>CM022391.1:105491435-105834962 GCA_011833715.1 Carcinoscorpius rotundicauda
GTATGGAAATCACTTATGAATATTATTATTCTTTTTAATGCAAACTGGAGTTCATTACTTCACATTTCTATCAACATAAATAAAATAATGACCTATATTTACAAGTAAATGTATAGAATATCAATAGATCCTGATGAAGTTGTAATAGTGAAATAGTGAGCTAATAAAGAAATGTTCTGGAGGTGTAGGTTGTTATTTAAATTAATAGAAATGTTTAAAATGGTATTTTTGGTTTTAAGATATCAGATAAAATTTCATTAACTTGTAATCAACAAATCTTTTATATTCAAATTCAATGATTTTCATATTGTTAACTGATCAGTATCTTTTTTTCTGTTGGTATCAGAGGGGTTACAGTAGGCTTCTAGTGTCTTTATCTCATTTTGATTTTAGGTCATAAAGAAGAACCGGGTTGTTATCCGGTAGACAGACATCCACAAGGAAAGCCTTTGAAATGTAGGTTGCTGACAGATGTTATAGATCTTTCTGAAATATAGTTAAAGCATTCTAATATTTTTTTTCTAAGGATTTTTGTTTAACTGTACATTTGATAACCTCTGAATAATTTTTAGAAGTGTTTTTGCTGTCCTCAAGATTGTTGTGATTTTCCAAGTCTTAGTTCCATATTTTAATATAGCAGAACCCCATTCATATGCAAAAAAGGTCATTTTCAGTACTACAGCTACACAGGTAGTCTTTATCTACCTACTCGTGTTTTTTTACAGTATATGAATGCACACAAACACTGTGCTTCCTCTGTGAACAGGTAAACAAATGACTGAACTACAATACATAGAATTTACAGTTAGCCAGTAGAAAAAGTCTAGTCATATTTTTAGTATCTGCCCTTGTCCAGGATTTTTTATGGATGAAATTGCCCCAAACCATTAAAAATCCATGTATGATGAGTAATGACTTGCATGGTAGGTTGGACTTCATATTTATTTTTAGTAAATACATGATTGTTAAGCATTATACACTAAGATTTTATTATGTAATAGTTTCAGTATTTGTTATCATGATAAACCTGTTTTACAACTAATCTTCACCCCTGTGTTGAATGACTGCATTATAAGTATAAAAACTTTTGATGTTCCTCCCTGAAGGTTAACATAACTCAAAATTTTTTTTCTTGAAGCAATATCGGAAAACATGATAGTATTTAATTTTCTAGAAATGGTAATTTTATAATCAAAATATAATTTTTCACAAGTCTATTACCAGTGCAATGAATGGGTTAATATTGTACAACTTTGTTTAATACAACTTGTTTGATGGATCATTTTGGTTACTTTAACTATAATTTAATGTTATTGGTAAGTTGTGAAACAAGCTAAATAAACTGTATCACTACAAAAACAATTTAAGGACTAGTTATTTGTCTCTTTTAAACAAACTTAAATATTTAAGTAAAAATTTAAAATAGTAATAAAATGATATATTTTACTTAATTTTAACACTAGGTTTAATAGTGTTGTCAATAGGCTACCTGTATTTAGTGTTGGGTATTTATTCTTAAGCTGTTATGTCAAGAGTAATGTTAGTGTTAGTTGTTCACAGTTTGTTAGGTGCAAGAGGCAGGTTTTATTTGAAAATTTCGGTCTTGCATACACATTCAATGAAATTAGCAATGATATTGTATAATTTATATGTAGAATTTGTAGGATGTGAGTAAAATTGAAGTTTGTCCTAAATGGGATGAAGGGATAAAGAGAAAGGTAAACTGAAAGAAACGGCAGCAAGAGTTAAAGAGGAAATTAAATTTTTGCAAGCAAAGTACACAGTGGCTAATGATGACTTTGTGGAAATTAGAAATGGTAATAATAAAGTTAATTGTATTAGATTTAATTATAAAGAGCAGACTAATAAAAGAACATATTTCAGCCTTTAATTTATGAAGATGATGTACTGATGGAAGGATAATAAAAGGGATAGATAGGGACATAAATGAAACACATAAAGGTTATAATTTTTAGTTCAGCAAATTGGTAAGACAATCTTTGTGGTAAATAGGGAGAAAATAATTATACTATTCAGGAACAGGGGTAAAAATTAATCTGGCAGAGGATGTGATACATGGTAAAAAGTGTTAGTATGGAATAGTCTTTTCAGTGCACATATGGGTTAATGATGTACAGACAGATAAATCAAAAGAGCTAAATATTAAATACAAGGCATTAATCAAGTTATTCAAAGAAAAAGGCCATAATAACTTAATTCTGTCAGGGGTACTACCAATACTTAGATATGTGGATGAAACTGTAAGTAAGTTACTGAGGGATGATTACTAGACTTTGGTTAATATGCAAGAAAGAGTGGGTGGGCTAGTTGGATTTATGTTATCAGTTCAGTAGGAAAAGGGAGCTTTTTGAAGTTGATGGTTTACATTTAAATAGGGTAGGGACTGGCTTGTTTGCAAGGACTTTTAATTGAACTGGAAAGGTAACTAAACTAGAATTATACAGCAAATGGAGCTATAAAAATGAAGGAAAAACAAGATATAGAAAGGGGTATAGTATGGGAAGTCTAAACTGTTGTTATTGTACTGTTAGAAGTATACAGAATGAAATGGATGAATTCAGAACACTGCTTGGAACCGAAGATTTTGATCTAACATGAATGATCGAAACTTGTCTAAATGTAGATAGTTATGATGGCAGAAACATCTTTGAAATCTAGGGTTATAAGAAAAAGTAGTCATTCCTAGTGATGGAAAAGGTTAAGTTAATTTGTGAGTTTCAATTATCTCCTGGACATTAAAATAAAAAGAAAGAAGTTAGTTGTGTTGTGCTCTTGGTTTCACTCAGAGCCAAATTTCTGAGGTATTTATACTGTTCATCATGAAAAGTAATTAACCATTTCAATCATTCTAAGAGACACTCAGAAATAATGTTGTAAACCTACATTTTTATTCTTCAAGTTGCATCACATTTTGAAACACTAATGACAATGTGATTAATTCTTAGAAATTTGGTGTAAAATGCTTTTGCATTAAATAATGTTGAGCCATATTTTATTGAGCTTTGCCTGGATGAGCAGCTTTTCTAGTGTGAGACGAACAAATGTTTGGACAGACGTCTCAGTTCACAATATAAGATAGGTTGTTTAATAGGAATAGGGTAGTACTACATACATATTGAGGATATCAAAACTAATAGCAATGAGGTTGAACCTATTTAGATTTTTAGTGGTTATAATGGGAACAAGATTTTAGTTGGAATTTTTTACAGGCTACCAGATGAAATTAATAAGAAACTCTTCAGTGAGATAACGTTATAATTATGTGAGTTCTTGATTTCAGGTATGCAGATTAGAAAGTATTAGTCAGATCATGATGGAGTCATGTTTTTTTTAGAAACTATTAAGTATGATTTTCTTCAACAATTGGTAAAGAAACCTGCAAGGAGCAATGCTGTTTTAGCTTTAATGCTAACTTCCGATAAAAATGGTTAATATCAAAGAGATTGGGGGTCATCTTTGTGATCATTGGTGAATTATAATTGATGTTTTGCTCCACATGAAAATAAGAATAATGAGATTTTGGTTCCAAGTGTCAAAAAACAAATTTTGAAGGGACAAGAAGTATGTGTTGTGAATTGTGCAACTGAGTTAGTTGGAGGAATTTTTAATTAAATGCTTCAGCATGCAAGATGGAAATGTTTCTTATAGCTTAAAAAAATGTTGACTGCTAGTAAATAATCAGGCTGACTCACAAAGTATATAAAGGATAAAATGAAATAATAGTTTTGGAAGAAAATCAAATAAGTTGGTCAAATGAAAAATTTAGAATAAAGCATTTTAATGTAATTACTACAATATTTACACCATTTTAATATGCATTTTATCTAGTCACTTACCTCACGTTTTCACCAGCTGGTACACAGTAAGTCTTCGGACTTACAATGCTAAAATCAGTATTTCATTTCCCCTCAGTGGACTTAGTAGATAGCCCAATGTGGCTTTGCTATGAAAAAAAAAACACACGCACATACTAATTGAGAAAATGCTGGCATACAAGAAACCATTTTTATTAAACGGATATAGATAAAAGTTTTAAAACTGTTGCTTTTAAATATTTTTATTTTAATGGTTGATATCTATAACATTTATCTGTGATGTACGTTATAAAAAGTGGTGAAATTACCACATAGAGCTTAAACTAAAGCCATCTGTGGTTAGAAATTTGACTTTGTCAGTTGGTAGAAAGGAGAGTTAAGCAGGTTTCCTTAGATATTCTAAGTTGTAATCAAAGTGCATTAGTTATCAAATATAGATTATACTGAAAATAAAATATAGTTACTCTTCATTGTTCACAGCTATTTTATATTTCACTTCTAAGCAATACTGTTTAATATGGATTGCACTACCACCAATGCCAACATAATTCACTGTTATTTTTACTAAGATAAAAGCCAGTCTTTCAGCTTGAAATTATTCAGAATATGACCTTTGGAAGTTTCTGTTTTGTTTTGTTTTGTTTTTTGTTTGTTTGTTTGTTTTTGTTTTTACATAGAAACTTCATAATGTTTTATAAAAACATGGTAGTTATTGTTTCATCTAACTCTTTCCTGCTTTTCAACTTTTTGAAATGTTTATAGAATATACACTTGAATGTTATTTCACATTCAGTACTGTATAACTTAAACATTTGATCCAGGTACTAAGAGGTATTTGTAATTCATATCTTTGTGTTTTAATTTGTTAAATTAATTTAACTGTCTCGTACCTTAGGTGATATTAAGAAGAACTCTACCAACTCCAACAGTGTGAAATTTGCCTCTGAAACTGAAGAAAGTGAGGTTAGCAAAGATACTGAATTTTCTATGGAAACTTGAAATAAGGTTATTTCACAGCAAATGTGTTAGGAACAGATAACTCTCTATTTGGTTTAATTAATTGTTGTTGTAAATATTCTTACCAACTTGGAGGTGAATCGTATAATAATTCTTGAAAAATTGTATTGTTAGTTGAACATTTTGTAATTATTTGTTTGACTTTTACTTCATCAATTCATAGTTCTCCTTCCCACACATATGGTAAGTTATAAATGAAAAGTTCACAGAAACATTCAATATTATTGTTATTGTTAGCTTACTAAACCTAATTTTTGAGTTGTGAAGTGATATTATTCAAATTCATTGGTAGTTCTGTTTGTTTATTTTTAGAAAAAGTTCTTTGTTTATGGTTTCCTTCTGAACTAGCTGTAACTATTCTTACAAATGTAATGTTCGATATGTTTTTGTAATTTTATACCAAAACTAAATTGTGTATTTATTGGTTTTATTTAGCAGTCTACCCTCCATGCTTATCATCAGGTTACTACTCAGTATGGGACAGAGATGACAAAAGATTCTACCAGCCATGGTAAGCAACTTGCCTTGAAATATGTTGAAAAATAAACACCAGCCTGTCATTTTATTCATATTTTTAAATAACTTATTTTAAGAGGCTCATTTAAGTAAATTATTTTGGATGTGATAACTGTGTTTAAATGCTTTAATGGGAAAATACTGTTAATTTGTAGTTGCATACGTTAACCTTCTTTAATGTTTTGTCTGTCATGACTTCTCTCAAGTTTTAATTTCAATATTTATTATACAATTAAATTTGATTTTTATTAGTATGTCTGAGTAATTAGTGTGTTAAGCTGTGTGATTATGATGATGTGATGCATGAATATTCTGTACAGTAGTGGTTAGCATGTCAAGCTGTGGATCAATGGATCCAGGGTTTGAAATATGATGCAAAGAAGGACACATTCTGCTGTGAGCACATCAGGAAAGTGTGGTCAATCAACTCTATTTTTCAGTCCAAAATGCCAGACAAAACTTGTGGTGCTGGTAGCTGGCTACCTTCTCTTTGGTCATTTATTAAGAATTAAGGATGGTTAAAAGTTTCAGGCATAAGTATATAACCAGTGTGTGAATATGGTGTCAAATAGAAAATATCAGTTTTATTTTATTTTTAATTGAGTTTAAGTGGTTATTTATTTCTGTGTTTTTGCTTCTTTTTATTTATTATGTTAGTTTGGAACTTGAACTGGGTTAGACAGAATTATATGCATAAACACTTAAATATTCTGTTACATATAATGGTGGCATCCATCTAACTCTAAGGTCATGAAGTAACAGTGACAATATACGAAGCTTGGGGTAAATATGTAAGCTATATTTAATAGACTTGGACACATGAACAGAAATGTTGATGGTTAAGTGAAAAAACACAAAAAAACTAGAAATGTTTCACTCTATTCAACTGAGCTGAACAAATAAAATTAACATTGACAGAATTATACATGCATTATGCATTTTCTTCATAATGTAAAGAAATCAAAATAGAAATGAGTAAGCACGCATTTTATTCATGATCTCATCTGACCATCAAATTTTCTGCTTTTCTAGTGACCACTCTGTAGTTCTTCCTGATCTTAAATAAAGAAATAAAAATAAAGAATTCCTTTACAAAATAAGATTGTAAGTTGCAATGACTAGCTCACATTGAAAATCTTGGAATCAATCAGGAAGAAACTGCACAAAACAGTTAGAAGATAATTTATAATTTAAAATTTAGAATTTAGTTTTGATTATTAAACCAAGTCAGTGTTTCAGAATACTTTTAATATCTTCTGTCAGTTTGTATTTATATAAACTCAAAAAGTAGGCTGATATGTCTTCCACTACTTATTCTTGGTTTCACCTTACTTTAACAGTATTATGTTTCTGTGGGGATATAGAGTTGTTCCACATTGTGCATTCCCCCCAAATGTATATAAACCTATTATATATTTGCTAGATGAAGCATAATTCACCTCTCAAGAATATTTTGTCAATTTATATGTTGTTGGGACCACTACAAGTAGTCTGTTTCTAAGCAACTGTGAATAACTGATTCAGTCTCATTACAGGTACCCTACAATTGTAACAAACTACAATTAACAGTTTACTTCTTGTGTCTGTCTTCTTCTGAGTAATTGTACTATTCATTTTGAAAGAAGTTCCATATTTTGCTAATGGCACTTTGACACACTTGTTGCCAGTTTCCAAAAGCCTGCTATGATTGGTCAATTAACTTTATTTTGTTTGGCAGCTCTTCATGTGAGTATATAATGTTCAGATTCTTCTTACCATCGCTGTGTAAGAGTATTTATTTTTTTCCATTTTTTTCATCATTTGTTTTTTGTAGTCAGTGTTGCTGCTACTATTATTCTGAATTATTTCCGTTGATCTGTGGCTGCTTATGTGATTCTGTTAATAAGCACTTACCTTCTCGTAACTGGCTGCAAACAGTGAATGAGTACTTTGGTTCAGGACATTCTGGATTCAAGCATCTGTAACAGGCTGTCTAACAACTTTAAATGTGTACATTCATTGAATGCAAGTGTGGAGTTACACACCACTCATGACAGTATAGGTTTTTGACTTGTCTTGCCTTAAAGTTTTTTGGTTACATTTTAAGATGTGTCTGTATCTTGTATTTCATATAACATTAATAATCATAAGATATTTGATTAAGATAACAATCAGCTATGAAGGATTATGGTGATTCATATTACTTTGTCATAGTTTTAAGAGTTGAAATTCCAGATGTTCTTGAAGTGTTACTTTTGTTCCAATCATATGCAGGTTAAGACAGTGTTGTAACTAATTCTTAGATATTAGAAGTTAATGATCTAGTTATGTGAAATTTCACTTGATCCAGTTGCTTATGGGTAAAGATGGACTATTGAAACTTAAGAGTGAAATGTTAAAATGTTTTATTCAGCTGTACTTAGTAGAACCTCTTCTAAATAATTACCCAAAACCTATAAACTTTTATTACTTATGGCAAATATTGTTAGTCTTCCCTTTCTGCATTTTACTGTATACTTTGCATAGTTTTTGAGTTAAATCAGAACCAGGCTGATAGCTGTATTTTATTTTATTCAAGTTCTCAGTTAAATGAAAACTAAACTTGTAACTTTTTTTTAAATTCTATGTTCTCACTTATCACAAAACCAGCCTCATAGCTGTACGTTATTTTTTTTCTATTCAAACAGATTCAAGTGGATCATTGCCTAGAAATGTCAATGGAGGTTTGTTGCCAAGTCCAAGTACATCTTCCTGCAGCTGTGACTCCACTTCTAACTGTTATAGTCCTGAGATTGCATGGGCTTCAAAGCAGAAAAATAAGGTAAAAATTACATATGTAATTTATTTTATTATTATTACTGTGTGATATTAATGTTACTTTGTATACTATCATTATTTTAATGAGAAATTATTTGAAAAATGCTACTATTCATTCTTCCTCGTACTTATCCAGGCATACCCAGTTTAATATAACCAGACATCCTTTACTGTGCATGTCATGAGGTTTTGTGACTTGTATTAAATATTTAATTAAGCTACTTTTTGTTTATTATATCAGTTAGTTTTGCATAAATTCGTAAATAATAATCCATATTTTAATAGTAAAAATCTTTTTAAGTTTTTAATTTTATAAGGAAATAGTGAACAAAATCCTGAATTCCCCTAATGTGAGAAATGTGAAATATCTTCTTTAGGCATCTCCTTAAAAATCTAATTGATTCACCACCTCTCCAATAAGTATGAAATTTAATGCAAGTTACTCACTATAAAATTGCCATTGCTCAGACAAACCATAATTTTTGTAGCTTTCAATTTTGTTTGGCTACAGAGCTGTTGAATAAAAAGATCAGACTTCTACCACAACCACTTGTCACATCCTCTCTTTCAGGATTTGTTACATCCATGACTTGATAGAGGTGGCATGTGGGTGCTCATGTACACCATTCTGCATACAAGTTTAATAAAATGACGAAAGCAAGTGTGCTGTGGATTAGTGTAGTGATAATGTTTTAAAAATTGTTCATGTGATTATGTATCAATTTAAACTACTTGTATTTATGTACTAAATTTCATGCAAGTCATTTCAATAACTTCATCACAACAGTTTGTAATGTCAAGAAATCAAAACAGACAGGGACTAGCCAACATAGATAATAGATAACTTCACCATCTCAGTGAATAGCAGTATTTACAGTAAATGATCAGTTGAATAAACCTTTGAAGCTTCTGATAGTTATTATCAGTTTATTTAATCTATATCATCAGTAAAAATATTTCACTGAAGGCTTCCCTATCTTGTTAATGTACTGATATTAAATTTTGTACCTGTGTATTGATAAGCTCTTGGTGTGAGTGGTTGAGTGTTAATATTTAAGACGATTTTTGTATTCCAAGTGAACTTGATTATTATATGTTCAGACACAATGTTATGCATCATTTGATAGATTAAAATCTTGACTTTCTGTGGTTTTAGATGATGTATAATTAAATGTAAGAGAACTGTTAACAAAACCCGAAAGAGAGGATGTGACAGGTGGGTGTGGTAGGAGGGGTTTGATTTTCTTTTGATTACACTATAGCCAAACAAAATAGAAAGCTATAGAAATTATAGTTTTTTTGTGCATTAATTCTTCTATAGTGAGTAATTTGAGTTTAATTTCTCATATTTCCAAGGGGTGGTAGATAAAATAGCGAAGACAAAATGTTTAGAGAAAGTATGTCACATTTTCCACACTAGGGAAAATTCAAGATTTTTTAACATTACCTTGTAGGATTAGGAACTTAAACTTGTATGCTATTAAAGTATTAATTATTAGGTGTAATGTTCTGGTATACTAATTGGCAAACAAAAAGTAATTTGATAAGATTTTGAATGTAAGACACTAAAATGTTTCTGTCATGCTTAATATGAGATGCTTAGGGTGAAAGAAATAAAATAGTTTACTGTGTAGGCCTTTGCAGGTGGAAAGGAATTTGACTATAAGTGTGCATAAAAAAGTTGTATTATTAACATCTATTCATGAGCAGACAGTTTTCTACACTTAAACTTAGTATTATTGTATTAAATGTGAGGATTAGAAATTATAGTTCATCACACTATGCATGGATTAGGTGTAGCATTCTCTATGCAAGATATTTCTGAATACAGGAAGTGTTAATATTCCTATAACTTGTTCTTTTCCAAATGAAAAGCAAAACTCAATAGATAGCCAGGTCATACCTGCTGAAGCTACTAACATAGAGATTCCTAGAATTTCTCCAGAAGTGATGAGAACTGCGAGTGAACGCCATCAAAAGGGATTGATGTCATCATGGATATACCAACTCCTTTCTCAGGTAAAATAAGTTAGATTTTTAATGGAAAATATTTTTTTCTCTTATAAGCAAAAATTAAGATCAATAATGTTTAATATTATTTGATAATTATTAGAATTTCAAATAATAGATTATTTGTAAGAGCAAGTAGCATTTTAAACACTTTCTTTATCACAGAAAAGAATTTTTAAAAAAAGAAGTTATTGATTTTCCTTTATGTTATTATTATGTGACTTATTTAAGGGTAGTTTTGAAAGTGAAGTGCTACAATGTTTTAGTGGGTAAGAACAGGAAAAAATTGGGAACTACCATTTATCACAATGTTTTCTGTAATCATTCCACTGCATAATAATTCTTGTCACACTAAATTTAAAAAAATACTGTTTTTTCACTTTTATACAGATAGAATACTGTTATGTTGTAAACAGGATAATATTAACAATGAATTATTAATTAAGCACACAGCTGAAGAAAAAAGTTTTAATCTTGCTGTTTTGGCAGAGCTGTTAAAAAACTAAGAAACAAGGATAAAAATATAAAGTTAAAACCATTTACTAAAAAGTAAAAACAATGTTTTGATGCTATATTTTATATCAGGCTTATCTTGTCAAATATGAAAAAAATATAAATTTGTTGAGATAAATATTAAAAAAAGTAAATTTAAATTATTAAATAAGAATGATGGAAATGTCAATAGATGACATAAGAATCATTAATATATAAATTGGTCTTCTGGTAATTGTATAAATAAGGGTAAACATTACACCCCTAAGAATGATGCTTTGATATACATCAAAACATATAGAGTATGAGACTGTCTTGCAGTCTCATTGAGTTTTTATTGATTTTAATGTTGTGTAGCTAGTTATTGGTATTTTATTGTAATTTTGGAAGTGGAAAATGTCTTATTTTTAGAATTGTTTATTAAATGATTATTTTTTAATAATCGTGAATTTCTTAATGTTCTAAATATGGTACTGAAAATCTGAGTTCATAAAAAACATTTCTTCAATAAAGAGGACCACTTTTTATATGTAAAAATATTACAGTTTATTTTCAACTAAATCTAACTTTTTTGTGAAGAACTTCCCAGAAAAATCCTTTTTTATAAAATGTCAATTTTTACTAAATTTTTTTGAGGTGTGGATGCTGTGATTAGTAATCACTAATATCACTATCTGTCTGCATATTTTCTAATATTATCTAATTCATGCTTTACCATGTCACTTTGCATTTTATAAATCTATTTATTTTATATTTTGGATGACAAATTTTATCACTTTAATAAAAGACTGTCTTTTGGTGATGTTTCATGAAACTAAAAGTCTTAAGCAACCTTATCTGTTTCCAAATTTATTAAAGTAAAATTGTCTCACTTTTAACTTATTGAATTTGTATATACTAAAAGAAAATGAAACTGTTTTCAAAATCAACTTAGGATGACAGAGGATGTTTTTCAAATGCAGGAGTGTAACTGCTGTTAAAATTATTTTGTCTTTTTAATGTTTGATCAATTGAAACAAATTATTTTAAATTTTTCATTTTACTGTTTTTTCATTAATTCTTTATTTAAGTTTAATACTATTGTAAATAATTTAATCTCAAACTTTATTTTGATTTACAATAATGGGCAAATTAAGAGGAATCACAAAGAAAGAAACTTGTATTTGTAACCTAAATAATTTTTATCAAAAATGTTATGCTTTTGTGATTTTATTTCAAAATTTGAAAGTTTTAAGATAAATTATTATTAAAAGCTTAATACAGCTCTTGTATTTCAGGGTGAAATCAAAATTCCTGTTATGATTGAAGAGGAAGTACCTCGTGATCTACCACCAGGTGCATTACTCTTTAGACCTTTGAGACAGTTGGTATATGCCATTCTATTTAATCTTCACCACATGCAGTATATGGCAAAACAGAAGAAGGAGAAAGAAGGAAAAGAAGGTAAATAGATGTAGATAAAGATGTATGTTGCTTTGGAACCTTCTTTAATAATAATGTAAACTGAGATTAATCAACTAATTCTACTGAAGTATGTTATCAGATATTTCCAGTTGTGCTTTATTATAATGACTGGGTTAAATGTATGGCAAAAAAAAAGTGAATATCTTGTGTGCATTTATTTGGCTGCAGCAATAAGCTGTATACAACTATTGTCACTCTTCAATGAGTGTGAATGTTTTTCCATATTAGTTTTGTGATTAGGTGACACCACCATGCATTGTTATACAAATTAAGGTATCAGTCATTAAGCCAAGTTAACTTAATCTTCTGATTCAGCCTAAGTTGTTTACTCTTTTAACCTGATCACCCCTTGATGTAGATTTCTGTACGTAGTGAGGTAACCTCACAGAGAAGGTTCTGTTCTTTCATTTACCTCCTCTGGGAACTAAACATCCATCCATGTATTTGCCTTGTGTAGTGACCCATGAAGGGGAGGAGAGGATCCTGGTGGTTGAAGGGTTCAACTTTAACACACCACTTTGGCCCTGAATTCCTGTAGATAAGAAGCCTTGGAGTGTCCCCCTCCAAGTATCAATTGGCTGGCCCACTTAGGCTAGGGTCAGTCAATACCAGTGTAGAATGTTCTCAATGGGTGTTGTGGACATTGTATCTGATGCTGGTGTTTGAGTATAATGCTCATGAAACTGCAGTGTCCTTGTTTGGTGCTGTAGTGCATCCCCTTGTAGAGCTTCATGGTGGGTGGGGTCAGTGGGAACCAAAATATTTATTTATTACAGATACCCCAAATAAAAATTTAAATAAAATAGTGAAAAACAGTCTGTAAGTAAACGATCACGTCTTGAAGATTCTGAGCAACAATCTTCAACATTTGTAACACCTGTTGTACCTCAATTTATTATACTACATTCTCTTTCAAACAAATCTTTAATGCAAATGTCTTCCTTTTTTTATTCAGAAGCAATTAGAAGGGCTTGCTGGCTCTCCTACGTCAGTCAAAAAGCTTTGTTCTGATAACATATTGATGGAACCTTCACTCCTAAATACAGTGAACTCCTATTAGAATTGATGGCCATTGGGGATATACCCATTGAAGTTACTCCATGTGCTACTTTGAATTTGTCACAAGGAATTATTGTTGAGAGGGATTTCAAGAACATCTCAGAGTCAGAAATCCCTGCTGGTTTCTCTACCCAAGGCGTTTTTGCAGTGAGGCACATTTACATGGAATTATGATGCTGATCAATGTCCTCATTCTGACATTTACATCACCATGTCCACCTGCCACCATCAAGGCAGGTTATGTTAATAGCAAGGTATGGTCATATATTCCAAACCCTCTCAGATGTTTCCAATGTTAGCAGTTTGGTCACTCAAAGACATCATGTTGTGGTTCCTTGATATGTGCTTGTTGTGATGGCAAGGACCACAATGCTTATGAATGTGAAACACTCCCTCATTACATTATTTGTAATGGCTTTCACCCATCACACTTTCATGCTTGCCCTAATTGGGTGGAAGAAAGAGGTACAGTGTTTGAAAATGATTCAAAACGTTTCTTAACCTGAGGCTCAAAAGTTACTGTACACCTTGGATATATGCTGCTGCACTTCATTCCACAGCTACAGTGGGAGTGCAGGTAAATCTTTCTGCTGTGCTTCAAAAAGAACTGTTCTCAATCCACGTGAAAAGTATTTTGACTTTCATTGTTAAGAAAGTTGATGAATCAACATCAACTCCTATCTCTATATGTATCCTAACCATTCATTTCAGCAAGCCAACAGATCTACTTCCTTTGGTTCCAGGTATGGGCATTTCCTTGGGAACATCTTTTGTGGCCTGGTTGTGCAAAATGATCATTCTTTCATTCTCCCATTCACTGGAATCTTCTTCCAGCAACAGAAATCTTCTCAATCTACCCAGAGCAGGATCCATCGATATCGATAGACCTCCCTCAAATAAAGAAAAAAGACATGGTCGAAAAAGGAAGGGTTCTCCACCCAGTTTGCCTATACATAAATAAAAATGGCCACATTGATACAATGGAACTGTCAAGGTTTACGTTCTAATCTGGATGGCATTAAAACACTGATTAATTCTTACCATCCTGTATGTATTTTCTTAGAGGAAACACTTCTGAAACTTACTAATACTGTAATCTTTTGGCAGTTTTCTTTGTACAGAAATGACAGGTTGTATGATGGGTGAGTGCGTGGAGGGGTAACACTGTTGGTTGATCATCATGTGCTCACCCTGTCTTTGCCACTCAACACACCCTTGAAGGCCATAGTCATCCATGTTTCCTTGGGTTATACCATCACTGTATGTTGTCTCCACCTGTCTCCTGGAAAGCACTATGATCAATCAGACTTTGATGCTCTCATTAAACAGTTGCTGTCTCTTTTTTACATCCTGGGGGACTTTAATGGCCATAATCCCCTCTGGAGAAGTGCTGATATTGATAGGAGGGGTTGCTCTGTAGAGTGTATGCTCTCTGATCACTACCTTTCTTTCTTCAGTACTGGTTCTTATGCTTATTTTCATGCACTTAGTCAGTCTTTTACTGCTATTGATGTCTCAGTTTGCTCCCCTTCACTATTCTCCCACTTTTCGTGGAGAGTTTACAGTAACCTACAAGGCAGTGATCATTTTCCTGTCATTTTGAGAGAGACTGGCCATGGGCAATGCCACCCAATGAGCATGCCCTAGTGGAAACTATATCAAGCCAACTGATCTTCTTTCACTGTTCTCTCAAAACTTGATCCTGCCATCATATGTAAGCTATTGATTGACAACTGAGTGGCAGCAATGGCTGTCTTGTACAGGCAGCTGCTCAATGTATTTCTAAAACTTCAACACGTTTTCCATAATGTCTGCCACATGGGTGAATGTCATCACTGAACAACTCCATTTTACTGTTGCAAATGGACTTTATGTCAACAAGTTCCACATCTTGTGTCACTCGTTGAACATAAGGTTTATTGAGTGGTAGCTACAGACTGCCCTCAATTGTTTATTGAAGTGGACCACAACAAACAATTTTAACTTCTCTCTCTCTAAAACCATTTGCATTCACTTTTCCTGCAAACAGTGTATTCACCCCGATCCTGAACTCTATGTTGGTGAAGACCATAAGACAACCTTTATACTAAACATCAAGCAACTCTTGAGTCCAATGTACATGTGCACTGATCATCCTCTCTTCCACCACTTGGGGAGTAGATCGATGTTCTATGATAAAGATATATCATGCTCTTGTTCGATCAAAACTAGACTATGTGTCACTGGACTGTTGCTCTGCTTGGACCTCAGCCTTGAATATGCTGACCCCATTCATCATAGGGACTTTGGCTCTGCACTGAGGCTTTCTGCACTTTCCAAGTCTAGAGCTTGCACACAGTCTCATGGACCTCCTCTACACCTCTGCTGTTTTTACTATATGCTTTGAAACTTCAATCCTTACCACAGCATCCCCAGTAAGGATGTTTTCCTTCTTCAGTAGGCCATACTTTTTCAGAACAGACAATCTGCCATTGTTTTTTTTGGTCTCATATCCAGGCACAGTTGGATAAATTCTGTCTGTCCTTGGATAACATTGCTGTATCCATTGGTTTGGCCATACCACCATGATCTTTCTTTGAATCATCTGAGAAAAGTAGATAATTCTGACTGGAAGTACAGTCTTTTATTTGCTTAACATCTTTTGAACCATCTCTTCATTGTCATTTATATGGATGGTTTAAATTCTAGTGACTATGTAGGTGCTGTCATGGTTCATTATGGATTGTTGGTTGCACAGATAATCCCCTCTGCAGTTCCTGTGTCCACTGTTGAACTGTATGCCATTTCTCTTGCCCTGGATGACATAGAAGCTAAGCAGTATTCAAATTGTACTATTTATGCTGACTCGCTTAGTTCTCTACTGGCCCTGGAATCACTTCACATTAGTTCTCATTAATATTCCAAACTGACTAGCCTTTTTCTCTTTAACATCTTATTCTGGACACCAGGCCACATTGCTATGCACAGTAATGAGCTCACTGACACTGCAGCTAAATCTTTCTGCTCTGGCACTATCACTGTTGTGCCTGTTCCATACATGGACTATGGTTGTGTATTCAGGGCTTGGCTTAGTGCCAGTTGGCAGTTGACTTGGAGTGAGAAACGTTAAAAGTAGCTTTTCCAAATAAAACCCTCTATTGGACTTTGGCCATCTTGCTTCCATAAGGATTGGAAAGAGAAAGTCGTCCTTGACTCATCGTTTTTTGTTTTTTTTTTATCTGGGACTGATGCATCAATGTGTTGTCTGTGTGACACTCAGTAACAATAGCCCACATTTTACTGTCATGCCGTTCAGAGTCATAACTACAGTACTATTTTACACGTTTTGTCCCAAGGTTTATCCCTGACATTGGACAGTTTCATTGGCTATGGTGACACTGTCCACCTTGCAAATGTTTTTAGTTTTTTAAAGGCCATTGGCTTTTTTAATGCTATTTAAGTTTTTAATTCATAAATTAGACTTTTTTTTAAACATGATTCCTTTTTACAAATGAAGTTAAATTTAGTCTGATATGAAATTAGAAAATGGCCATAACATCAAATACTTCAAAACAAGGACTAGAAAGGCCAACTTCAGGTGACTAACACTGATGTTTGAACTTACTTGTTAGTCATCCTGGTGAGTTATAATAATTAAAATTATGCTACAGTAAGTCTGTTTTTTAATTCAAAAATTAAACTTTGTTTAATGATTTCATTTTTCAAATTTTTATAATTTTACTTTTTGTTTTTTAATGGTTGTTTGATGCAGATAGCCTAGTTGCTTTACTTCATAAAACTCCAAACAACCAACCTGACAGAAACTTTTATCTGTGTTTTCATGATCTTTGATCATTGTAATTGAAATGTACAAAGTGTATGACAAGTATTAAGAATTTGAAATAAAAAAATTACCTTTTTCCTTCAAAATACTTTTCTTTTCAGAAAAAGTTCCTGATATCACAGTTAAAGAATGGATTTGGAGCAAACATAAACAGTACAATAGCCCTGACCTTGTACCAGCTGTCTCTTTGGGATGGGCAGTGCCAACTGTACAACGTCTGTGGTTTGGAGTGAGCCCTGACGAGAAAAAGCGTCGCATGAGGGCTTTTTTGACATGCATGAGAAGCGATTCTCCTCTGATGTTAAACACAACATATGTGCCTCAGCACATGCTGATTATGTGTTGTGTTTTGAGGTATAATAATAGTTTATACTTTCTGAAAATAAACTGTTACTTGATAAATTTTATTAAGGATTTATTTACATAGAAAACTATAAAATAATAATTACTAAAACTTACTAATTCATAAGTATCAAAATTAAAAACTGTTCTTTTTTTAATATTGACTCATTTTGTAGCCATTTAAACTGTTTGGATCTGGATTTCACTTTTTATAGATACATTATGTCTGATGAGCGTCCAATTTTGCGGAAGCAGGAGTTAGATGCTTTCCTTGCCCAAGGTGTTTCCCCTCATCTCATGAATGCTCACTTCACCCAGACTGTACAGGTAGCTATCTTGTCATATTATATTTATCTAGTATTAATAATCTTGCAAATATTTTCCCCATTTATTTAAATTATTACAACTAATGAGCAATTATTCTGTGTATTTGAAAGGATATCTTCTGGCAACAGTAATAATACACTTTTCAATATTTTTTAAAATTCAAATTTTAAAAGTGGATTTGTGACAATTAAGATAGTTTATTTTGTTGTAAGATATCTAATGCTGTCTTGAAATCAGTTTTAAACGTCTTTTTTTAGCTGCCTGTTATTACAAACAGAGGTGTTGAACTTGCAGCAATATTCATGCAAGGTGTTGAATGTGCACTTTTTGCAAACGATGCCTGTGGTGCACCAGTCCCTTGGTTGATGTGTTGCCCTTGGTTGTTTTTCGATGGAAAATTGTTTCATCAAAAGCTTTTAAAAGCGTCTGGAGCCAAGAACCTTGTAGATATCTGCGATGGTCAGGTCAGTGATCAAAATTAAAGATTGTCTTAAATTTGCATGAAACTTGGTGAACATTTTCTAAAAGGTATTGAGTCCTTCCATCATGAAACAATTCAAATAATTGATCAGAAAATTCAGTTTTTTTATATATCCAATCAGTATTTTGGTAAGTCAGCAATAAGTGCAAAACTTTGTCCTGATGGACAGAGCACTAGTAACCTGTTGGTTAGCTATGCACTAAATCAAACAAATATCCAATATGTATTAGCTTTCCTGATATGCTTCAATGTATTTGTTTTAATAACTTCAAAAGGAAACATTTTCATAAATGATGGCTTGAGCAGTGAAGATTTTATTTTTTCAGTGAAATTAAATTTTGTACAATAAACTTCATGTTTGTTTGGAAGAATTGCAATGTTAATTAATTGTAACCATAGATTTCCAGTTTTATTGAACTAAATGTACAGGTTCAGCTTTCCATAAGAACAGTGAAAAATTTGATTTTAGTAAAAAGTTAACCCTGGATTATTAGTATAGTTTACTTTGTATTTTTAATTTTATCATATTTCAATTTAAGTATCTCGTGTAACAAATTACTGGTGATTTGCTCCATTCTTAAAGAACTATAACTTTATAGAGAGAGTTTTCTTTATAATTTAGAAAAGGTTTGACATGTATATTATCCTATGGATTGTATAATAATAATAATAATAATAATAATTTTCTTTGTGTAACCTGTCAGTTGCAATATGAAAAAAGGCCAGACAACATAAATCTCTCAACAAGATTACAAGAAATTTTTCATATTAATTAATAACTGCTGACAAATCTTAGACCAAAGAAAACAGTCTTTTCATAATACTCAGAAGTTAATGTGAAAAAGTAAGTCTACCTGAAAAGAGAAATGTGAGATCAGTGTTTTTTGTTTTTATCTGTACTGCTACTTATTGTTATTAATAAATAAGCTAATTTAATGGTTGGTAAGTTTTTTTTGTATTACATGAAGTGTTTGAAAACATTTTTATTAAATCTACAAGTTACAGTTATAATCATGTGTATGTGTGTTTTTAACCAATGAAACTAATGTACAAACAGTTTAATGAATCTGAATTTTCACTTCTCAGGTGCTGTAAATTTTAATAAATAATATTTTAAACATATAGCTTTTGTCACACTTTGCAATAATTATGCATTTCTCTAGCTTGATCAAGTATCTTCAGTTGAACGGATGCGAGCTGCCATATTAGAAGGCCTTAATCCACAGTTTTCTCGACCACCATTAATTCCAATGGGACATCCTGGATCAAATTTATCCAATTACTCTCGTAGCTATCCTCCTATGCTGCCACCAGGTGTTAACATACCTGTATCTAACCGTGGAAGGGGTTCTCCACTCAGAACTTCTGCTGGTACTGTTAAAACTATTTCACCGGTTTTTAAAGAAAAATATAGTTTAGAAATTAAATTGGAAATGATTTAGTTATTTAATTAAGAATTTATAAAACATTCACATCTGTAAACATAACAGGAAAAAGTTTTAAACATTTTAATGAGCAAAGAAATCTTGATATTTAAAACTAATTGATTTAACTTGGTCAGTATATTATATTCTTATAATGGTAAATGTTTTTCATCTGAATATTCTGTAGTACAGCCAGTGTTCAATTTCTTTACTCATCTTGTTTCTGTGTATGATCGTATTTCAAGTTGAGTTTTTTACCTAATAAAGAGGGTTTTAACAAAATCAAATATTTTGCTAAAGTATGCAGTTTGAACCTCAGTAAGCAGTGTCAGCTAAAGAGAACTTGTTGATTATTTGTCTTGCTGATGGTTTTTATGCCTATATTTTGATATGTGGTTGTTAATGATCCAGCAGAAGTGATTGAGATCTTTTCATGTCAACCCTTTGAGGTGGATCATGTAAATACCAACATTAGATAAATAACATATTGTAGGAGAAATACTTGATTAAGATAAGTTCATTCATACATATCTTTTACAAAATCTTATCAGTTTGTGTGAGGATTTGTTAAGAAATCTCAGTTACACTGTGTATTTTTGCACTCAGTCATCTCCCCAGACATGATCTTGTATTTTACACAGATCTGCCAAGAAAGAGTTAATTAAGAGCTTTTGCACAAATATATTTTTCTACTTTATTATAGGATATTATCTGTTGAAAAACATACTTTGCATTTTTAATGACCTGGGACTAGTTTAAAGAGTAGAAGAGGTTAATTAAAGCTATAACCTGTGTTTTTGCTGAAATATTCTTGAGTATTAAGATATATGGATTCCATGAGCTGATTAAATTATGGAGAGCATTACAGTGGAAATGTTTTAATTAAATCTGCAGTTTTTCAGTACATAAGAGTAAGCCATCTTCACGTAATGTGTGATTTACAGCAGTTACTGATTAAAAGTGTCACTGTTATTCTCAGCAGTACATGTTTTGAAATATAAGTATTTAACATGGATGGCAATATATTATTTATAAAAAAATGAAAATGAAAAATACAGTGTACTAACAGAAATTATTTCCTATGGTCAGGATCTCTGTGAGCTGATTAGTGTATTTCTTTGTCATGAAATTGTTCCTCACTTCTAACTGCATCTTGGTGAACAATTTGATGTCCTTTTGTGTTTCAGGTGGGTTTGTTCCTGGCTTCTTTTCACTGGTGAGCAAGTCTATCTCTTTCTATCTGTAACTTGCAAACTGTAATTTCTTTTTCTTTCTCGAAGTTTCAAACTTTTTCTTGGCATTGCTCTATACTCATACTTGAGTTTTAACTTACGATGACTGTGCTACTACAAATTCCGTGCAAGTTTGGGTGAAGCAAACTCTGTGTAAAGGACTTGTAGTTCTTTAGGTCTCGGAACAATTCATTTTATATGCTATGTTGTCTGGCATAGCCAGGTGGTTAAAGCATTCTACTCGTAATCTGAGGGTCACGTGTTTGAATCCTTGTCACTCCAAACATGCTTGCCCTTTCAGCCATGAGAGCATTATAATTTGACGGTCAGTCCCACTATTTATTGGTGAAAAAGTAGCCCAAGAGTTGACAGTGGGCAGTGATGACCAGCTGCCTTTCCTCTAGCCTTACACTGCTAAATTGGAGACAGCTAGCACAGATAGACCTTGTGTAACTTTGCACAAAATTCAAAAAACAAACATATGCTATGCTTGGATTCTTTAGCAGAAAAAGTCACTTTTGTTCTGAAGTATCACATAGATTCTGCACCAAGAAGACACTTAAATTCTGCACTGACCCTCTCGTGACAGGTTAAGGGTGAAAAGGCATGTCCTCAAGTTTGTTAACTTGCATTTAGAATTTTATTGAACTACTATTTTCAAATCAAAAGTATGAAATCAAATTGTATATTATAATTCAAACTTTAGCATGTGAGTTAGTTTCTTTATTTAGAGTAAATCTTAAAAGAATCCACCTAACTGTAAATTTTAGTGAGTTACATAGTATGTTGAATGCAGCACTGATTGAAATTAGATGTTTGTGATGTCAGAATACTAAGTCTGTAGCTCTGTACAAAATAGAAACTCAAATTACCAGAACTGATAAGCTAGAATATAAAATAAGAACCTTGTATCATTTTATTCTGCTGAGATATGGCCTATGTACTGAATCAAACAATGACCCCTTTTTTCCCTTTTCCATTTTTAGAAAAGGTCCTTTGTACACTCTTGCTAAAATACATGACACATGAATAAGCAATTGTCAGCTCGGAATGTCTCCGAGTGGTTTTCTTAGCAGCTTTAATCTTTGAAAAGGCATCACGTTCTTTTGATCCAAGTTTTTAAGGAGTTTATATTGTGTCTTTAGTTTGCTCAAAGTTTCATACATTTTTAGACTTTAAATACCTCTTAGCTACTAAACTTAACTTATAGTGTAGTTCTATGATCTATTTGGTTATTCAGCTGTATAAATAAAACCTTAGAAATTTTGTTTATCTTCCACGTGCAAAATTTTATATGGCTTAACAATCTATGCCCAGCAGCTTTCAAATCCAAAGGTCATATCTAAAAGAAAGAATTGTTTGCTATGCTTCTTTATTTATTGTTCTATATTTTTTAAGAAAGTTTCATAACATAGTTCTAAATAGTAATAATCTAAATACATGTATAGAGATTGTATAATAATTTAAATGTTACTGTAAAATACAAAATTCTGGCCCTCTAAAACAGTTTAATGCTAGCTTGGCACAACTAGAAGTTCAGTATAATAAAAAATAATATATATATAAATATGTAACATTATTAGACTAAACATTTATATTTTCATGTAATAATGTTTAGCTATTCTAGCATGAAAAACTAATTTAAATTTTTTATGATATTTAAGAAGTCATTCATTTGACAAAACCCCACATTGGGTATTGAAAATAACAAAAAATATAAAGTTACTGAAAACAAACACTTGAAATTCATTTAGAAGGTTTTAAAGATTACACAAATAACATTTGAAATTTTTTAGTAAAAATAATCGTTTTTCTTAATCATGGCATAAAAATGACTTTGCACTTGGATTAGTAGCCAAACACTTAATATTTTCACAAATAAATTATTAGTAACAGTATTTTGTTAAAAATTCTAATATTTTGGGGAAAAAAACTTGTAATCTTTACATATGCAAATGTAATAACTCATAATTATACCAAGCCTGTTGTGAAAGGGTTAAACTTGCTTTACCACAATTTATAAGTTTTTAAAAAAGTTTAAGTTGTGATAATAAATGTACATAATTGAAGAGAAAAAAGAATCATTTCCTCATTTAGGGAGTGAGTTAAGAAAAAAAATTACAAAATAAGGCCCTTTTTTAATGTAATAAGGGTTTACTTTGTAACATTTCATTTGGATGTGTTATAAAGTTATTGCTGACTTGTGTATTAAAAAATTGACACATGCACTAAATACATTTTTTGTATGAAACACCCAGTTGTAATGAAACCTTTTTTAGGATCTTCCATTTGTGATGCCAAAAAATTGACTTAACCTGCAAGAGGAGTTTTGTAGATAGGTGAACAATCGCCTCGTATTTAGATAGATAAATAAATATATTGACTGTAATCAGTAAAGACAGAGAAGTTCAGGAATATTTTATCATAAGAGGTTTCATTTTGTTATTGTTATAAATATTGTAAAAACATTTTCTATTTATTATACATGTAAAAATGGCTGGTATGGATAGAAAAAGCACTATGTAGAGGAGCAAACAACGTTTCAACCTTTTTTGGTCACTGTCAGGTTCACAAAGAAAAAAAGAGGTAACTGACTGACAGCTGATTACATGTCTGAAGGGGATTGTGTAACTGAGTGTAGGAATGTAGAGGGCGTGCTTAGATGTTTGATTATATTTATTAATATAAGTGTAAAGTTGTTCCTTTGTATTGGTTTATTTTGGACTTGAGTTGTTGTATAAGTAAGGCTTCTTTAATTTTACATTTGTTTATGTTTGTTTCTTTATTTAGAATTTGGGTGTTTTCTATGGTTGTGTTTATTTGATTTCCAGTGTTCAAAAACGTGTGAAGGTGACTTTTTGTGTTCTTTAAATCTGGTTTCCATTTTTCTACTTGTTTCTCCAATACAGAAGTCATGGCAGTTATCACATTGTATTTTATAAATAATGTTGGTGTGGTGTTTGTCAATGTAGTTTTTACATAGTATAGATCTCAGTTTTGTGGTTGGTTTTTGAATAAATTTTGCATTAACTGGATATTTTTACTAGTTTCACCAAATGTTGGTTATTTTTCTGCTAATGTCAGGAATATGTGGTATGCAGCAGTATATGGTTTTATGATTTTTTGATTTGCGAGATATATTTACTTTTGTTGGTTGATTTTGCTTTCTGTCTAGGTGTGTGCATATGTTTTCTATGGTTTGTGGAGGAAACTTATTGATGTTGATGAAGTATTGTTTTATTTTGTCTAATTTGTCATTAATTTTATCTGGTGAGCGTAGTTTTATGGATGTGTTTATTTGGTTTCTTAGTATGTTGAGTTTTTGTTTTGTTTCATGTGCTGAGTCCCAAGGAATGTATGGCTGATTTTTCAGTGGATTCCTGTTTTAAATTGTGTATCAGTTCTTGTAATTTTGAGATTAAGAAAGGATATTTGACTGCTTTCTTCTTGTTTACATGTGAAGTTAATGATGAGATGGATAGAGTTTATGTTACTGAAAAAGTTAAGTCTGTTTTATGTAGATGTGAATCCCACAATTGTGTCGTCTACATAATCCAATGTCTAAGCATGTCCTCTATATTCCTACACTCAATTTTAGAAGTACCTTCAAACATATTGTCAGCTATTGGTCAGTTTCCTCTTTTTTCTTTGTGAACCTGACAATAACCGAAGAAGGTTGAAACGTTGTTCACTCATATATACGTAGTGCTTTCTCTACCCATACCAACCATTTTTTACATGTATAATTTTCACTGAAAGTGGATTTTCTTCTCTTTGCGGATTATCTGTTTATAATGGTTTCTCATCATAAAATTTAAATGTTTTAATTTATGGAGTATTTGGGTTTTTTCAAACGTTCACAAATACAGGATAGTCCTTGAAGTGTTATTTTATCCTTATGTCCAGTTGTCTTCCAGTTTCATGTAAATAAAATTTGTGTTTGTCATATTTTATTCATATATTACTTCTTTGCATTGTTTTTGTTTGAGATAATTTTTTCTCATGATGTTTATTTTATTCTTGTGTGATTAATGTTGCTTGTTTTTTTAATGAGGTATTTCCATATTTTTACAAGGTTGTTGTTGTCATCGTTTACTATAAACAGAAGAAATGCTACAGAGGTCGTAAAGATCAAGATAGAAACTTAACTTTGAACAAATATACCCAAAACTCCTCTTTGTCTTTACAACTCTACAATATATTTGTTTTCATTTTAAAAAATTTTGTAATTTTTTTGCACTTGTATATTTTAAGATGTGCACCATGGAGAATATCTGTTACTCTCTGAATTATTTATTTTGTTAACCATATGTTGCATTAAGATAGCCCACTCTTTTGGGATAAAACATCACAGTTTCAATTGCTTGAGAATATTCCACTGTAATCCTTTCCTTAGTGTCGTTTCAATTTCAAAATACTAAATATATTGCAGCCACCACATTAAATAATCTTATTAAAGTTATCATATTCATAAATAAAGAAGTTAATTTCATTAAATTTAAAAATACCTTTCTTTAACAGCTAGCCGTCGAATTATTTCTCATGGTGGACAACTTGAGGTTGGTGGAGTTGTTGTTGGAAGTTGGGGTCCAAACTATGGTCAACTTCCTCATTCTCGTAGTAGTTCTGTGCCTTCTCAAGTTAGTACCATGGCTGGAATTCGAAGGTAGAAAAGTTTATTTTTTAAAATATTATTTCACTCAATCCATTACTATAATTTGAATAATTTTATAAGTGGAAAATTGTTTATCGCTTTTGTTATTTGATACCATGGCTAAGATTCAGATCTAGAAAAAAATTATTTTTGCTAGTGTCAGGACTCTAGTACCATGATTGATATTTTAGATTTAGGATGTGCCAGTGGTTTAATCTGAATCTTTACAAAAAGATAAAAAGCTCTTAATTTAGCTGCAGAAAAACGAAACACTTAAGTAAAATTCTTGAGTGAGAAGAGTTTAGTGGAACACCTATTTTCTGTGAATCAGTTTGCAAGATACTTCTTAAAATGCATTGTTAATGGTTTAAATGTTATTATATATTTTACTTTTCTTAAATTTGGCAGTTTCATTATTTAAATTATGATTTGTTACTTTGTGTAGTTTTAGTTTTGTTTTGTGACTTGTGTATAGGTATGGACCTTTAACAGCTCCTGTGGGGCGTGGCCTTTCATATCGCCGATTTCCCACAACTAAAATTCGTAATCCAAGTTTGGGTGTAAGTTTCATTTTATTTAGTAGAAATAAAGAAATGTATAATTTTGAAATGAATACTGATTTTGTTATTTCTAGTAGGTGCACAGTTCATGATTTCTTAAGTAAATACTAGTTTTTAAAGAGCTGTAATTATTTGTAAAAGTTATTCAGTAATGTGTGAGTGTCATAAATGTTTGTTATAAATTATTGTTTGGGTGATTATGAACCAATTCAGAAGTAACTAACTTTTTTCTTTCTTTCTTTATTTGTACAATTCGAATTCCTTTGTTTTTAATTTATCTCACCTTTGTGCAAATGAATACAATCTGTTAATTTGCTCAGATGTGGTGGGTATCATGGCACTAAATCAGATTTATGAGATAATTACTCACAGCTAATTCAAAGTGAGAATTTAGGTTTTACAGTGCTTTTTATACTTCAGTCCACTGGACTAATAATGGTTAGTTTTGTTTTGTTTTTTAAATTGGAGTAGTGATCAGTATCACTCTATTGTTATTTCTTCAGACATGTACATACACACAAATATTAAACGATACAATATTATTTTTTTTAGTCACAGTTTTCACATAGTGCATTTTGTGTTTCCAAGTTACTTTTCCAAAATACTTTTGAAGTAATTGTGGTTTAATATTTTGAAACATAATTCTATAAAGTTACTTCATAAATATTTTGTGTTTGTGTATGCATGTCATAGTTATATAAGAAGTGGGAAACTGTTAGGTTTTCAGCAAAAAGAAACAAAAGAACAAGAGAATAGGAAAGGAAAAATTATCTGATTCTGAAACCTCAGATGTTTCACCCATCAAACTCCCTCTAGGACGTGGCTGTACCTTAGAAACAGACAGGTTAGTATTGTAAGTTGTTTCAGTTTTGTAGTAGTTTTCTTGAAGACAGCTATTTTAACTTTTTTTAAAGCACTAATTTCAAAATGTTCATGAATGCCAAAAGAAAGAAAAAAATTGTGTTTAAATTTCTTCCAGTCAAGCAATTCAAGTCAGCCAACTGATTCCCCCAGGTGGTGATGATGCAACAAATGGCCCCCTAGTAGAAGTTCAAGAAAAAAGTGTTATGTATGAGAAAACTAATGAAATTACGAACAAGAAGTCTGATACATCTAGTCCCTACGGGCAGCTGAATAATGGTCCTTATCAGCCCCCTGTTGATCTTGAAATCCAGGGAGAGAGGGATCATTGTCCTTAGTATAATGATCTCCGTTGTGGGTGAAGTCATATTTCTGTACCAGATCATGAGAACTGTGGTGTGTGACTTCACCTACAAGAAATAGGGTGAGAGAGAGTAAAACTATTCAGTATTGTAGACTGCTTTTTAAAACACAAACCCATTTTTAGGCTGTATTCCCTTGACATGAATCTCACTGATGTAATGTCATGGGAATAGCTTAAGTTGTTGTTTGTTATGGGTGTCTGTTTTAAAAAGCACTCATTTTTTATTTTTATTTTTTTTTTTTTACAAGTTTAAAGGAGAGGTTATTTTTCTATTGTTTGTTATTTTGTTACAGCTGATTTGACCTCATCAGCTGTTGTTGATATATCAATTTTTTGAGGCTGGAATTGGTAGTGAGTATTCTCACTAGGGGGCTTTCTACAACCCCCGTATTAAGGACGACTGATTGTTTGGAAAGTGCAGGGAATGCCTGAAAACACAAGAGAAGGTAGTTATTAAGTAGAGGAAGAATTAATTCAAGCTTTAAGCTACAGCTAGATTTAAGGCAGGGCATTCCTAAGCCTCTTGATTGAAACATGCAGTCATTGTTGAGAACAAAACAGATTTCATGAAATGAAATCATAATGACAGCCTTTAAAAATTCAGGTTTAAAACAAATGAAGATTCACTATTTGCTGAACAAAGCAGTAATGCTACATGTTCATAGGTTAGTAGACAAATGTTTTTATATGGTTTAAAAATAACATCTGAGATATAAGCCACTTGCAGTAAATCAAGTCCTTCGATGCGATTTTCTTTGTCTCCCAAATAAATCAATGACTGTACTAATTGTACTTTTAAGCTCCAAAAATCCATTTTAAGGTGAAGTATAAAAACGTAATGAAACATGATATACAACATTGAAGATTATTGTTGGCAGATGAAAAATTCACAATCTTATTTTGCCATAAATATCTTCAGGATAAAACAAGTAAAATGAAGGATGGAACATTTGTAAAGTAAACTGTTAAACTAAAGATTATACAAGGCACAGGATGCCAAGTCTTACTTGATCTAAATATTTTAATGTTTAGCCTTTTTTCATATCTGTTTGGCTTTTCTAGCAACTTCAGAAACTTTTCATTGTATGTATGTTTGTTATTTAAATTGGTTTAGGTATTAGTTTAAAACTCAAAATATTAGAGATGTGTATTTCCAATAATTATATCTATAAGAATGTAGTTTTTCTAAGGGGCCCACAACAAAGTGAACTCCTGTGTTATTTTCAGATGTATTAATGTTATACATTTTTGTGTTTATGGCTTTAAAGACTATTTTTAACTGCAGTTCTTTAATAAACATTATGAAAGAATAAAATGCATGAGTAGGCAAATATATAATTAAATAATTATGAACTTATGAAAAAATGTATTTTAGTTGGTGTTACAAATGCTGTTCAACATTAATGTGTGGTCACCAAAAATACTTTTTAATAAAAATTACAGTTTCAGTGTTTTAAATTTAAGAGCATTTTTTCTTTCTGATATTTTAGAAACTTGATTATAAATTTACAAGTATTTAAAACATTGAGACTTGGTTGTTCTTTATTGGTCAGTTTATTTGTATGTGAGAAATTACATGCTACCTGGTAACACTGAGTTTCCAGTAGCTTAAACATTTGACTGACATCTGTTATTTGGTAGCAAAATCTGTCATAAATTAAGGTTAAAGCTCATCAGTAGCATTAACTTGTATAAGAAAAATAGATAATTTTATAAATAAAAACAAAGTGGTTAAAATGTTAAACTGTTTCTAAATATATATCAGGTTTATTGTACAAGCTACTAAAAGTGTAGAATCAAATGATATTTCTATTATTCCTTAATATTATTTTTACAGCTTGGAAGTGTCTGTTTTTGAGTTGCCAATGTATTTATCCAAATATTTCGAATTCTTGTGATACTTTTATTAATTTATTTCACATACTGATTCACAACAGTCTGTTTGTTTTTTATAATATATGAAGAATAAACAGATATAATCTATATTGAAATATATTTTGATTTTTTTCAAGAATGGCTGATTTAAAATAGTTACCTTCATTTTTCAGTAGAAATGGGTGTTTATAATGTTTGTTTTACTTTATTTTTTGACAGAGATATTTTTCCATACAGAATTTTGAGCAGCTTAGGGTAAAACAAAACTAGTGTGAACAACAAGGATAAAAAAAAAAGTAGTATTACATTAAAGAGTTAATGAAAATTGACCGATAAGGAATGTTCCAAGAATCCAAATTTTTTGTTTTCCTGCTTTTTCATAGTAATTTCTCTCATTCTGGTTGTACAAGACTGTTCTATATATATATATATATATATGTCTGAAAATGCATTAAGTTTGTAGTGAAGCACTTCAAACGTGAAAAAAACTAATGTTCTGTCAGTGTGAAAACCTATAACTTTGTTGGATGTATTTTTTGCATTTCAAATTTGTTTTACAAAATATAGAGCTTGAAATATTTAGGTTTATATGTTTTCTTGGCAGTATTAACCATATAAATATGTAATACTTTTAAGGTATGTGTGCTGATTTTAACAATTTGATATTTAGTTACCTTGTTTCTGGATATATGGTTTTAACTTTTTTAAGTGGTTGCCCAGTAATAATAGGTTCTTATTTTTAGAAATGGATGAATTGCAAGGGAAAAATAAATTTTCATCCATTTTCAATCATATAATATTCAAATTGATGTTGTAAGTTTACAAGAAACCTGTGTAACAGTGAAATGACAATGTTCATCATAATATAGGTTTCTAAGAAGATTTAATTGATGTTCAATGGATTTTTTCTATTTAAAATGTTATTATTTGTATCAATTTTACTAAAAAATTTCCAGTGTTTATTTTAGTGTTAGTTTGTAGTATTCAAAGGGTAACCAGCTTATGATATTCCTACATATGTGTACGTAATCAAAGAATTCACTAGAGAGAATAAGATTTCTCAAAACATTGTGGTTACACCCCAGGAATGGAAACCTAAAATGGAAGGTTGGCTAATACTTCTACCCATTTCTGTCTACTGGAAAAATTTCGTCAAGTTCTGGGTGGACCATTGAGTTAAAGAGCTTTTGCCTTACTAGATTACGTGAGATTGTAGTTTGCATACAAACTGAAAATATTATTAATCTTTAATTTCATATTATTAGTAAAGTTTAGTTAGTTTTTTTAATGTAGATAAAATTAACAAAGTTTCTGTCTTCTGATAACTTTGGATTTTTTTATTTATAAGCTTAAACATTTTTGTGGATTTAAAAATGTGTTTTAAATATATACATATAAACTTTTCTCTTTTTGACTGGTTCGTTTGGATATGAAATATACAGTTTTTATGGCATTTCCATATGTGGTAGTAGCAGTTGGGTGGGTTTTTTTCGGAATAGAAAATGTACTTCTTAAACAAGATGTATGGTAATTATTTTTTAATGGAAGAATGTTTTCACAATGAAGCAATTTCACAGATGAAGTATCACCTTGACCACAGAATGGGTACAGGTCAAACTTGAAAATGTTAGAGATGTTGTTTGTTATCTGTAATGTACCAAAAGATATATTTACTTCAGTTAATTCTACTTAGCTTTCCCATTAATTCCAACTAGAAGTTACTTCTTTTCCATATCATTTATGCAATACACTAGTATTCATTCAGGATTTGAAGACCTGACTAGAAACAGTATCTGCAGGCTATAAGAAAATGACTTAGTTTTTCTTTTCTTTCTGCATTAAGAATATTAATCATTCATCTTAAATAGTTGCAATTACAATAACAGACATTGTGCATGTGTTGAGGTAGATAAAAACCTGCTTGAAGAAACTGGAGTGGAAAAATTGTTTGCAGAAATGTATTTTTGAATGTTGTATTGCCAGTTGTCAATAAAAAATTTTGTGCAACAAAATGTAATCTGTTTAAAAGTAAAAATGTTTTATCAGGAATGTGTCTCAAATGACCAAGTAGTAACTTATCTTTTGCTTTCAATTTACTCCAAATTGAAACATTTGAAACAAGTTAATGAATTTTTTATAAATGTTTATTTTTACACTGTTAACAAGAATCTGTATTGCCAAAATGATATAAAAGTAACATTTTTAAGTGTTGTATTCTACATAAGGAGGTGACAATCTCATGACACTTGTATTACTACTATTACTTTAATAATTTCCCAAATCCATTACTTTGCATTTGTTATAATAGAAATCCATCTATGTTTTCATCAAGTGCTCCAAAACCTTTTGTTAAGTAGCCCCATCCTCCTCCAAGCCAGCAACATCAAAGTTCAAATACTTTACTGACCATCCTTTCATCTGCATCAATTATTTAAATTCAAAATACTTGTGACCTAAATCCAGTTTAACTGAACTCCATTTATGACAACCATCTGCTTTCTTCCATGTAGCTAGTTTTCAGTGGAATAATCCAACCAATTACTGACACCTGCAGAGAACTTTTAAACAAGTTTTTATGTGTGACACCTTGTCAGATATTTTCTGAAAATCCAGGTATACTGCACATGCAGTTACCTCTTCAAGGAAAATCAGGAGGGCAAAATCTTCCCATGCTTTGACTATTCAACAAAATTTAAAACTTTGATAATAAATGCTTTGGAAAGTCATAAAGTAGTCTTTCAAAAACTCTACATCATTCATCACTAAAACTAAAAGACCTATAACTGCTGGGATTATTTTATTATCATGAAATTAGGAATAACATTATCCAACTCTCAACTTTCTGGTGCCTACCGACTATTCAAGGATATATTTAAAAAAAGAAACTAGGAAGTGGGTAAATATCTCAGCTAGGAGATTTATCAACCTCTAAACTTCCCAATTTCTTTAACAAGCTAAGGATAAATCTAATCATGTTCAATTATGTTTCCATCTGCTAACTGTTTAAGATGAGAATTATTACTTAAATCTTCATTAGTTAGCTTTGATATCTACAGCATGAACAAGCTGTAACTCACATTTCACATATAAATCTATTCTTCCAGTCTTCTTAGTACCCAATATTATTTTTTAAAAAATTTATAACCCTACATTTAAAGGAAATTTCTGTCATCAAAACTGTATTTAGTCAGGTTTCAATTATTCTGAATATATCAAAATCCTTCAAACCAGAGCTCTGAAGTTATATATTGTATATCTTATACTTTAGTATTAAAATTATAACAGTTTAGTCTACCATTAAAACACTGTTTTAGCCCCCCAGTGGCTCAGCGGTATGTCTGCGGACTTGCATGCTAAAATTCAGGTTTCGAAACCCGTGGTGGGCACAAGACAGATGCCCTTTGTGTTGCTTTGTGCTTAATTCTAAACAACAACAAAACACTGTTTTTATCTTGTCCCCACACTATAGCCCTCTCTTCATTCTTACTCTCTTGACTGTTTAAAGTTTTCCTTACAGTTAAGTTAATAGCTGTTGCAGGCAGGAAAGCAAGCTTCTAACTTATTTAAATGTAAATAATCCATTCCAAGAACTTCATTTTCTCACTAAACTTATTTCACAATTACAACCAGCCAATTTGCTTATCCCTACGTGTTAACTATTTACAGTGTTCAGTATTTCTTTTAAAATAAATTTAATTACTTTATCAAAAACATTCAGGAAACTGAATTAAATATTTTTTATTCAAGGAATTTCTGTAGATGTTATAGATACAACCCGGAAGGTTATATAACTACAAAATGTCTTAGTTGTCCGTATGTGTACAACCCAATATTTAAGCTGACTACAATTTTTTTTTGTAGTTGCTGTAGATATGACTTAATATTTACACTAAGCATAACAACTGTTTATATACAATTACTCTGTAAACAATGCAATATTTATGCTAGTAGCATGTTTTCTTTCTTTAATTAAATTCTATATAGATACAACCTGACATGTAGCTACCTATAAGATTTCTTGCTACGGATACAAACAAAATGTTTAATCTAGCTATAAGTTCTTATGAAAACCTACTTTTTAGGTTCATAAAAAAGGACTCAAAACTTACACTGTACTATTTTTCTTCTTCACTGCCTTTTTTATATATATTTGAGGAATTTTATTTAAAAAATGAAACATTCACATGGACCAAGTCACAAATGTAGTGAATAATTGGTTTCTTTAAAAAGTACAGTTTTGCCAGCAAGGTACTTTCTCACAGACCATATATTTCTCTCACATACACTTTGGTAACTTTTTAAATGAATAAATGTTTCTGGTAAAATACTTCTATTCTACTCTGTACAATTCATTTTTAACGTAACATTAAAAATGCTCGATAACATCACCAAAGCATGATTATCATGTTAATTAATTAGAAACAATCTTCTCAAATGTTTTGTTGTTTTTTTCCAACTTACTTAATCCTGGTTGAATTGATTGTGAAATAATGCATATTTTTTTTTATTTCCATTGCATTTAGAAATAACTGAATTTTGTCTTTCTTCACTGTTTATAATGCATGTCTAAGTAACTCAGTCTTGTCTTTCTACAGTGTTCACTGTTTATAGTGCATGTTTAAGTAACTCAATTCTGTATTTCTACAGTGTTCACTGTTTATAGTGCATGTTTAAGTAACTCAATTCTGTATTTCTACAGTGTTCACTGTTTATAGTGCATGTTTAAGTAACTCAATTCTGTATTTCTACAGTGTTCACTGTTTATAGTGCATGTTTAAGTAACTCAATTCTGTATTTCTACAGTGTTCACTGTTTATAGTGCATGTCTAAGTAACTTAATCTTGTTTTTCTACAGCATTCACTGTTTATAGTGCATGTTTCAGTAATTTAATCTCACATAACTCAATCTTGTATTTCTAGTGTTCACTGTTTATAGTGCATGTTTACATAACTGAATTTTGTCTTTCTACAGCATGTCTAAGTAACTAAATCTTGTCTTTCTAGAGTATTCACTATTAATAGCACGTTGAAATAACTACTACTTCTCAGCCATCAACAAATAACAATTCAAATTTGCTTATATAAAAGTTATGAAGTAACTTTGACAATAATGAATGCTGAGTAATTAATAAATCAGCACAAAATCCCATTATGGATAGCTCCTAATGACGTATATTTTTGGCTGGAGGCACACATACATTGGATTTGATAAAAGACATTATGCACTCACAGAATCAACCAATTTAAAAGGCTTAATGTAAAATACATTCTTTCATTTATGCACAGTGTAGTGTATTATTAATACTAAAATCAGTTATAGTTTAGTACTGAGAAAAACAACAGTACATTTGACACATGAAGAATGTTTAAATTATCAATGAAAGGTCAGTGAAATGGAGTGTTCTGTATACGTTTAAATATTTGAGAGTTTGCTACATTTTACCATTTAACCTACAAGTTAAATTTTCATGCATCCTTTCCACTTTGGAGAATGCTATGTGTAATGACTCCAATGACAGCAGGATTATACAGACCAAATATGTAAAACCAAACTGCAAACAAAAAACTATGTATGGGAGATCATAACAGTTCAGACGTTTCCAGACTTTCACTTTGCTGTTTCATCAGTTTTCAAACAATAAAGAACTTTTTTTTTTCAAAAGAATGTGATATAATAATTGTAAGAGAATTAGATGATCTACAGAATGTATTCATATGATTTAAATACAGACCATTACTTCTTTGGGTGTGATGTAATAGTGTACATACTTCAATTTAGTAAGAAAATGTATTTGTACAGCAGTATTTCATACACTTAAGACATTATGTACAAAAAATAAAATGGTAGTGTAATAGTTCATAAGAGGATATAGCCCATTTAAAGTTTACCATGGATAAATATTATTCCAAAAAATCAGAGATCTTTCCTATACTCTTTAAAATTCTTCCACATGTGACTGGTTGATGAAAGCAGTGAAGTGACAAAGCATAAGTAGAAAAATTAAACAACCCTTTCACTTCAAAATTTTTTTCTTTTTTGTTTTTCACCTTTTTCCAGGACCCAAAAATCCTCTAAATTATCCATTAACTTCTTGGACAGTTATTTGGAAGAATATTTCCTCCTGAACTTAATAGTTGGGATTTGTAATCATAATAAAAAAAAAAAAAAAAGTTTCATACAATTAAATCAATAATACGATTTCTAAAAGGTAGCTTAACTGGCTTTTACATACCAAAGCACATCATGTTTGAAATGATGAAAAAGGCACTGGCAAAACATATATATTATAGATATTTTGTACACTGTGCATGAAAAGAATTACATATTATTAAATCAAAAATACGACATTTTATAATATATGTCCAATTGTTAAGAACTAAAAAATGTTAAGATATTGAATAAAATGATAAAAAATTATATTAACATTCAAGGTTTTATTTCTGAAAGCTTCAAGCTGCTGCTTTATATTGAGAATGAACTTACATTTCACTTTTTATCTCTGTAACTATGCAACGAGGACAAGCTGAAGGAATTACACCTTCACTTTCAAAGCATAACATTAATTGTTTCATGGTCTGAGGTAGCGCGTATGGCAGTTTCTGTACTACATCCTGAAATCCTGGGAGTATAGATGTTCTGAACACATGACGAGTATAGTGATGACCACATGTGAATAGCACTACATCATGACTGGAAGAAGCGGAACTTTGGTGCGATGCTATTCCACTGTGTTTAGCAAAACTGGGAGGCACATCTGGTCTCTGAATTTGTTCATTCATTAGTGATCTCGTAAGCAATTCTACTTGATTTGGAGAAAGTTCAATACTATTCCGAGAGATAACACCTTTCTGTAAGTTCATCAGTACTTCTTTCCACAGCTGGGGAGGTGGAATTCTAGCCTCCCAACCAGTCACCATGTCAGCCTGATTAATTTGATGCATAAGGTCGCCAGTTCCTGTCAAAGCCATCATTTTATCCATCAGTTCTTCATGGGGCTTTCCAGCATTAATATTCTGAAGCATATAGTCTGCTACAGTCAAACAGAACTTAGGAGACAGACAGCTGAGGAAATCAGTGCAGATTTTCTGCGATTTACTTTCATTCACACTTCCACTGTAAACAAATCAGAGAGAATAAACTGAAACTCCTTAACACATACATCCTAACTGAATAACCTGCTGGTAGAAATGCATGACCATACATACAGCAACCTAAAGACCTTTTATTTAAAAAATATAAAGTATTATGAGGATGTAATAATTTACTCTGGATATATCTTAAAAAATGAAACAGGTTGAAAACTATTAATTTCCAGTGAAAATTAGACTCATTCTGACACTAAACCTACCTTAGATTTTGCTAAAAAATCATAACTAGTTCCAGGTAATTTATTAACCTTAAAAAAAAACACCAAAAAACATGTGTAAGGAAAATCATTTACAAAAATATCACAAAGTTTTCAGTGGCACTGATTATGAAATCTCTCAAAGGCAGCATTTAAGCTATAAAACAAAAGATAAGGGGACTATAAACAAGGGCTTCTTTAAAGATCTCAAGAGTAATTATAATAAATAAGTGATGTTACTAATCAAAACATCCACTAAAAGTTTTGATCTTAAGCATCAGATGACAGTACTTATCAGAACAATGCTTGTTAAACACAAATCTGCATAATGTTTTATTTTGTTATCCAACACATGGATCAAGACTGAACATAGGCATTATAAACCAGCAAGCATCAAAATACCAAAGAACAAAAAAGTTACTACATTGCCACTGCTTCCCTACACAGAATACACCACCCATTTTTTTTACAAAACTATCAACACGATAATGCCCGTTACCTTACTGTGTTATCAAAAATAATTCAGCACACCAAAGAACAGGGATTCAATAGATAACTACTTAACAGAAAAACAGCCCCAAAAGATAGTACAGCACACACAGACCACAGAGCAATGATTACAGGAATTCAACAGATAATTATTTACCAGAACAACAACAGTCCCAAAGGATAGCACAACACAGATAGTTGACCATGGTGCAATGATTCCAGGGATTCAATAGATAGTCACTTACCAGAACAATAACAGCCCCAAAGGATAGCACAACACAGATAGTTGATCTTGCAGCAAGGATTCCAGGGATTCAACAGGAAATTTCCATTCTAACCACATAAGAATTACCTAGGCACAGAAAATTGAAACTTTTATTTTTCAGATAGTCTCAGCTTCATCATTCAAGTTATATTAAACACCACATTTCTAACAATACAAAGTATTCTTTTATTTAAAAAATCAAGTCTAAATTATTTAAATCTAGTTTTAGATGAAAATGTACTTTAAAGCTTGACCACCTAGTCTCAGAAGAAGGTGTAACTTAAAGCTTGACCACCTAGTTTTAGACAAAAGTGTACTTTGAAGTTTGACCATCTAGTTTTAGATAAAGATGGACTTTAAAGCTTGACCACCTAGTTTTAGATGGTGTACTTTAAAGTTTGACCACATCGTTCTGATGGTGTACTTTATGGGTTGGCCACCTAGTTTTAGATGAAGATGTACTTTAAAGCTTGACCACCTAATTTTAGACAAAGGTGTACTTTAAAGTTTGACCACCTAGTTTAGATGAAGGTGTACTTTAAAGTTTGACCTCATTTGTCTTTGTTTTACTTATTTTGCATATCCTACCTGGAAATATCTTCTATAGTGTTGCATTTGTTTGTGCCTTTCTTCTAAATGAGAATATTGTACAAGTTGAACTTACTTTTTCCTCACTTTTTAATTTACATAAATCATGTACTATTTTTAAATACTTCTCAAAAGTTACTTACATCCAACTGTAGCAAATCAAATTAGTACCTGTTCTAATAAATGTTGGTTAGCTTCAGTACTTTCCTGATTAACAAACCTACAGATAAAAGATAAATACAAACTGCATTTATGAAAAACAAATTACTGATTTATATCTCTCAACAAAATACAAGAATGAGGTAAATGACACAAACCTAAAACAATCACTGTTCCTATTTCTTTGTACAATGTAATTTACAAGACATTTCAAACTTATTAATTTCTACTTTACTATGGCACTGAATTTTAAGCAGGTAGTTTTAAAGATACCTTAACAAATAACAACAAATAAAAATCTTCAAAAATTGAAAATTATCTCACAAAATATAAACATTTAACATCAAACTTCTTATTTCAAGAAATATCACAATTATATGCACCATGTACTACACACACATTGTACAAAAACGTTACCTTAAACAAAAGATTATGAATGTCTTACTGAAAATAAAACTGAACAATCTTCACAGCTTCTTCTAGCATCTCTTCACTTGATTTTTTCTCCATGGATAAAGCTTTTAACTGGTGTTCCAATGCCTTCAAAGTTTTAGGATATTCAGAACATAAATTACCAGTTTTTTTGTCAGTTTTTTACATGTGAATTCCAAACTCTAAACTCAATTTCAGAATTTATTACTTCATGCAAAAAACACTGTTTATAATTAATTTTTAACATCTTTTGCAATGCTTGCCAACAAAAGTGATGATTGTAGATGAGCCAATGACATGTCAGAGCCTCAAAATGATAAAATCAAATATCATGCTTGCAAACTCTTACAACAAATTTCAATAGTTTAGTAATACACAATTTGATAATTACCTGTGCGTAAAGTCCCTCCAACATGTACACTTTGGCAGCAGCTTGGTAATCTCCGAAACAGATGCAGTGATTTAGAATTGTGGTCACATCACAACAATGAAGAAAGGACTAAATGTAAACAATCAAAAAATGTCAAAAGATCAACAAATAAAACAGTACTTACTCTATTTATACCATCAGGAACAAAAATCTCACCCTTTGTCTACTATCTTTAACCTATTCAAAATTTATATAAATAATACACATGTAAAGCCAAACTGATAGAAAATTTTTAATCTCTATATTTGTCTGGTAAATATTATTTTTTTTATAATTAAATATGAATTACCACAAAATTACGATCTTTCTCTACCATTTTTTTTCAGCCACCTTAGAATCTATGTACATATATCTCGATATTCTCAAAGTGTATGAGTGAACAAAGGATTCTAATGTAATGTTCACAACACTAGGAACAGAACACAGGCACTATTTTTTATTTTTCTTTACATTCACTTCATTCCTAAAAATGTCTTATACTAAATTATATCTGTTTGAAAACAGTGAAAATAGTCTTCAAAGACAAATGTAATGGAAGTTGAGTAAAATGTAGTATATACAGCAATGAACATGAACCTATTTGGATGACGCAGTCTTTTTCATCATATGTCTTTTTAAGTTCATTGTATTCAAACAACAAATAGCTTATTAGTTGTCAAAAACAGCCTATATTTACTAGACATAAACTGATCTCAACCACAATGTTTTCAGCAAAAGCCATGATACGACAACTGACAACGGAAACAGGATTCCACTTGGAAAGGAGAATTCCCAGGTCTGGTAAATCTTTTCCAGGTTTTACCATGTTTTTTATAATTTGTAGTAAAAAATGGTAATTGTTTTAGTTAGTGAAATAAAATATTAAAAGAAACTATTAATGAATACTCAAATAAGTTAAATCTGACTAGATATACAAAGCTTTATTTGTTTGTTGTGCATTTAATGGTGCAAAGAAATGGTTTGTTTTGTTTTGAATTTCATGCAAAGCTACACAAGGGCTATCTGCACTAGCTGTCCCTAATTTAGCAGAGTAAGACTAGAGAGAAAGCAGTTAGTCATCAACTCTTGGACTACTCTTTTTATCAATGAATAGTGGGATTGACTAACACATTATAGTGCCCCTATGGCTTAAAGAGGGAGCATGTTTGGTGTGACAGGGATTCAAACCTGCGACCTTCAGATTACCAGTCAAGTGACTTAACCACCTGGCCATGCCAAGCTTGCAAAGAAATGGAGGCTATCTACACCAACAAGAGGATTTACCTAGAAAAGCTAATTGTGATGTTGCTCACCCCAAACTGACTTTCAACTGTTGTGAAATTTCACCTTAAATGCTGCATCATCAGTGTGCTCATTCCCACAAATACCAACCAAGATAAAAATACAGAAAAACTGAATGGAGATGGATGACAATGAAAACTGTGCCAGTCTTTTCTGAAAGTTCAAGAGAACTGGGTTAAAACTTATATTAAGTAATTTCCTTCCCTCTGGCATCAAAAATGCATACAAGAAGTTTAAGATGACAAGGAGAAACCATTTGCTGTGTTGGTCCATCCAACCCAGAGGTTGTTCAGTGATAGCATTCAGCTTAATACTGGAAAGCATGACACTCAAGACACAGCACTAACAGATGCCAAGTTCCTGTGTAAAGGACTGAGAAAATACTGATCTCATACAGACTCAAAATTGTTTGTCAGTTTAAAAGTTATGAATTAAAATGGTAAATGGCCATGTAACAAACAACAAAGAAGATCCTGTAAGGTGAAAAACAAACAAGGTGGTTCATGGCAGAAAATTATCTGCAGAAACCTTGAGGATTAATCATCCTTTCAAAAACCTTATAGTAACAGCTAGTTGAAGCAGTCGGTCTACAATCAGAAGGAATCTTGGGATCTTTCCCAGTCTAAGATATTAGAATGATAATAGCCCTACACTATGCATCTGGAAAATATTCTTCTAGTAAAATCCAGTTAAAAAGAATATATATGAAATGGAACCTCATAAATGCATTTAAAAAAATGTAATTCTAAGGTAAAACAATCCAACAAGAAAAGTGTAGAAATTTCACAACCTAAAAAAAAATTCAAATACTAAACAAATTATTCACATTTTTAAGTAGAAAATACATATTTAGAAAGTGTATTAAGTATTATGCAATATATTTAAATATTTTACTGTGAGAAGAAAAATTAGAGGATGTCAGCAACTCCAGTTTGAATGGATCAAAATCTGAGAGAGATTAAGTTCGTGTACAGAACCTTTAAAAACATACAGACAGTTCTGATATTTCATCTGATGTATTCAACTTCTGACACAGTAACACACTTTGTATAGTAGCATTATAAGTATATAGACAAGTCTGACACTTAATATGAAAGGTTAAGATTTGAAACAGTTATCTATTTTGTAGAATAGCATTTGAAACATACACAGCTTTATAATTTGCACATGACTGTTAATAGCATAACAAAAACTGGAGGGTGCATAGAGGATGATGTATTAACATGTAATGTATACAGAGGTGAGAATGACCAAATGAAAAAAATTCTAAAATATTTTGATTATAATTGCATAGTGTGCTAGGGGAGTCTGGAGCATGTCCCTCCTGGAAAAATTGAAAATTAGGGATTTTCTGGTGTGTGTTTATTTCACATGTTCGACAGAAATTATATCCTTAAACTTTACAGCAAATTAGTCACACCATGTTAGTCATTTGAAAGTGCTAAATACAGTAGTTCCATGAGTTACATTGTAGAGTAATTCTGTGAAATAATTTATCCAATCATTAAATATCATACATAAAGCTTTTCCTTTTATCGCAGAGCAATACTTGTCCAGTGTACTCTCTGGGTTTACAGTTTGACATTTGTAACTCTTGATAGGTCATCTTCTGCTGTGAGTTCTAAGGTAGTGCATAAAAGCCCCTGGTGGCCAACTTTTAGATCAAAAAGTGTACTTCACTGACATACTTCCTTTACATATCATCCTCTCCATATCCTCCAGTTTCTATGATGTTCTGACAAAGTTATGAAAATTGTGAATTGACCAGTCAAGACCTGAGAGGTTTAAACTTGTATTGTGGCATTACAATCAAGGCTTATGAGATGAGAAGTGTAATTCAAGAAATTGATCCTATATGTCAAAAACAACAGAAGTTCTGAAAACAAGGACATGTATTTAGAGCAATCAAGAACATACCTTTAGGGTAGCATGAAGAGCATATGGACCATATGGTGGAGAATCTAACTTTGACAAAGGAGGTAGACACAGGAAATTTTCAATTCGTGAATTATAATAATGGATAATACGTGGCATCTGAAAATCAAGAACATTAATAACATTGTAGTGATTGTTGCAATATTGTAGAACAAGACAACTGTAATAGTACATTTAAACCAAGCCAAGACATTTATCAATAAAACAAAGAACTTTTATTATTAGTATTAATAAAATTACTGCTTTAAAACAAAATATGTTTACACAATGTTCACAAATCTTCCTAATGCTACATTAAATCATGTTTTAAAAAGTACTGCCAAAAACATTGCTTCTCATCTGACGTTTTTATTATTTTCTTTTAAATAACAAGAAATTCTGCAGAAATTCAGCATTTTTAACTACAGTTGCCTTCATGTTGGACTGACAATTATTTTTTAGGTTTAGAGTATCTGATTTTTCACTTTAGCATTCAAGGTACCCTTAGGCTGTTACTAGCAAGATCACTGACTTTAAAACTTATGAAATTCTGTCAATTAACACAGTACTCAGCATTAAGAGTAAGCCAACAGTTCAGGATAGAGAAGTTAAAGACTGATTTAGGCAACTGGTTCCAAAGTCTTATTTGACTGACAAGTAAAGAATAATCAGCATTTCTTTCCATACTTTTGCTTACCTACTATTGACAGATAGTAATTTTGTATTTTTACATAAAATTTAGAATCCTGTGTTTCTTTGTTTTTCTAAGAAATTTTCAGGAATTCTTCAGTATTTAATTAACTTGCATGATAAGAATAAGTAAATTATGCCAGTACTGAATATTTACTAGTATTCACAAAATGAATCTTTCCTTCTAAGTTTGCAAGCACTGATGTGACCACCACTTGTGTAATAAACCACTGCAAAGGAACAAAAGTGTGCCAACCCTTCATACTTTAACAGAATTACATTCAACATTCAATTAAACATAATAAACATAAATTTCACTTGTTAAAAACAGCTTATAATTCAAGTTTGTAACTGGAAAAAAATTAAAAATTATCTATTTTCATTTTTTCTGTGACTCATCCAAGTTCCAACTTATCACACTCAGAATTTTAACATCATAAACAGACTGTTGCAGTTTCCAACCAGTTAGAACACAAACTATACATAATTATGAGAAAAATCTAAAGCTATATCTCAGAACATCTGGTATGGGTACTAACACTTTTATTGATAAGCAGAGAACAATGTTTTGACCTTCCTAGGTCATCTTCATGTTAACGAAAGTACACACCTTTTTTGTTTTATTTCAAGTAGATTTCTCATCATCAAAAAAAATCTAAAACTGTAAACTCTTACCATCTTCATTTGCTGAGGTATCAATAAATATGTCAAACCCAGTAGAGAATTCCCCCATACATAGTCAATGAACACATATAACACCAACATAAACAGATTATTTAGTAGTTATGTTTTACAAGTTTTTTATTAATCTTCCTACCAAACACCAGTAGTGAGCAAAATTTAATTTTTGGTGATTATACGTTGCTAAAGAATTTTTTTGTAACAAACTTATAACTTACTTAGAAGATCAGGCATATAACTACAGTTTTTTGGCATCTTGTTCTAGTGTTGTAGGAATACATGTTTTGTGATACATATTCTATCTTCAGTAGGCTATACTGAACATTGTAAAAAAATGTCTACAGTTCTAATATTTAAGTAAAGAGTAATTAAGATACAAAGTACAAGAATAAAGTCAATCAAAAAACAAAAACAAGAGAGAACAGGATAGTACAACACCTGTAACAATGTTATACAAGTCATTCAAAACAGACTTAATTGTAGTGAAACTGTACTGTTATTTAAAGTTAGAAGTTTACTTATAAAAGCTAAGCTTCTCTTAATTAAAAGTTGAATACTGGATGATCTGAATCAGACGATTTTTTAAATTTTTAATCAAGATTGGGCAATTGCTGTTTACATTACATGTGCAAACTGCAGAGTATGCAGAATTTTATAGTTGTTTACCAATGTTACTAAAAATGTGCCTAATGTTTGATGTTGTAGCCATCATTTTATTGTTTATCAATACACTTTGATTTCTGTCAAAGGAATTAGCTGCTAGTTTTATCAAACAAAAATATATTTTCTGTGTCCTGAAAATGATTATCTGAAAACTGGTTGTCTGCTGATAAGCTCAAAGACACACATTAGGCTATCTGTGCTGTGCCTGTCAAAAGTACTGAAATCTGCATTTTAGCATGCAAGTCCTCCGGCGTACTACCGAGCCACATCAGTTCTTATTTTGTAAGACTTAATGAAGATAATGATAAACATCATCTCAAGTGGAAACTGCTCAAGTAGACAATGAGAATGACTACAACTCTTTGTTTTCATGTATTTTCCTTATTTATTGCTAAATATTTTGTAGCAAAAGAAACTGAAATGTAAGTATTAAAGATTTTCAACTTAACAAACCTTCAATAAAAAGATATCTAAATGTAAACCAGTTTGAACTGTGACATAACACTTCACGATCAAATGGTATTTATGTTAATTAATAGGAAATGGTTAATGAGCTTCCATTGTGTTTTATTACTTTACTCCACATTACCAGAAAATTAAAATAATGCAAATGAGAATAAATTAACAATCAAAACTGTTAAGATAAGTAACTTGGAACTTTTAAATTAATACAGCAGTCAGTGTAGAGGAAAAACTAGTATTTTTTCCTTTTATTTCATGTTTTTATGCCTAAACTACACTGTACTACGATGATTTTGCTAGTTAATTCTATGTGCAAAAACGGCTCGTTTGGGTTGAGAAAATATTTTACATAGAAGGTCGAAACATTGTTTGCTCTTCTATGTAAAATATTTTCTCAACCCAAAGGAGCCGTTTTTGCATATAGAATTCTCAACAAGTGGGTTTCTCAACATCACTGATTTTGCTAGTTTCAATATAAAGATAAAATATTAAATTAAAAAAAAAACACTTGACATTCACTCAAAAGGTTTTATAAAGTTAGTCAAAAGAAGTATGAACAATAGCAGACCACCTATTCTGAAAAAACATGGCCCACTGAGGAAGGTAAAAGTAGACCCAGGTGGGATATATGCTGTGGTAAGGATCAATGTTTTGAAGTGTACAGTAAACACAATTGCAAATGGCAAAAGTGTAGAGGAGGTCCAGTGTACAAATCTGGATGGGAGAAGTGTAGCAAACCCCCATGCATAGCTGAAGCCCCAGATGATGAAGAGTCCAACATCTTCAAGGCTGAAGTCATGGCTGAGTTATAGACTAGAGACCCACAGTCCAGTTTTGATTGATTGTATGAGGACACAATAGATCTTAAACACAGAACACTGATCCACTCCCCACAATCATCTGAATACCAAGTCCACATTTTCTTACAGACTTTTCTGTAAAGGTTTTGTTGCAGCCAAAACAAAGAGTATGGAGATCTCTCACTTCTGTAAAACTTCACAACGGTGATATTATTTATATGCAATGCTTTCTTAAATTGAAAATAACTTTTACCAATAAGTTGTTCCATGATAAAGTTTTTAAATTTATCATGTTCTTCTAAACACTTGATTTCAGTTATCAAACAAATGTTTTCAGACAATACTTAGAATTTTGAAAACTGAAGATCACAAGTGAAATATTAAATTATTTAGGTAACCTTCAACTGAAGTGAATTACGAAGAAATCTAAGAGAAGAGATTAAGGTTTCTTACAGCAGTTTAGTAATAAATGAAATTTTCTATATAACACTGCAATTCAAACAACAAGATGTTTATCAACCAGTTGCTGAGGAACATTTTCTTTAATTATCTGATTGAGGGTGAAATGCTCTGTAACTAAAATATTACCAGAAACATGATAAGAACAATATTCACAAACCATACTAACTTTTCTACAAATTACAATCCTACTTAAATGCCATGATAAAGTTATTCACAAAATAAACTTAATAAAAATTTTCCTAATATTATATTTAGTTTTATCTGTAAAAAAAACAAAATTATGTTTAAAATTTATAATATATATATATTTTTGAAAAAGCATAACATTTTGCTGGGGTTTCCTAGCATTGTCAAATCAATATATGTGAATAATGGAACAAACCTTGTGTGTTACAGTTTGAATAGCAATACCACATCACTAAACACCAGAATAAAGAAAAGTCAAACACAGCTGATACATTGAATAAACAATACAAAATAAAATTCATACCTGAAAACAAGTTAATGCTAGGCTCTTGTCTTTAAATAAAGACAACTTCTTTGATTTTACATAAATATTTATATAATTTCTTCTGTAATGATTTTAGCATTTAAAACATCATAAAATAGATATTTTAGCCACATGCTCAAGCACAAATGAAAAAAACTTTTAAATTTAGCTTGAATTTGGTTTAGTTTGTTTTGAATTTTGCACAAAACTACACGAGAGCTATCTGTGCTAGCCATCCCTTATTTAGTGGTGTAAGACTAGAAGGAATGCAGCTAGTCATCACCATCTACCAACTCTTCGGCTACTCTTTTACCAGCAAATAGAGGGACTGACTGTCACAGTATAATGCCTCTATGGCTGAAAGAGCGAGCATGTTTGGTGTGATGGGAATTCGAACCCACAACCCTTGGATTATGAGTTGAGTGCCTTAACCACTTGGCCATGCCAGGCTGTGGCTTTAATCTTGGAGATATTTGTTCAATCATTTCTCCAATGCAAGAATTTTCACTCTCTTTCATAGAATTATACTTAAAAACCCTTTATCCACAAATTTATAGAGCATAACTGAACCAGTTTTTTTTTATTTGTAGGAAGGAAACTTTGATATTTAAATGTTGTTTTCTTTAATTGTTTCAAAATAAATTGTGTAGATGTTATGCAGAAGTCTATCAATATTCAGTATGACACAGTAGAAAGATAGTTTAACTTTAAATTGTCATTTTCATTACAAAATAAAATTAAATTTACATGCATTTTGTAAATTAAGTTGTGTATACTTAAGTTTCTTTTCACATAACTTACAGAATGACTGATATCAAAACTATCAATATCCATATGAGTATCCACAGAAGGTTCAGGAATTGTGGTAATCTCTACGGGCCTCAGCTCTCCTTGACGATTTCCCTGAGTAATTGTAATCATTCGACGATTGGTACGAATTGTTATGACCCGACCACTGCTGGCACTAGTTGATGTGGTTAGCGTTGGCCGAACAAATCCTTCTATGCTACTTTTATGTCCCAACTAGAAAACAACAAATGAACTTATGATAAATATATTATTAAAAGAAAAAAAAATACAAACTTAGTGGGGAACATTTACTCGTTATTATATTGTAATCATACTTAAGCGTTTTCTTGCAAAAAATCCAAGATAATCCAAAAAGAATGAATAAACTACGTTGTCCAGAAAATAAAATTCAAACTAAAATATTTATTTCACACAACTTTTTTTATATCTTACCTTTCTTAATTATTACATACAATCGCATTGAACTTTAACAGTCCAAAGAATTTACATATTCACTGGTTTGTGACACATGCAAAATCTTCTTTCTCAAAAAGAAAAAATTCTTTACCAGTTTTTAAAGTAAGGAAGGAATTTGTAAAATACATTGGAACATAAAAGTAATTATCTCTTTACCATTGGGCAATTCTACTTTTACAAATATAAAAATTATACAAACTACATTTAATAAACTCTTCCCTATATTAATACATTGATTATCTGGCCAGTCATATAATAAACATCACCTACTGTATTAATATCCTATTTATCAAGCCAATCCACTATATTAATACATCAATTACATGGCCAATCATACAATAAACTCCATCCACTGTATAAATACACTAATTATCTGGTCAGTCGTACAATAAACTCCATCCACTGTATAAATACACTAATTATCTGGTCAGTCGTACAATAAACTCCATCCACTGTATTAATATACTAATTATCTGACCAGTCATATAATAAACTTCATCCACTGTAGTAATACACTAATTATCTGGCCAGCCATATGATAAACTTGAGCCACTGTATTAACATACTAATTATCTGGCTATAACCATATTATAGACTCCATCAACAGTAATTAATACACTACTTACTTGACCAGAGTCATTTTGTCCCCAACCCCACAATTTATTTCTATTGTCCATTGCAAGAGTAAAGTCTGAACCACAGGAAATAGATACAATCTTCTTGTCATTCAGGGACAGCACCATGCTAGGGGTTTTCTATAGAAAATAAAGTTTACATTAGTTATGAATATCAGGTTTGGTTTGTAGATTACAATCACTTTCAGCATGTGACCACACAAAATCAAGCTTCATGTCATGGTATATAGTATATATGATCAGATAACACTAACTGCTTATTAATTCATAATTATTGTTCCTACTAGATACAAAATTATGTTTTTGTTAAATGATCATGACTTAGTCACATTGCATATGTAATTTATTTTTAAATATGAAATAATTTATGTAATGAGGCTCATCAATAAACATAAAATATTTTGTAACAGTTAGGAAAAACATGTTTATATTATTTTATTATATAATTCATTTTTTACAGCAAACACATTTATTTTTTCAAAAGCAAAAATAACACTGACTTGTTCCTTTCGACTACCATGACCTAACTGTCCCTCCATATTCCTTCCCCATGAATACACCTCTCCATCAGTTGACAACAGTACTGAATGATGACTTCCACAAGCTACCTAAATATAAAGGAAATAGAAACAAATTTAATTAACAACTAAATAACACTTGATTGTCAGACATAAAGAAACAAACATTACACTTAAAACTAACAACAAATGTTTAAGTTGTTCCCTTCAAAGAACTGACACGTTCTCCTTAGATTACTTATTTAAAAAAATTAAGAGGTTGTAACTTGTGATTCAATATTAGCAAATCACATAAATATTATTTGTCTCAAGCACACAGTAAAAAAGTGTGCCACACTCAAACTATATAAATATCTTCTGTCTCAAGTACACAGTAAACAATGTATGACACTCAAACTATATACATATTTTCTGTCTGAAGTACACAACAATCCAGAAAGTAACACTCAAATCATACAAACATTTTTTGTCTTAAGTTCACAGTAAACAAGACAAAAATAGAAAAATGTGAGGAAAGGAAACAACGTACTACTGTTAAAACTTGAGAATAACAAAAGGTACAAGAAAAAATATAGTTTTAATATTTCCCAAAACTCCTAAGATAATATCTAATAGAATATATCCTACTTTAGCTTTCTATAAACAAGACATTTAATCTGTTCAAATAAGTCCACATAACATACACTTTTCTTACCTGTTTAATTATCATTTGATGCAATTCATATAAATGGATGTAAATTACATTATTGTTAAACAATATTATTTCCATTCTACTTCAGTATGTACAAGTAAAGAAATATATAAACCTATAATAAGATATTTTTTAATATATCTTAAAATAACACCACTGTTTAATTTCAAAATTTATATTTAGGATTTTGCTAAGTCAGGTCAAATAGCCCTTGGCAGTACAAAAACCCACAAACAAAATGTGTAACAAAACTGAAAATAACATTATTGTTTAATAACATGAGATTGTCTTTGAGAATATTTAATACATCTTACATGGACTTGAGCATTTGGAAAATAAAGTTAGAAAAAAAAACAACCTTTACACTCCAGACAATTATACGAGAACTTTTATTTTAACAAATGTTTTGCCTTTGAAACTTTCAGTTCCAACAAAGTTGCAAAGGATGAAAATAAAAAATTCTATAATACCAACCTGAAGTGGTTTTTGATTCTTCTAATTTTATTGTCAAAATCAACATGTTTACGTGACTGTTTAACAAAAAAAAAAAAAACAGCAACAAATTCATGAGTGTTCAAGTTAATAAAAAAATAATACAATATACTTCTCAAAAACTAGTTTATCACTTTAATTCAGATATGCAGACCACAACCAATCATTCAATAAACTGTCAAACACACCATGAAATATAAACAATACTTCACTTTATATAATTTTTAACATCACTGGAAAGCATTGATAATATAAATATTCACAGAGCACTAACACTGGGGGTATAACAATCACAAAACACTAACACCGGTGGTATAACATTCACAGAACACCAACACTGGTGGTATAGCATTCACAAAACACTAACATTGGTGGTATAACATTCACAGAACACTAAAACCAATGGTTTTACATTCACAGAACACTAACACCAGTGGTGTAACATTCACAGAAACACTAACACTGGTGATATAGCATTCACAGAACACTAACATCAGAGGTATAACATTCACAGAACACTAAAACCAATGGTTTTACATTCACAGAACACTAACACCAGTGGTGTAACATTCACAGAAACACTAACACTGGTGGTATAGCATTCACAGAACACTAACATCAGAGGTATAACCTTCACAGAACACTAACATCAGTGGTATAATATTCACAGAACACTAACACTGGTGGTATAACATTCACAGAACACCAACACTGGTGGTATAGCATTCACAAAACACTAACACTGGTGGTATAACATTCACAGAACACTAACACCAGTGGTATAACATTCACAAAACACTAACGCTGGTGGATAGCATTCACAGAACACTAACATCAGAGGTATAACCTTCACAGAACACTAACATCTGTGGTATAACATTCACAGAACACTAACACCAGTGTTATAACATTCACATAACACTAACACCAGTGTTATAACATTCACAGAACACTAACACTGGTGATATAGCATTCACATAACACTAACATCAGTGGTATAACATTCACAGAACACTAATGCTGGTGGTACAGTATTCACAAATCAATAACTCTAGAACTAAGATGTAACACAACACTAACAGCTGTTAGAATAGCTTTCAAAAATCACTAACTGCATTATAAAACAAAGTTGTGGCATCACCAGATCAAACAGATTTAGTTGCAATATCTGTAAGGTCAACCTCGTGAACACCAACATGGTCAGGAATTCATAAGAAGTGAATCAATACATAAAATAAAATTAAATGGGCCAAAACTTGGTGAGAACTGACAGAAAGAAACTACAGAGTCTGCAAAAAAGCTGAGCAAATCAATATAGACAGTACAGTTCATATCCTGATATGACCTAAAGCAAGCAAAATTGCACATAAACCAGCAGTAAAAAAAGCATCTGTAGATGGTAATTAGTTTCGACTGAGTAAGAGCATGATGTATCTTTAGCATAGAACATTTAAACATTTAACCCACTCACCAAGTGGTGGAAGAGAGGACACAAAGAATGTTCAGTGCTCTTGTACCTTTGACCCATAGCTGCTTGACGTGTGGCATAAAGGTTAGCTTACGGTCAAAGATAAGCCCCCAAGAACTTAGTCTCAGAGACTACAGGCAGCACAACTTTACCAATACAGAGTTCAGGAATAGGGTGAATACCCATTGGCAGCAAAAGTGCATTAAAATGGTTTTAGAGAGAAAGAAGGTAAAACCGTTTACCGTGATCCACTTCAGTAAATGATTGAGGGCATCTGTAGCTGCTACTCAATATACCTCATATTCATCAACTGACATGAGATGTGAAAGTGAAAGAATGGGAAAGTGTCAAACCCACACGAACTTGGAATCTCTTGTCCATTAAAAAAATTTTAATAAAAATGGGCAAATGGCCATATAACCCATATATATGGAGATCTCGCAAAATGCCCTATCTCCATGTTGTATCATATGCCTTCTCAATATCAAAGAATATTGATACAAGATGTTGTCATTTGAGAAAAGCTTCACTGATCGACATTTCAAGTCAAATCAGGTGGTCTATGGTGGAGCACTGTCATCAGAACCCACACTGGGTGTGCGAGAGGAGGTTGTTTGATTAAATGAACCAAACAAGATGAGCATTAACCATCCTCTCTAAAGTCTTACAGAGACAGCTCTTCAAAGCAACTGAACAGTAGTTTGAAGGAATCTTGTGATCCTTTCCAGGCTTAAAGAAAGGCAGGACAATAGCCTGGTGCTAGGCATTAGAAAAACCATTTTCCTGCCAGATTTGGTTAAAAACAATCAGAAGAATAGCAAGAGAAGCAGGAGATAGATGGCGCAACATCTCATAGTGTATATCATCAGGTCCAATCGATGTACTGCCAGACCGATGAAGGGTCAGTTTGAGTTTCACCAGTGTAAAGGGACAATTACAGTCACAGAGACAATTAGCTCTAAAGGAAAGAGGTGATTCCTTTGCCCAAGTTTTGATGGCTGAGAAAATAGATGAAGAAGCAAAAGTGCTAGATGCCTGACAAAAGCTTTCACTTAGAGTATCGCTGATCCTCTGGGTATCAGCTACTTCCTGGCCATGAGAGAGTAAGATCAAGAGAGAAACAATGTATATTGCCCACTGACCTTTTTGAATTTTGTACTATATGGCTTTCAAAATGATGGTAGAAGATATGCCAATTGCGAACTTAATTCAAGATTCCTTCTGGCTTTGACATCTTGCCAACTGAGAATGTGCAGGGGCCTGCTGGAAACCGATGTGGTTTGAGAGTGTGAGATACCTACAGAAAGTATCCCAGGCCTGTTTTTGAGCCTTCTGTGCCATGTGGCAGGCAGGATTCCACCATGGACGAGGATATAGTGGAAAAAGGTGCCGAGGTTTTAGGATACACTGAGCAGCTGCTTGTATAATACCGTCAATTACAGCTGCCACACAGTCATCTACTGATAGCTGACAGATGATGACAGGATCAAGTTCTGCGATAGCAGTAAAAGAGGGCTAGTTTGCTTAATTCATGGGGGTACATGGGTCAGGTGGTACTGGTCATGGCCAGTCTCTCTCAAAATTATAGGAAAATGATCACTGCCTCATGAATTACTGTCAACCCTTCAAAAAAAATGGAAAAATAGTGAAGGAGAGCAAACTGACAGATCAATAGCAATTAAAGGGTTGACTTGGTGCATGAAAATAAGTGGAAGAGCTGCTATTGAAAAGAGAGGGGATGTGATCAGAAAGCATACGCTCTATGAAGCAACCTCTCCTATCAACATCATCCCTTCCCCAGAGGGAATGATGTCCATTAAGATTCCCCAGGATTAAAAAGTGAGATGGCAACTGTTCAATGAGGGCATCAAGTTCTATTTGATCATAAGTCTCTCCAGACAACAGGTAGAGAGAACAAACACAAGACAAGGTGGGCTGCACATGCTGATTAACCAACAGTGCCACCCCTCCATGCACTTGTCTATCACACAGCCTGTCATTTCTGTACAAGGAAATCTGCTGAAAAGTGACTGTATTGGCAGGTTTCCGAAATGTTTCTTGTTAGGAAAGACATATAAGATGATAAGAAGCAATCAGTGCTTTGATGTCATCCCGATTAGAAAGTAAACCTTGACAGTTCCATTGTATCAAGGTGCCCATTTTTATTTACATGTAAGCGAACTGGGTGGAGGGCCTTTCTGTTTACGATTACGTCTTTTTTCTTTACTGTCCTTATTTGAGGGAGGTCTATCAACCTCCATAGATTCTGCCCTGCATCAATTGGGTAGGTGTTTGCTGTTGGAAGAAGATTCCAAAGACTGAGGATGTGAATGAATAATCATTTTGCTTCTTGGGGTGGAACAAGAAGATGTACCTGAGGAAATGCCTGTACCTGGAAGCAAAGGAAAAGGATCTTTGGATTTGCTGGAATGTATGTTAGGGACAGAGATGGGTGTTTTAATCATGGAGTTCAAAAGACTTTTCATTTTGTTTGAGAACAATTCTCAACAAGGCACAATAGTAGTGGAACGAAGTGCAGCAGCATATGTCCCAGATGAAGTGGTGAACAGAAACTTTCGAGCCTCAGGATAAGTAACATTATGAATAATTTTCAAATGCTGCACCTCTTTTTCTTCCAACCATTTAGGGCAAGAATGAAAGTAGGATGGGTGAGAGCCATTGCATTTTATGCAATAAGGGTCCGTTAGGTATGGTCCTTGCCACTGCAATGAGCACACGTTAGGGAACCATGACATGATGTCTTTGAGTGACTGAACCACTGACACTGGAAACATTGGAAAGGGTTTGGAATGTATGGCCACACCCTGCAATTAAAATAACCTGCCTTGATGGTGGCAGGTAAATGTGGTGATGTAAATGTCACAACAAGGATACCATAATTCCATCTTTGCAAGTGGAGATACGATATACACCTCACTGCAAAAACTCCTTGAGTGGAGAAACCAGTGAGAATCTCTAATTCAGGGATGTTCTTCAAAACTCTCTCAACAATAACTCCTTGTAATGGATTAAAAGTAGCACGAGGTGTAACTTCAATATGTATATCCTAAATTGCCTTTGAATGCAAGAGGAGTTTACTGTGTTGAAATGTGGATGTTTCCACCAATATGTCACCAGATTGAAACTTCTTTACTGACTTTAGAGATCGAGCAATTCCTTCCAGTCCCTTCTGAATGAAAAATGGAGACATCTGTCCTAAAGGTTTGTCTGAAAGAGAATGTAAGATAAGAAAATGAGATACAACAGGTGGTACAGATGTTCAAGACTGCTGCTCAGAATCTTCAAGATGTGGTCGTTTACCTATGGACTGTTTTTCACTATTTTATTTAAGTTTTTATTTGGAGGATCCATAATAAAAAAGGGAAATTTCAATGCCCACTGATCCCACTCACCATGGAGCCCCACAAGGGGACACACTACAATGTCAAACAAGAACACTGCAGTAATGCAAGGGTTTCATGAACACTATACCTGAGCACCAGCATCAGATATAATGTCCACAATGCTTGTTGAGAACATCCAACACTGTAACTTGGTTGACCCTAGCCCAATAGGATCAGCCAACTGACCCAAGGGGGGCCACCCTAAGACCACCCATCTACAGGAATTCAAGGCCAAAGTGGTGTGTTAGGGATCCTCTCCTCTCCTCTCCTCCACGGGTCACCACACATGGCAAACATGTTGGTGGATGTTTAGCTCCCAGAGAAGGTAAACTGAAAGAACAGAGCCTTTCCTGGGAGGTCCCCTCACCTCATACAGGAATCCCAACTGAGGGGCAAGAGATAAGATGTTCATGAAAAATACAACATTTCTTCTAGTTACAACTTCTTCAGATGACTCTAGGAGTCATCATGTAATAAAATGATCATAAGATTGTGCAATATCATCCAATGTTAAGTCCAGCTCACTCAACTGCACTTGGAGATGACGGTCAAAGTTGGGAATAGTCGAATGTTTATTTCTAAAACAGCACAGCCCATTGAAGATTGAATGCTGGGGTAAGAAATGAAGCTTCAGCATATTGTAAAGACAGCTGCAATTGATACAGAGGTGAAATGGACTTTCACAGGACTTAGTATACAAACTCCGTACCAGAGAAGTACAAAACACTCCTGATGATATATAATGTCAAACACTTTCTAGGTAGAGTTCCTGGCTATATCACAGATTTGACCAAATAAGGGCATTATAGATCTTTTGCACAGAACACCTATCTCTTCCTAAAAAAAGCAGAAGAGAAGATGCTAAGGATGTTCAATACCCTTGTACACTTAACAAAAAGCTGCTTGATGTGATAAATAAAAATAAAAGCTTATGGTCAAAGAAAAGTCCCAAGACCTTGGTCTCAACTACCATGGAAATAGAAGTGCTTCCCAAATTAAACTCCAGATAAGGGTTTAGTCCTGGCTGTTAGCAAAAGTGCAGAGTACACAAATGGTTGTAGACAATGAAAAAGTAAAATTTTTTAGGTGGTCCATTCTGCTGAGAGAATGAAGGCAGCCTGAAACTGCTACTCAATAAAATTCATATGCAACAACTTACAGGACATTTGAAATTCATCAACGTAAAAGCAATTTGCAACTCTGGCAGGAAGTTGTACAATAATAACATTATCTTTATCCTTTGCATAGGACCTTTGGGACTCTTTAGGACCATGACTTGAATGTCACACATTTAGTATTAAGATCAATGTTATCACTGTACAACTTCCTGCCACAGTTCACAAATTGCTTCTATGTTGATAAATTTCAAATGTTCTGTTAGTTGCTGCATACAAAGTTTATTGAAGGCCCCATAAAATATTAAACTGCAACGTAGATCTCCAGATCAGAAAAAGACTGATATAAGATGCTCCCTCTTCAAGAAGGGTTCCTTGATTGATGTTTCCAGTTGACTCAGGTGGTCCACAGATCACTGCCAACAGAAACCACACCAAGGGGTTGAAAAACGTTTGTTCAACTAAGGAATCAAACAAGACAAGTATTAACTATCCTGTCCAAAAATCTTAAAGATGCAACTAAGCAATAAAATGATAATTAGAAGGATTTATGTGATTAATCTTTCTTAGGCTTTGAAAAAGAGATGACAATATCCTCATGCCATTGTTTCCCTTTTTTTTTTTCAGTTATGGAACAACTTTAAGCTCCAAAACTGATCCATAGCTAGGTAGTATCAATACTTGAAATCACTGTAATTTTGCAATGTTATGAAATATTCACAAATACAGGACTAGCTTGTTGTTTCTTTGAAGCACTGCATTCAACTACCATTAACAACTAACTTACAGCATGTCATCCTTTAGTCACTGCCTATAAATGAAATAGCCAATGACCAAGGGAACAAGGGTGGTATAATTTATGTGCTGATGAGTTTTTTAAAAATACCTATACTTAACCTGCTCCTTTGCTTCAACTGCACTACACAATATTTTCTTGCAAAACCCCTGGATATATCATACAGGACCCCAGAGTTCTGCAGAATATAATATGAAAAAAGCTGCCTGATGATATGCAACTGTAAAATAATCCTCCTGCTAAATCCAACCAAAAATAACTAGAAAAAGAGCAAGAGACCCAAGAGAAAAGATGTCACAGTATTTCCTAATGAATTTCATCAGGACCAGCTGATGTACTGTCAGGTTGATATAGTTTTACATTTCATTAGTGTAAACAATCCTTCAAAGGTCATAGAGACTATTGATTTGGAAACAAGATGGTGATCTTTCAGTTCATAACTTGACATCCAAGAAAGCAGGTGAGAATGCAAAAGTGCTGAAATGATGATAAAAATCCTCCTTTAGGTGTAAGCAATACTTCATAAATCAGCAACTTCCTCATCATTGAATAGCAAAATTCAGAAAGGATGAAAATCATATTTCTCACTGATCCTTTAATGACCTTGAAACTGGTAGTCAAATCCTTCTGGCTTTGATGTCTGACTTCATGGGAATGAGTATGTTTCTGAGCTGTTCCTTCATTTTTATATTTTAGTTACTTTTATAATAAATAAAGAATACACAATGAAAAGTAAAGTACTTGCCCTATCTTCTTTCTTCATGTAAATTGGTAGTAATGCACTAAACAATTTTTATTTGATTAAATAATACACAAAAGAAGACTTAATGCAAAAGTAAACAAATTCTTTTAACTCTCAAAATTTTTCTGACTTTCTAATTATGCAACAAGAGTTGTTACAAATTCATACAAGCTAGTCATTAAGTTTCTACTGTTTATGTTGCTTCTACTCTGAGTGAAATTGACATTTAAACATTCAGGCTAAAACATTATACAAGACATCATTTGATAGATAGAAACCTCAACTTTATATGGTTGTATGTAATGTATAATTAAACATAAGAAAGAACTTTTAACAATTCCTGAAAGACAGAATGTGAAAGGTAAGTTGTGCAGGATGGTCTGATTTTCTTTGAATAGCTCTGTAACCAAACAAAATTAAAGGCAATAGAAATAATAGTTTGTCTGAACAATGACGATTCTATTGTGAGTAATATATGTTTAATTTAAAAAATTTTCAAGCGGTGGTGGATAAAATAGAGAAGACAAGATGCTTAAAGAAAGTATGTCTCATCAAGCAAAATTAAAGATTTTTTTTTAATATTACCTTGTAGGGTTAAAAATTTAAGACTTGTATACCATTGAAATATGGATTATTAGCCATATTTTATGCTATACTAATTAGTATAATATAATTAAAAAGTGGTTAAATAAGACTTTAAATGTAAAATACTAAAACATTCTGTCATTCGTAATAAAGAATAATCAGGGCAAATGAATTAACTGACTTTAAAGAGAATTGGCATGACTCTCTAAGGCTTTTTGAACACAAAGTGGTGTCATTTTAGATAATGATCTATCATAAAGAGAATGTGGGGTTAAAAATCAAGGTAGATATGCAATAACAGATGATTCCTAGACAGTGATGTTTCTTTTTTTCCAAGGTCATTTACAATGATTGTTGTGTATCCATAAAAAAAATAAAGAGAGATAATTTCAGTGTCCACTTATCTCATCTATCATAAATGGAGTCCTACAAGGGGATGCACCAAACTGTCTAACTGAAACAGTGAAGCCACAATAGGGTTTCATGCCCACTATACACTCATACCAGCATGGGACATAATATCCATTCAAGATATCTGATAATGGCACCCTGTTGACCCTATCTCCATATTATTAACCAGTTAATGCTGAGAAGTGACTCCAAGGCCACTTATCTACAAAAAATCTAGGTCAAATTGGTGTGTTGCTGTGACCCTAACATTATTACTCCACCAACTAGATCCTCTTTTCTTCTTTGTAGTTTGCCACAAATAAACATGTGTGTGAATATTTTAATCCCAGAAAAGATAAAATGTACAGACAGAACCTTGCTGAAGGAGTTGAGGTTGGAGATCACTTACAAGGGGACAAAAGAAGAAGTGTTATCTTTTTTTAATACAACCTGGTAAAGTATAAAGGTAAAACAAACTAGGGGACATCAGTGACACTCTCTAATCTTGAACAGTAAGACACTCGTTATAATTTAATTACTACCTACTGATATTCTAGATACCTTAGACATACCTCAAACATACCAGAAAGTCACAAAATTAAAGATGTTTACTGAAAATTTTGTTTAGGTGTACTTTGTAACTAAAATATACACTTTGAATTTTAGTTGAAGCAAATTTACAGAAAATATTTTGATATCTACCTGCTTTATCTGTCCATGAACTACAGAAGTATCTATATATCTCGGCAGAAGATGAGCCTGAGATAGTTCTGTTGGTCGACTAGAAGATGATGGCTGTTTTGAGCTTCCCATAGGAATCACAGGAGATGAAGAGATTTCTGCTGGGCGGTTAACCCCTGAGTGTTGCCTGGCTCGACGACTCGACTGTGCCTGAAGTCGTAACACTTGAGGATTACAACCCCACATGTACAGCTTGTTTGTAATTGTTACTGCAATCTGGAAAAAAAAATATTTCAGGAGTTGATTGGTAATTTGTTTGTAGAATCATATTTTTTAACTTGTAAAAATGGATAGGTTACTGACATCCATGCAAGGGAAAGATGCAGATCATGCTGTCTTAACCTCAAACCCAAGAATTAGGGAATTGGGAACCACTCAGATTACTGAGTATGACTCAAAGAATTAATTCTGAATCCAGAAACTTGAGATCCAGTATCAAAAGGATGTCTATCAGATGCAAATCAACTCTCCCTAACTGTGAAACAGGCCAGGGTCTTCCAAATAGCAATAACATCCCATAAGAGGAGGAAATGAGGAATAGCTGAGGACAGAACTAAAACAATCCCACATACCACCAATGGAACCTATAGCACAGAGAGAGGAAACTGAGGAAGGACAATAAATAATCCAAAACCTTAAAATCTTATGATGATTGTTTCACTCTAAATCCAACACCAAGCCACAGTGTACCAGCATCCACATGGTGGGAGGATAAGGGCTCCTAGTGAAATGGGTGAACTACATTTTTGTTAGCTCAACTCCAGCAGTTGTATAAATGGTATCAGAAAAACACACCATCTAACAAGGTTACCGCTTAACTGTTCTGTAGGCTACATCTTGTCTACATCAGCAGAACTCTAGTGCTCTTTTCTCAGCTTCTACATCTATAGAGTATATGTGCTAAGACACTCAACTTATCTCAACTGGATGGTTATAGTCACCAATTGGAAATGGAAAGTGGTACCGAATCCTACACTCCACTAGAAGAAAGGTGGTGAATATGAGGTGGAGTGTCTGGAAGAATATCGCTACTGGAGACAGTGCAATTGGTGACCACAAAGCTATATTTTGAAAAGCAGACTATATCAAAGTATTCAATCACGACATGGCAGGGATAAGCAGCTATCCCCTTCTCCTTTACCTCTGTAGTCCTTAGATCTTACAATCTGGAACAAGCATGTTTATAAAGCAAAAACATTGTGAGGCTATTCATCTTCAAATTACCTTGTGAAACACCCATCTTAATAGTAAGTATTTCAAAGCCATAGAAGAAAGCAGAATACAACATGACTGTACAATGCAGATTTCAATTGAAGGATATCTGGTCAGGCACCACTGGTCATAAAGTGGGATCAAAGTAGTGAATAATAAAGCAAGAGCTCCGGAGAGGAAAAAATAATGAATGAAAACTTTCACATTGTAGTTGCACCAAAATGTGAAAAACAGTCACAGGTGGTAGACAAGAACCAAACAAGGAAAACACTGTGATATGGTATAGATAAGGGAAGAGGAACTTGTTAGGTGTAGTCCTCAACCAAATGTAGGAGTTTCTCACTGGCTAATGAAAACAAGATACTTGGGCAAAAGTAAAAATGTCAAGCCTGATGAGAAGATACCTGAAAAGAAGTCTAGAATGAAAACAATAAAGTGGAATAAGTCAATTGGATTAAAACCTAAACACAACTGGTGAAGGAAGAAGGAGAAAAATCTTGACTGTGAGAAAACTGCCTCTGAATAAAGAGGACAGAGAAGATACCACAGAGGCAAAAGAACAACAAAGAGCACAGACCATACATGAATCAATCTAGATAAGGACAAGGATAAAGTTGAAAAATGAAAGGAAGGTAGTTAGGTAAAAGGAGAATTTTCTCCCATCAGTTGAGGACGTAGAAGGACAAGATTGGTAGTCATGGAGGATGACTAATCCAAAAGGAACATATGAATATGGTAAGGATAGGAATGGAAGAGATAATGAAGGTGAAAGTTGAAGCTGAAGAAGTTGTAGAAACCACAGTTAAGGAGCAATCAAAAGAACTTAACACTGAATATAAAAGTAAGAGGATGGGAGGGATGGACATACAGGAACCTGTGGGACCAATCCCAGCCAAAGATATCAAAAGCCCTTGCAAGAGGGCGGTAGTATCAAATATCAAATAGAGATAATGGGAGGTTAAGAGATGCAGTAAAGGGATCTTGGTGGGAACAATCCTGTGGAAGACAAAGCAACCAGAAAACTAGAGGATTGAAATATCCCTCCAATGGATATAATGTGTCAGAACAAGAAAACAAACTGCAATCCAAAATATAGTATCCAAAATATGATATTGAAAGATACGACTGTTGTGCGAGAGGGCCTAAAAAAGCAGATCTAATTTGTGAATATTACCACACAGGTACTACACACAAGAGAAACACTCAAACAAAAAGAGAGACAAAAGAAGAAAATAAACAAATCATAACACCCTATTAATAATGGAAAGGATAACAAACAGCAGCGTCACACTTAATACTAAGCTAAAAGCAAAAATGCCACAAAAGGGAAGAATGAATCACAGATGGTAAAAATTTCAACATGGAGGGAGGAAAGAGGATATATCACTTGATAAACCCAAAATGTAAACAAAACATGGAATAAAGGGAAACATGACACATTAAAGATATGTGTAAAAATGATTGGAGGGGGATAATAAATTCCAGAGGAAATCTGCCTAAAGTTAAACTAAGGTAAAATCAAAAGCCTATGAAAGGTAAGGCTTGTAAGTGCCCAAATGCAAAAAGAGAGAAAAGAAACAGAAATCTGAAAGTTATAATATAGACCACTTCATGAGTGTATTAATTATGAATGAAAAAGAGTAAAGGATGACAAAAAACATCCAAGTACAAATTATGTGAGTGTAATATACTCCTGTTGGTGGTAAAGTGATGTGTGATGATTTACACGAGAAACACGTAGGAATCACTTGATTCCAATGGGGGAGAGGTTTATAGTGTGCATAAATAAAAAGTTTGCATGTAGAAGGGCATCAGTGAATGAGAATAGTTAATCTTGTGAGAGGAGGTAGCTAACCCATAAAAAATGATGATTGTATGGTTGTATTTCAAGCACATTACATCTGTCATATCTACTGCTGACAATACATTTTATTCAATACAAAGCATAATCAAACTATGATGATTGAAAAAGTAATAATGATGCTACTTTAAAAAATTATGTCACTATTAACAGAAAAAGTTTGACAATCATATCATGTCAGGAGCAAGATTCATTTAAAAACTGATACTTAGAATATGTTGCTCATTAGGAACAAGACTCGGTGAAAATGATCCAAATGTGGGCATTACAAGGCTAAAACTACTACTGGGAAATATCTGAAGAAGTGCAAGAAATAAAAAAAATCAAGAATGTATACCACTAAAAAAAACTGTTTCTAGCAATATTTTTAAATTAATGTTTATTTACAAAGTAAATCCAATATCTGACTGTTGTAAAACTCAGTATTATACTCACAACATGGAAATATCCAGAAGACAAGATGTGAACAGTTTCTGGTAAATCTACATGCTGAGGCCAGCAGTGTTTACTTAATGTACCTTGTCCTATCTGCCCAAACATTCCACAGCCAAAAGTGTACACTTTTCCCTGAGCAAAGATTGAAAAAGAATTACAAATTTGGAAATAAAAATAGTTATATAATTGAAAGAAAAAAAAAACCACTAAAGTATACACAATTTTTATAGTATAATTATAACAACACTAACTCAAATGATTAAACTGCATGGCTATTCTTCTCTAAATGAAACAAATGGAAATAAGTCACATTATTGCATACTTATTCACAATGAGCAAAAGAAGCAGAAGGTTTTTTATTAAGTAAATATGATGTTTTGAACAATAAACCTCTCATTGATCTACACTGAAACAAGTGATCCTCTTAACAGGTTTCAAACACTTGCCAGTTTTGTTAAGATAGCAGTGTGTCCTTGTCCAGCAGCAACAGTAATAACTTGCTTATCTAGCAAAGACTTCACTAAGATTGGATGATCTTGGTCTTCAGGGTTCCCTAATCCTAATTGGCCATGTACTCCCCATCCCCAACTATAAATCCTAGTAGAGAGAGAATAACAATGACATCACTAACTACCCACTTGGGTAAAGAGGAGTAATAAAGTTTACAAATGTCCCTATTTATTTACAAAATATCATAATGCACCTTGATTACCTTATGTGTAATCAAGTAACCATATGTGTTTATGTGTGTATTAATGTTCCATTAACTTTTATTATGAACATCACATATATATACAGAATTATAAATAATTATGGAAATAGTAAGAAAAAGGAAAATGTGTTTTCTTATAGCAAAGCCTCATCAAGCTATCTGCTGAGTCCACCGAGGAGTATCGTACCCCTGATTTTAGCATTGTAAATCCATAAACTTACCATTGTACCAGCAGGAAGACAAAAAATGAAATAAAACACCATTACTGTAGGAAAACCACTCTTTTATTTTGAAAATGAACTCTAGTCTTGCCTTGCTAATTGTGATTAGTTGTCACTTGAACCATCAAAATATACTACATCAACATGCACTAATTGTTGTGGGAATCCAGTCACAGCTCTTAGGACTGAAACACCAGATGACAAGCACATAAAGAAGTTCTGGATGGTCAGGAGCACACAACACAAATAATTAGAGCAAGATTTTAAATACAGTACCTAAGAGTTACACAGATGATAATAGCAGTAGTTGAGATAGAAAAATGAAACTCTCCAAAAGATACAATTAGTAAGAATATTACCTTAATAGCAGTAAAATAATATTTGTCTGAATTAGTTCAAATGTGGAAGTGTGGTTAATCAAAAAAAAACCTGCTCAGGAGCAATCAAACCACAAAACTTGAAATATGAACCAAAAATATAGAGATATGTACTTCTTGTAAATAAATCAAACTGTTGGCATCACAGTCAAAGTATGATGATGCCCACAATGAAACATGTTGGGAATCAGTACAAGCCTAGGGCTGCATTTCAAGCAACATTCTCAACTGGCTACATAAAAATGATGGCAACCTAACTGCTTCTGCTAACAGATATAGGCAGATTATAATCTACCAAGCAATTCCCTGAGAAACATAACGTATCCTACTGGGATTCCTTTATATTTCAAAAACGATAATGACCTTTATACCAAATAGTTTGGGAATGACCAGTAATTTTGGAAACTATGACTTTTTACACCTGGGTGGTCAATTCAGATAGCAACTATACAAAACGAGCATCTTTTGCGATATAGTTTCCAAATCACAACCTTAAGATTGTTAAGTCAAGTGCCCTAATTACCAAGCTATGCCAGACCCACCAGCTCATAATACAGGAATTCTTCATTCATAAGCATAATAGCCCCAAGCAATAAATTTGTAAATTAATTCTTAATGATGAGAAACCCACTTGAAATAAAAATTTATCTCAGGTCGGCTGTTATGGATACTAACGTCTTTACCATTAAAGCAAACTGTATGGCAATATAAAAATAATGTAATCTCTGTGCAGAGCAGATATAAAATTCACCATCCAGATGCCAATACTGATTCTTTGTGACCCCTGTATATGTATTGCTTGCTTCCATAATAACTATTATTATTGTGAACAGAAAACCACACATGATGATACATGTCATTTAACATCTACGCTATCTTCACTGTAGTTTCGATGCCAAAATTTGGACTTGTATAACAAATAACGCAACTGAACACTGACAAATGTTTTGTGTGTATTATTGTTCAAATCTAATCTGGACAATGATATACATCAAAGTTAGTATGACAATATTAAACACATACACTCATCATAATTCAAAATTAATTTTAGTGTTATACTTACATGTGTATAATACTTGAAAACTAATTTCACAACATTATACATATATGTGTGTATGACACTTGAAAATTGGCTTCACATTGATATGTATGTATATATAAGATGAAAACTTGTGAAACTTAAAATCTAGATTCACAACATTATGTAAACATGCATATGTGTGACACTTGAAAACTAGTTTCACAATGACATACATGGATGTACATGACACTTCAACTCTATAAAACAAATTCTGCTTTAACTGTGTTGTTCTATCTCTCGTCTGGATACCACCAAACGCATACATGTGTGATACCTTAACTATAGTCTGGACACTTCCATTCACACACAAGCAAGCCATTCTATATAATGCATTATGAAATGTCACTACCAAGTTAACAGTGAAGACGTTAACAGTTTATATGTAAAACATACGTGTCCAACTAAAAATACAAAGTTAAATAACAACAAATTTCTCAAACAATATTCTTACAGACTTTAATCTCAGTGCATAAACTCACACCACATTCTTGAAATTAGGTTAAGAAAATAAAAATTTTGAGACTGAATAAATATCTTTAGTTACTTCAATACCTTCCATCAGTTGTTAGTGCTAGAGAGTGGTACTGTCCACAAGCAATGGCAGCAATCTTCTCTCCTGCTAGTGATTCCACCAGCAATGGACTTGTTGTTTGCTTCAATTCACCCAAACCCAGTTGACCATATCGAGAAGAACCCCAACTGAATACCTGCTTATAATAAACCCCCCCAAAAAAATTTAAATTGATACAATTATGAACCTCTTCATACAAAATGATATTTCAAGGATATTTAAAAACACTGTAACTAAAATTAAACAAAGTTACATTCATTAGGAACAATTGTAAGCACTTTAATAACAAAGCACTAGAGAGTATTAATTCTTTACCCCAGAGTCAGTTAAAGCAATGGTATGATAAGCTCCACAAGCTACAGACAGTACTTTGACTCTGAGAGTTTCAAACTGTCTGACCTGTTGTGGGAGACAAACATCTTCTTCTTCTTCACCATGTCCAGTTCTGTAACAAGAGATGTTTTAACTTACTCATTAACCTTGTTATGAGGTCAGTTAGATTACGCAAGTTTGTTACTCAAGACTGAACTTTTTAATTTCCATACTATAACTTCTAGTGTATTTTGTGTACTTTCACAAGCTGTCAATGTGCATTAAGGAACTTCTGTAGACAAAATATCTTTCTGGAACAACTTCAAAATGTTACATGAAACTGCATTCGTTTATGCTAAATAGTGTAAAAATCATAACAGAATATGTCTATTTTTCCCTAACTTTCAGGTTTTATTGCTCTTTGAATCTGATCTAACTAATGTTCCCACCATACATATTAAAAAACACATTACCTTATTTATTATGCAAGTCACAAATTATTACTAAGCTACTCATGAGTGTGCCTTATGAAAATTTTGTATCACTATTATTTTTCTTTGTTTTACTTATTTTACCTTCTCTCACTTGAATAGTTTAGTTTTTATATTTTAGTTACATTTATAAAAATAAGTAAAGAACACACATGAAAAACAAAACATAACCTTGCTCTCCATTTTCTTTTGCTGTTGAGTGTTGATGATACTTAACACTAATTTGTTTATACTATTGACACTACTGCACTAAATAATTTTTTATTTAGTTATGTAATGCATCAAAAAACGTTGAATAACAACTTGTAAAAAACAGTTGGAATACTTTTGAACTACAAGCAAACAAACAATTCTCTGCACTAAAAACACTGTACTATAATACCACATTTCATAGATTTAAACACTATCTTTCCATTGGTTATGAATGATATAGTATGAAATGTCAGAGAAAACTATTGGTAATTTATTAGATAAAGGATATGACAAAAGGAGTCTGATTTTCTAATTTATTGCTCTGTAACCTAATAAAATTGAGGGGTATAAAAGTTACATTTTGTCCAAGTAATAAAAATATTATCTAGATCAATTTTCATTAACTTTTGTACTTCTTTTAGGGGTGGCAAATAAGTCTGAGAAGAGGGAAGATCTAAAAAGCAAATGTAAATTCTCATACTGGAGGAAATTTAGGATTTTTTTAATACTGTCTTATAAAATTAAGACTATAAATCTAATGTTATATTAAAGTTTGGATTCTTAACTATAATACTTTGATACAAAATTTAAGGTAACTTCAGTAAAATCTTGTGACATATAAAATGGATACTCATTTAAAAATGAATTATATTAGAAACAGTGCAGATTTCTTTTTTAAGTTTGTGGAACTCAAGACTTTCATATCCAACAACTAAAGTTTTAAAATATAAAATTTAAGATATTTAATATACCTTGGCATTGAAAAACAGAATGATATATTTTTTCTTTTGTTGCATACTTGCTGTTTACACCTCATAGGACTTGAGTACAAGTACAAATTATCAATTAAGAAGTTTAATACAGTAGTTTTGGTACAAGAAATAAGCTATACAAAAACAACAGCAAGACACCATGATGATAAGATAGATGAATTCAGTTGAACTATTTTCAAAGAAAACTCACCGCCCCTGAGTAGATTTCCCCCACATGAACAAAGATCCGTCTCGGATGTAACCTGCATGAGCTAAACCACAAGCCAAAGGTTCCTCTTTAGGCACTAGAATTTCAGGCCTTAACTTCATGTTCACAATGTCTAGCTCTTCCTCTTCAGGATACCTGAAGTCAGACTGGAGTAATTTCATATCAAACTTCCTTGATCCTCTTTTATGGTTTAAAAGAAGCAACACAAATATGAAGAATTTCATCATGTCCTCTTCAGTAACTGTGCCTTCATCCTAGTAAAAAAAATAACCTTTATTTTTAAAACGTTAAATGAAAATTTGAGCAAATATTGTAAAAAAAATGTTGTGTAATTTATACTTATGTTGTGACAACATACAAAATTTCCTAAATGTTACAAAAGCATTGAATTTAAGTTGTTGTTGTTTTGAATTAAGCACAAAGCTACACAATGTGCTATCTGTGCTCTGCCCACCACAGGTATCGAAACCCGGATTTTAGCATCTAAGTCCGCATACATACTGCTGAGCCACTGGGTGGCCTGAATTTAAGTGTTGCCAAAACAGTAATTTTCACATGCTCTCAAAACTGAATTTGATAAATGCTGCTATAATAAATGAAATTTTACCAAAATACCAAATTTCATTACTGCTGCTACAATACTTGACTGTAAGAAAATTTTTTTATTGTATCTATCTTAAGTAACACTCAATCCTAGTGCTAACAGCATCAACTGATTAAGACTTGATATTTTGTTTCTGCTTTTTCATAAGCATTTTCTTATAACAATTTCTTTGAAAAAGGATTATGGACAAATTTACTGCATGTTCAGAATAATTTGAAATTAATGTGAAAAATGGTTAAAAAGATTTTCACATACTTACTCCTTGCACAAAATCTAAGATCTCACTGGAAGTTGAACTCAAAGAACTCACACTACAGCTGAGGAAGCTAACAAAAAATAAAAAAAGAGAGAGGCACTTGATAAAAAGAAACCCACAAAGTGAATTCTACTGTTACAATTAGCAACAAATAACGTAACACCTGAAAGTTTTACAGCCCACTCTGAAACTGAAAAATCATGATTCCAACTGTCGAGGTTAATTAAAAGTAATATTACACCTGAACTTTTCACTGTATCTAAAAATAAGTAACTAACTTTCCCATTAGTATTAAGACCAAATCACAAGAAAAACTATTCATAATACAAAGCTAAAAATAGTGACTCCAGCTGTTGAGGTTAAGAACGACTTGCTTAAATAAAATTAATTTGTTTTAAATACAAATTGTATTAATCTTTTCAATTTAAAATTACTATCATAATACAAACAATGATTTAGTTCACAGATGTGCACTAAATATAAATTATGCTTCAACTTTTACTGCAAAAATAAAGATCTTATACCAATTAATTTTATTTTCTGACAATATCTTAAAGTCAAAAATAAAAAAGGTCATTCATGATCTAAAAGTGAGTTACTTCATCTCTACTTAATATAATGTATACTTAACAAGTCCGTAACTGAACACTAAGAACTAATTCAGGCCACCAGGCTATATAACACAATGACAAGAAGGAAAATTGGGATGTCTCTGACAAGTGAGCTATGTACTCAGTGACGTTTTAGTGTATTTGATAGTAAAGCACTCACATCCATATTGTGCATCGCAGATCCAATAAAAAATATTTAGAAATTAATATACTAAAATGTTTTATTAGTGAATGAGCCAAATCAGGCAAACACAGTAAAGCTGTTGTAAAAAACAAAAACTTCCTGTACTAATTACTCAGACTGACAACAGTATATACAGTTTGATTAATTAGTGCAGGTTGAAACAAATAACAAGTAAAATGCCCAAAGCTTTTGACAACTTTTCAGTTGAAAAAAACTATAGTTAATAATTACATACCTTTGAGACTGAGGACTAGATAAAATTTTTCTAAAAGCTAGTCTAGCAGCAGGTTGGGATGGATCATACAGACTGGCTATCTCAGAAAGCTGATCAGCCCTCAGTCGAGCCAAGAACTGGGCAAGTCGCTCAAGGTGACTTCTCATAAGCTGGGGTTTACTTACTAAATGTTGCAGCAAGTCAGGTGAAGTTATACACTGTATATAATCATCTGGAAAAGGAGAAAAAAAACAGTCCTCTTTATAAATTGCAAGGAAACATATAAAAAAATGAAAGTTTGAAAAAGATGACTTCCAGAAAAGTAGTTGCAATTTTATAAAATATTCTCCAGACAAACTTTATCAAACAAAAAGAGTTTAAACAACAAAAAAACTAACAATGCTTTGAAATCCTTGAGTATCTTAAGCATAGAAGTTTACAGTGCCTTTTACAGGACTTTGGAAATCCACACTGTATTGTTTTTTAATAAAACCCTTAAAATTTGCAGTGATATCTGTAGGACCCTGCATGTCCAAGATTCATCTTGTAGGACCTTGAAAGCCTAAAGAGGCTTCAGTAGAACTTCAAAAACCTGCTCTCTTTTTTCTCGACCTTGGAAGCCCAGAATATCTAGTGAAAATTACTACAACATTCATATTATAACTCAATGTCTTAACATATAATAATAATGAAAAAAAAAAAAGTCAAGCATGAAATATACTACTCTCTGCAAGCACCTACACCTGGGAAATCATTGAAAGAAACTTTTCAAAATCCAAAAAAGGAACAAAATCAATAATTTATTGCTTGGGTTTCCATTTATTTGACATAATATTTTATTTATTAGAAGCATTCCATTAAATTATCGTTAATCTTTTAAACATATTTAAACAAAAAAAGATAATAAAGCCAAAACTTATTTTTCTCCAATTTATAAACTGATAACAGATCAGTTCCAGCAAAGTACTACTTTTTCATCTTACCTTATCATAATATTTCTTTTTTTTTAGTTAATGTTAGAACAGTTTTCTCCTTACCCATAGAAACAATCTTATCAGATGGAATTCAGAATATCAAGGAACAGCAGAAGAAGTTGATGTGTTATTTCTAGTGTAGCTAGAAATAGTTTGTAATTAACAGAAAATAACTAAAACTACTGTTTGTCACTTAGGTAAGTCCAACAAACTACAATAACCATTCAAGGAGCCTAAATGATGTAATAAACTCACAAAACTCATGAACAATACCATGAGTTAGGTTCCAGGAAGTAATGTTTTTACTGCTCAACGTACTCACAATGAAGCAGCACTCTACACATGAGCCATATTTTCTATTTACAATTCCACGAACAACTTGTATGAAATGTAAAAGTACAGATTTTAGTGATAAATTCATAAAAATTTCAAATAAAAGTAAAAAAACAAAGTACAAGTTAAAATGTCTTTAAACATCTAGAAAGCTTGTGGGTTATTATTAAAACCTTATATTTTAATAATGGTATTTCAGTTTGCAACTTTCTTTTTACATTAATACATTCATGTTTAAATGATATCAAAACACTAAAAGCTTGTTATTACTGAGCATATGATAACAGTGTATCAACATGACATCCAGGGCAAATATACAGGACAACAATCAAACAATCTTTACTTGATAAAAAATGAAAGTTTATGTTTTACCAGAATGAAATTTACATTTATATCAACCATAATAAATCAGTACCTTGAAATATTACATGAGCAATTAATGCATAAATTATCTTAAAACTATCAATGCTTTTATAATCTTATTAACAACTTTTAATTTACAGGTAGATTTCAAACAAGTGGTCCAACAGTGCACATGCATACCAAAATATCAGAAACAAGGTCAGAATCTTTTCATGTGCCAGTGCTTATGGAATCACAGTTGCTTAGTGATAGTTGTTCCTGTTTTTATTGTTGAAGTTTATGGCTAGAATTGCTGTCGGTGATTGTTTTCATTTACATAAATGATAGAACACTTTCAAGAAATACTACATTTTAAATTCATGTTAACCCTTATTTTACTCTCTTGGTTCAATGTAGACCAATACAATACAGATGGTTCACATACAAGAACTGTTCTGTTTGTTTTACTTAAATCTCTGTATATAAACCTTTTTAGTAATTATGTATATCTTCAAGTATAGCTACTATACTTTTATAAAATAAAAACTTGTCAATTAATTAAAATAATTAATAGTGAATGTTGCTGTGAATTATACTCAAATGCATCCAATAATCAATGCAAGTTTTAAATCATTGTGATGAAGCCAAAATGTAATTAGACTGGTATCAATGATTGTATAAAACTAATATTATGAATTCTGACAATCAAATAAAAACAATAAAACAAATCTAGAAAAGTTACAAAAACTAAAATATTTAGATGAAGCACAAAACCGTCATGAAAAATATTTGCTTAAAAATGTATCACTGTATATAATTTTTGAAAAGCAGAAAATATATTGCATCTGCCTGTTTAAATGCACCTAAACTTGGTTTACTTCAAATATACATGCATCCAGTTGTCATTAGATATAGAAGTGTAAGTAACAGCTATGGTAATACTGAAAAACAACAACAATACATAAAAATCTGACGACAAGATGGAATTATTTATGAAGAGAGACCTTGTAAAAACTTTGGTTCCTACAAGTACAAATACTTCAAACTTTTAATGTGCAAATTAAGAGTTTAGATGCATCTTTTAATTTTTTAAACTGTAAACATAAATGTCATTCTCAAAAATCAAATTGAAGTGATACACAATTCATGTAACTTGAAAATATACAGATTTAGCATTTATACATTTGCACTGTGCAATAATAATTTTATTAACCCTATTGCAATTGAAATACTTCACCCAATTATGTGAATAATTCCACCAAACTTAATAAATAGTGTATAGTTTGGGACTAAAAAGTTCTTATAATCTGATTTATTTTTTTTATCTTGTGAAATTTGCAAACCTTCGTTCTGAGATACTTTCCTGAAAAAACATTAAAAATACTTCCATTCATCTTAATATTACAGCTGTTTTATTGTTGATAAAAAAAAAAAATCCATTTCATATATCCAGTAGATTTTCACTTTACTGATTTTTGTAAATACTTATTTTGAAGCATTTATTTTGCACAATGCAGTAGTCAACACTTAACTGCTTGGAAATGCAGAAAACACCACATAACTTACAAAAGATTTTATTACTGACATTAGGCCTCACTTTTGAAGATAGTGTAAGTCTGACTACATTTTCTTGGTTGAAATCAATTTATATCTAATAAATAAACTTTCTTTTCAATAAATTACAAGTTATTTTATTGATTTTCATTATTTGACACGGATGACCCTAACAATAATATTTAGTAAATAAGGACTTCAGGAATCACCAGAATAGTTCTCTGAAAATTAACATACATTGTAAACCTATTAAGGCTTAACCAATGACTTGCCATAACTTTCAGATATAATTTAACATGGAAACATCATAAGAAATGAAAAGAATATCTAAAGAAACTATAAAATAAGGAAAAACCACAATAAATGGACCCAGGCTGTCAAAAGTCTTGAGATCAAATAATCTAGTTGTCACACCTAAGTGTTGTTAAAAGTTGTTAATAAGATTTGTACATCCACTTGTAAAATAATCCCAAATTTGTTTCTAAGCATTCTAAATTTCATATTAAGTTCCACTATTTTTTCACAAAGTTCCTAAGTGTTCTAAAATTCATACTAAATTCATCTGTTTTCACAGAACCACAAATTCCTTCACACACCACATTATTTACTTGCACTTACATAAGTATTTTAACCTACTCTATCTAACAGTGTTTAAAAATTTATTGCAGCTACTGTTAAAAGCTGTTCTTCATATTGATTTGGTTGAAATTTTGCATAAAGCTACACGAGAGCTAGCTGTCCCTTTTTGCAGTGTAAGACTACAGGGAAGGCAGCTAGTCATCACCACCCACCGCCAACTCTCGGGCTACTCTTTTACCAACGAATAGTGGGATTGACATTCACATTATAACAACCCCAAGGCCGAAAAGGCGGTCATGTTTGGTGTGATGGGGATTCAAACCTGCAATCCTCAAATTACCAGTCGAGTGCCTTAACCACCTGGAATTGCCACAACAGCTGTTCTTCATTAGCAGATGTCCTATCTTTGATCATTGCATTGACATCAACAGAGAACTCTTATAATAAACTGTTATACAGAAAGAAAAGATGTTGAAAAAAATAAAAATTACTAAATTGTTTTATCAAGGGATAATAGTTTCATAGCACATAAAAGCTTGTGCTTTGGGGTGGGTAGACAAATGCAGAAACAAGAACTGATTAATTATATTATCAAGAAATGATACTTTCTTAATAAAAAAAATCTATGCTTGAGAACTGGTTAAAAAAAGCAATTAGTTGTTTATTGACAAGACCTCCTGGGAGCTGTGCTGAAATGTATTTAATGTAATTTGAAGATAAACATAAAAAATGCTGAAAATACATGTGACAAAATGAAAAAAACAAATATTGAAATTTTATAAAAAAATCTGTACTTGACACCCATTAAAGGACCTCAACAGTCTGGAAATAACTAAATCTTCACTTTAAATAGTTTTTATTAAAATATAAAACTGAACCAACAATAAAACAGTTAAATATAGGAGCATATGTCAATTGCATGGTCATGAAAAATCAGCGAGAGAGAAATGTTTTATGGCAAAGATGGAGAAAGATGACAAGTCCTAATAAATTATGTTACAATATTCAGAGAGTGTGCATTTGTTCCGAAGTTTCTCTCTAATAAATTTTGGAACAGTAGAAGATACTTTCTCTCAATCCCAAAAATTTTAAGTATTAATTGCATATCAACTCAAAAGACATATTGTTGGAAATTGATTCATGAAAACAAACATGATAATCCTGGTTCTATACTCACCATTAATGCCATATAAAATGTCATTAGCAAGGCCTTTGGAGACAAGAAGAGCACGCGTTTCTTCTTCTACCTTAAGACAATGCTCTTCATGGTTTAGTAGGTGTTGTAACATCTTTGTTTGTTGACCTCGAACCTATACCAGCACAAATACATTCTCTCTTTATGTTAAATTACAAAGCAACCATTAATAACAGCATGTAAATAATTTTGTGTGCTTATTTCAAAGTGTTAAGAGAATAAGATTGACTAAATATAAGATTAATTTGTAAATACACTTTGGAGACAAGAAGAGAGCACATTTCTTCTTCTATCTTAAGACAACACTCTTCGTGGTTTAGTGGGTGTTGTAACATTTTTGTTTGTTGACCTCGAACTGATACCAACATAAACACATTCATCTTGATGATAAATTGTAAAGCATGTGTTGTTCAGCATCTTGATGACAAATTGTAAAACAGCCATTAATAATAGCATGTAAATAAGTTTGTGTTCTAATTTCAAAGTGTTAAGAGAATAAGTTTGACAAAATATATGATTAATTTGTAAATACACTTCAATGTATTGTATTTTTTACCTTGGCACAGTAGTGCAGATGTTTATACAGGTGTTGTTCAGCCAGGAGCCGGACTGCAACATCTTCATTATAGTATATATTATCACGCAGAAAGTCCCTGCAAGGAATTAGATTCCTCAAATTGCTTTTATCAGTGATGTCGAGAAACCCACTTGTTGAGAATTTTATACGTAAAAATGGCTCGTTTGGGTTGAGAAAATATTTTACATAGAAGAGTGAACAACGTTTCGACCTTCTTCGGTTATCGTCAGGTTCACAAAGAAAGAGGTAACTGAACCGGAAGTTGACCACATGTTTGGAAGGGGTTGTGTAACTGAGTGTTGCAATGTAGAGGGCAGTGTTAGATGTTTGAATATATAATTTTATCTATAATATTAATATAGGTATAATGGCGTTCCTTTATATTGGTTTATTTTGGGTTTAAGTTGTTGTATAAGTAAGGCTTTTTTAATTTTGCATTTGTTTATGTTTGTTTCTTTATTTAGTATTTGAGTGTTTTCTATTGTTATGTTGTGTTTATTTTACATAAACATATATAACTGCCACGACTTCTATATTGGAGAAACAAGTAGAAAAATGGAAACCAGATTCAAAGAACATAAAAAGTCACCTTCACACGTTTTCGAACACAGCAAGTCAAATAAACACAACATAATCACAGAAAACACTCAAATACTACATAAAGAAACAAACATAAAAAAACGCAAAATTAAAGAAGCCTTACTTATACAACAACTTAAACCCAAAATAAACCAATATAAAGGAACGCATCAAACATCTAACACCGCCCTCTAAATTCCGACACTCACACAATCCCTTTCAATTATGTGGCCAGCTTCCAGTCAGTTACCTCTTTCTTTGTGAACCTGACGATGACCAAAGAAGGTCAAAACGTTGTTCACTCTTCTATGTAAAATATTTTCTCAAACCAAACGGGCCGTTTTTGTGTATAAAATTGCTTTTATGTTCTAATCTACAATTAAATAGAGATAAGAGTCAAACATCTGACAACTCATGTACATTAAGATTTTGCTAAACTGAGAACACATTTTTGATAAATGCATACCTTTCTCATCAAATAGCTTTTCTCAATTAGTACTGACCTCTATCAGTGTAAAGTTTCACTTCTTGACACTAACCCTAAACTCCCCATTTCTGCATATCCACATGTAAGTGATTATGCATCACCTCTCCAACAACCCTTATTATAGCCAGCAGCCTTTCCACATTTGCACTCATTGATCACTTCAAGATTAGTCGTAAGATCTACACCACATGTAATCGAGAAAATGGGTGGGAAATGTGAGAGGAGGTAAGTTATCTATTGGAAATGTATCTTCAGTTTAGGAAATATTTTAACTTCTGATACAATATCGTACTTCTCACAAAAAAACTAGAAACTGGTGGAGGACCAGTAAAAAAATAATTATCTTTTAGGAAGCACTCAAAGAAAGACCATGAGTTGTAAAGCCCAAAGAAAAAATATACTGCATCTCAGAAAGTAACCACACCACATCTGATCCAGATATACTCTTTTCTCTTTCACAACTATATTGCAAATATAAAAGGTGGAAAAACATTTATGGATCCTATAATACATATTTTTCACTTATGAAACACTTGAGTGTTAATTTGGTAGAGCACAAGAGATCATAGTGGTAATTCAACCTCACTTCAAATTAAAGCATGGCAGCACATCACACACATGCTAGAACATACTAAAATTGTAAAAGGTTCAGGGTTTTGAATATCCATATAAAGCTAGACAAAGACTTATCTGCACTATCTGTCCCTAAATTTTGAGCTGACAGACTAAAACACCCATTATCAACTCCTAAACTATTCTAATTAAATAGTGTAACACAGCCAGTTTTATAACTCTTAGATTTCTAGATGGATGGATACTAAAATAAAAGAAACTGCACCATTAAGATAATAATTTCACACACATTTAAAAAATATTTACAATCAAAATCTTTCAATAAATAAGTTTATTTACGTTTTTTGTAAAATTTCAAACTTTCAAAGCTGTAAATAATGCACATAAAAAGTTGATATGTTTGCAGAAACTACATAGCTTACAAATTTTCAAAGATAAAATAAATCCAAAAGCTCTTTTGCTCCAATTGTTTATTTTCTTTCAAACAATGCCACACCAAGCTTTCTGCTATGGATCTTAGCATTGTAACTTTGTAGATTTATTGCAGTACTGTCAGGTAGACATTTCTTTGTAATGCACTAAAACACACAATGCAACAGGTGTATTCAATCAACCCTTCCCACATGTTTTAGAGTTAATACACCCATGGTTTCAAAGTTCAGAGCACAGTTCTGTGGCAACAGGTTGTGAAGTATAGATCCCTAGATTCATAGATCACACCTAGCCCATTAATAAAGGATAATCCAGATGTACAATGTACATCAAGTCCTATATACAACATACAGAGTTACCCATAAGTCCCTACCCATCCATATATCTTGTGTATCAAGTGTATCCGTGTGCTGTCCCTCATTCTTGTTGCATAATATTGTGCAACGCCATGTTCTGTGAGACACTTTCCTCAACATATCAGGGGTTATTGTTTCAAATGCTGCAGTAACAGCTGCCTTCAACTCATCATTTGTATTATTGAATATAACATAAAATATAGATGGGTAGGGACTTATGGGCTACCCTGTAGAATTCCAATGAAAACAGAAACAGGTATCTGATGAAATATTTTTACTTAGTGCTAAAGAAAACTTGTATGAGTTATATTTACAGTAGTAGCTCAATTGCATATTTAATATGCCTCATTTCACATACGCGATTAATAGTCATTTCTTACCTAAAAGCATGAACAACAGCTAATTTTTCTCCTGTCTTCTCCAAAATTTGTTGAACAAAACAATGAACAGCTAAGTTACCAAAATGTACTCTGTCTGGTGCTTGGACTTCTGTAATTGTAGTGGTGAACAAAACCTGAACATATGCCAATAGCTCTGACAGATAGCCATAACTAATGAAATTGGCTACTCTTTTCAATTGAGGACACTGTAAGAAAGAATAAAAAGAAACACACAATATAATTTACATTAATTTTACCAATTCTCTAGGAGATTGTTTCAACTATCCAGTGAACTGAAATATCAGAATCATGATTTCACATAATTGTTTTAGATTAATTGAAATTTATTCAGTTTGGACAGGCATTTTTTTGGGGGAGGGTGCCTCATGATACGAGGTTTTCTGGTTTAGTTCCTTTTGTAGACGTTATATACCAACAAGGTAATTACAAAGGCTTTCAATTTAACAATGATCCAGACACATCTTAAAATTGTTTTAAACAAATAGCAAAAAGGGTAAGGGGAGATTCATAGTAATTCTAAGCTTTTAGTAACAGATAAAGGTGTTAGTTAATGTCAGGTCATGGATGTGAAACCATGACAATGTTTTCTGTCTCATCAAAAAGTCAATTACTATTTGAATAGAAAGTTTTTGACAGTTCAAGGGATTGTTGAATTTCTTAGCAACTGACACCACTTCATAGCTGTATGTCTTTTCATTTGTTGAAGTAGCTTACAAATAATTATCAATTGAATTTGTTTTGTTTGTTTTGAATTTTTGACACAAAGCTACAACAGGGTTGTCTGTGCTAGCCATCCCTAACTTAGCAGTGTAAGACTATAAGAAAGACAGCTAGTCATCACCATCCACCTCCAACTCTTGGGTTACTCTTTTACCAATGAATAGTGAAATTGACCATCACATAACAATGCTCCCACAGTTGAAAGGGCAAGCATGTTTGGTGTGATGAGGATTAGAACCTGCGACCCTCGTGTTATGAGTTCAGTGCCTCAACCACCTGGTGATGCCAGGCCAAATGTAAATTTGCTAAAGAATTTTCAATAAACAACAGTAATATCAATAAATTAATAAAACATTGAAATTTGTAAGCATCAATGATTTTATTAAGATAACAAAACAAAAAACGTGATATAAAATGCTCTCATAAATTCTACTTTATATTAAACAAAATATCACAAAAAACAATATGATTAATTATGTAAAAATAGGCTGCAACTGCAATATAATTTTCATAAGTACTACAAAAATTATTGTTTTTGCAGTAACTCAAACGACCATAAATGTTTTACACATTTTCTTTCAAAAATGTCCTGAAAGAATAACTGTATATTTGAGCAGTTGATGTAATTTTCACTAATGTTGTTTCATAACAATCCTATCATAAAACATATCTTTAAACAGAATGAGATTTAAAAAATAAGTGTTATATTGACAAAAACATGAAAAGCTTAGAATGTTTTTAGAAGTTGCTACAGAGGTTACTTATAATTTTTTCAGATGTGAAAAAAGGTACTATAAGAAGGCTTAAGACATTCAAGCACTTAGGTAAAATTTGATCCTGAATATTTTGTAAATTTTGAATAGCTATTACAAGATTAAAATGTGAACTGATAACAAACAAAATAATGTTTCATTTGATAACAGTTTCATGTTTAGTACTTTCAGAAAGTAATAGTTTTCACCCTAAGAAAGTTAAAAAACAATTTTATATCAACAAGTAATTTTGGCTGTAAAACACCTTATTCACTAGACTATTTAATAATATTTAAACTGGATAAAAGTAATGGTAAAGTGATTCTGAATAGGAAATATTATGTGGAAAAATGGATAATACTAAATTTATGAAATTTAAGCTGATCTTGCAGCTTCAAAAGAGATTTACAAAAGTATCTGTTAAAAGATTAAGAAAGAAGAGTTAATATATTACCTAAGGTTCACAAATTAAATTGTCATATGAAGATGAGTAGTCATGTAACAGGTATTTCTAAGTGGGATTTATTGAATCTCATTTAAGTAATGGACTTACATAAAACAAATAGTTACAAGTTCTCTAAAGATATCTCTAAATCAGTTTTTGATAAATCTATATAATTTGCTAGTTCAGACATTGAGCCTTTATTTTCAAATTTAGAACTAAAGGAAGTAACATAATTATGTTGTAATTTAATTTTCCAGAAGTTGGATGTCATTAGGGTATAATGTTTTCCATAAATTACTAGAATTTGTAACCAAACAACCAAAAAATATTAATTTCTTTGTTAATGGTTGTCATTATAAATAAACTAATGGAAGGTATAAGGGTTGAAAGGTTAACCCCATGTTTAGCTAATTTCTTTTTAAGATATCAAAAAAAAAACGGTTGGTTAGAAAATTGTCCTGTACAGTTTATTTCTTTATGGTACAGAAGATATGTTGATGACACATTTGTTGAATTTAAATTTGATATTTATAAATTTCAGAATTACTTGAATAGTCAACATAGTAATATTAAATTTATGACTGGCAAAGTCATAAGTATATTAAAATTTTTAAGAGACCAAAACAGCTAATTTAAGAAAACATTTTGAAACTAAGTGTTCCCATAAACCAACATATATTGAGCAGATTTTGTACTATTTGAATATAAAAATAATTTTTAACTTAACACATCAGGCTCATAACAAATATATTCATGATGTTTCAAAAACACGTAGGTCCAAGAAGTCTTAATAAAAATGAAATAGAAACCCTATAACTCAAATGCTTTCAAAAGGTGGACCTTTCATCTTCAGGGGCAAATTGAGATTGGTAGTGTGACTGAACAAGTGATATATATGGTGTTTAGCTACCTCATGGGAGTCATTTGGTTTTCCAGGAACTGTTTATGATAAAATTAGTTTTTTACATGAAAATTGCAAAATATAAAGGTTTTCTTATAGAAAATAATTTTATTTTGTAGTTGGTTGACAGATTTATTAAGAAATATTTAAATGAATAACAGTGCTAAAACTATATGTAGGGTGTATTGTATTTTAATTTTCACACATGAACATCCTATAAAATTAAAGAAAAATACTAAAATGATCATGAATAATAAGGTTTACCCACAAATACAGCTTGAAATTATTTTTAAAGTAATAACTTCCAACTTAAAGGTGAAATCCCTAAAATTCTTATATCATTTATAAACTTACATGTCCAAAATGTAACCATGGCTATTTTGTTTGAGTTCAAGAATTAAAGAGCACTGGCACAATGGCCCATAAAACCAGTTAGCCATTCTCTACCACTGTTTATAAAACTGTGACTTTATACCTATAGTCAATAATTTAGGATTTTAGAAAAAATAAACACCTTTATGTGTCACAGTAAATTTTGTCACTTGTTTTCTTTACAAAAAATGTTAATACAATAATTTTTTAAAAGAAAGTGAAGCAACTGAAAATAGAATATACAAAATGTAAATGAATCCTTTTAAGCATAAACAATGATGATCAGAAAGTCATTATTCCTTCATACTAGCAGAATTATCATCATCTCAACTTTGCTAATCATTCATCATGTATACATATCTTGTTAACTTCAATAATTGCCCATCATGGGAACATCTCTGTCATCTTCACAATTTAACCACATATACATACCCTGTCACCTTCACAATTTAACCACATACACATACCCTGTCACCTTTACAATTTAACCATATATACATACCCTGTCACCTTCACAATTTAACCATATATACATACCCTGTCATCTTTACAATTTAACCACATATACATACCCTGTCATCCTTACAACTTGACTACATATAAATACCCTGTCATCCTCACAACTTGACTACATATAAATACCCTGTCATCGTCACAACTTGACCACATATACATGTATATTTTGCTATCTTCTCAATTTAAACATCCACACAAACATACTATATCATCTCCACAATTTAACCATGCATGTGCACCTTATCAAAATTTTTATTCACCCTTCAGAAATATAAACTTTATCAGTATTTCAGTTCAACTTTCATATGTACACACCTTATCAACTTTATTATTCACCCATGATGTGTACATGTTCTATTAATATCACAGCTCAACCATCATGTATACATACCTTGTTCACTAATCATACACACATACCCTGTGAACATCAGAAACCAACCATCATGTACACATATCATATTATCTTTACAATCAAATCACCACAAGTGTGCAAACTTCACCATTCAACCATCACTATGTGTAAGATTTACTGTATTTGAAAAAATTACAGAAATTATCAGGATAAAATGTATAGAAAGTAACTAATATGGGAATTACACACTTTTATCATGAAAAAATTAACTGCAACAGAACATTCACAGTTTACAATGTTGTCATCCAACAAAAATGCAAGTGCCACTCAATAAAAGTATAGTCAATTATATCATACCCAATATTAGCAGTAGTATGTTTAAAGTCATGGCCACAAGAGATAAAATATCTAAAGAGTAGCATGCAACAATATTATTTTGGCTGGTCAAGGATATTTCATGCAAAAATTGCAACAAAACTCTATTTTTTCTGAAGAGAATAAGTGAAATTGGCACTTTCAAAAAGAAGTGATTTTAAATATTTCAGGAAATATTCTATGCCAGATATATCTTACCAACAATCTTGCTGTATATACATGTGACCCCTGAGGTGGGAATTTTACCCAGAGATGTGAAAGGTACATATTGTCATAAAAAGGTCTCATTGGACATGTAACTGTTCAAAACTAAATGCTGAACAGGTCACCAAACCGAAGATTTGAAATCAGCATTCAACAAAATGAACACCTTCCAACAAGGAAAATTAGCCCATGCATAAAAAAAAGTGGTTTAAATTTTGTCCAAAGCCACAGGAGGGCTATCTGTGCTAGATTTCCCTAATTTATCCATGTAAGACTATAGGAAAGGCAGCTAGTCATCACCAACCACTGCCAACTCTTGGGCTACTCTTTTAACAATAAATAGTGGGATGGACTGCACCTTATAATGTTCCCACAGCAGAAAGAGGGAGCATGTTTGTTGTGACTGAGATTTGAACCAATGACTCTCAGATTACAAGTGGAGTGCCCTAACTACCTGGCTGTGCCTGACAAAAATATAGTTAAACTATAGTTACAAGAGGCTGACAGAAATTTCAAAACTTTGACTTGGCCTGCAAAAAGTCTTGATACAAACATTCTTGAGGCTGTATGGACTTATGTAAAAACTGATGAGGTCAAAATGTGAACAAATATTGGGTGTATCACAAGACACTGGGAAAAATCTCACAACTGTAGATTGATAAACTTTATGGTAGCATGAAATGCAGTTATCATAATTTGTGCAAAGCAAAGGACTCGTGTAGTAATGTACTAAATATATATTTGTACATCATACAACATGTTTCCTTCTGTATGTGATAACATTTAGTATCATCACTAACTTCACCTAACGTTAGCATTATTCATTGCTTGTATTTCTTGCATGTGTATTGCTTTGACATTTCCATCATACTTTGTTGCTGTATATTAAGCAGCAAATTTGAGTTCATACAGACAGCTTGTAAGGGCACTCACCTGATTACTTCATTTCATGTATATTTTCTTAAAGATGTAGAAATATCATTTGTGAATATCATCATCCCATACTACTGATATTTTAAAGAATTTCAAGCAAAGAATTCTATACATGGAAAATTATAATTCTTTACCTTTGAAAGTTGATACAGGCGAACAGCTTGGGCAAACTGGCCATTAGCCAGCTGTAGATCTGCTGCAACTTCATATAAATAGCTTATGTCAAGTGATAGCATTACTCCAAGATGTTCAGCTCTTGGCAAATCTGCTGGACTTGTTGTAAGACTTAGAAATAATTTTTCAGGTGTGACCCTAAGGGGAAAAAAATTCCATAAGATCATTGTGACATTAAGACAAATGTATCATTTGATATCAGAATATATAATTCTTTAATTCTATGACTTTTCTAAATTTATAAAATGAAATAAACTCACCGTGGCCTGCATTCAAATACACAGTGTTTAGTGACTATGTAAAAGCCACTTATAAGATTTTCTAAAATAAAACACTTCTCTAAGGTTGAATGTTTTCTTTTCCCAACAACCGATAGCCGTTCTCGATCCTTCTTTAAACCTGATTCATTTTCAATTTTGTGAAAATGATGACTATTTTTTTTCAAGTTTATATTGGAAGGTCTTGGAATTCCCTTTCCACTTTTAGTCACTGTAGCAAATTTCACAGTGACATCATCAGGGAAGTCATAATGACAAGACAGGTCTGACAGTTGCTTAACAAGATTGTCAGTGCATGTCACAGAAGAAGACTTTCTGTGGGAAGAAATTATTTCTCCAGGAAAAGAAAATGCTTGAACTTCAGCTTCATATGCTTCTCTCTAAAAAAAAGAAAAATAACCTTCATTTAGTTTGAATAATAGTTTATTTAAATGCTTACAGACAAATGTGAATAATTCAAATAAATAATAATTTGTATCTCAGAATGGCTGGTATGGGTATTAACACTTTTAATGATAAACAGAGAACAATGTTTTGACCTTCCTAGATTATCTCCAGGTTACTCAAGAACAATGTTTCGACCTTCCCAGGTCATCTTCAGGTTACCTGCTCTTTTTCTCTGCTTACCCTTACCAGTGGTTTTGAGATACATTTTTATTTCAAGTGAGTTTCTCATCATCAAGAATTAAAAACATATTTAAAAGATAAGCTTCCGAGTTTTCAACTGAATTTTACAAAACAATTAATGGGAAGTTTGATGAAATAAAAACAGTGCTTTATCCCTCTGCAGTCTTGACGAATAAAATGTACAATTTTTTATAAAAAAAAGAAACAGATAACCATGAAAAAACTCAACATAATGCTCCATTTTTCTATTTGAAAAAAAATTTCTTGTAGCCATGAGCTCCACAAAGACTTCAGGTCTACTGTTGAAAGTTTGGTCATACACAGTTCTCTTAAAATAGCAAATTCACAGCCTCCGTAAAGTTCAAAGTCATTTACTAGAAGCATTTTTTAGGTTTTTTTCTTTTATAAATTACACAAAAATATATTGAAATGTTACAAGACAGCAATTCTGAAATAATTTTGAGTGAAAAGGTTATTGAAATAGAGTTAAAACTAATATTTTTAATTCAGCAAATGTGCACCCAATACCAGATAATTGCTCAACAGACATAATGGACTTAATGGCATCTCCATTTTGTAACTTAGATGTGCAACATTCAGTTTTGTATTTCAGTTTTCATGTTAAACAAATACATCACTTGAATTACTGTTAATGCACACAAAAACTCAAAAACAATATTTAATACAAACAATACCTTTTTAGCTCCTTCTCCTGACACCTCTGACAGTTGACATGACAGTATTTTTAATTTATGTCTTGGTGTATTTTCTCTCAAGTTATCTGGTAATGTTAAAAACAATAGCTTATCAGCCAGAATGATATTTCTACAATCAGAAGGTAATCGATAAGAGGATAATAACGGACTTTCAAAGTAGCTTTCATAAACCTGAAAGAGAAATACATTTACTTCAATCATGACAATTTTTTTTTTCATTTTCAATGAAATTTAAATACTAGGGTTGCATACCCCATCGCAGAAGTCAATACAATATGAATATACACATTAACAGCTTGATACGATATGTGTCTAGATACAGAAGTTTTACCAATGGTTTGTTACAAAGTACATTAGGATCATATTTAATTTATTATTTACATTACTGACATCATCCTATTTAACTTTCTCAATCCGAGCTGGGTTAATACAACCAAATACATGATCTCTTTGTACTCATAAAAAGATTTAATACTTTTAACTTTCAATATAATGTGTATATCTTTACAAAATTTGGTAACTTTCAGATAATATAACAAATCTTTCAAATACAAAAAATCAAATTTTTTTGTGAAGCATTTTTAATAAAATAAAATAAAGATTTGTCCATGAATATAATGAATATTTGTTTTGAATAGTCCATGTGTAAAGTAATTTTTACGTTAAGACTATAAATATTTTCCTCATCTTAAAAATTTCAATTTTCCTTTGTTTAAACCCTGAGATCTAAATGCATTTCAAACATTTATTGGTAAAACTTTATAGTTTACTGTTATTTTCTGTACCTTATCTCAAAACTGGATCTGTCGAATAAAAATAAATCTAACATACCCTTTTTTTCTTTGTAGAATGACTTCAAATTGTAACATGAAATTACATCTGTTTATACCAAGTAACTCTAAGTTTGTAACAGTGTACATCTACTTATAATTAAACTTTATTGCTCTTTGTATCATTCCTGGACTTCTGTTCATACCATTTTAGTTGAAAATCACTTGGTGCATGTGCAGTTCACATTATGTTATCAAATAACATTGCCTACAAGCTATTCATGTGAATGTCTTATGGAACATTTTAATTATTATTTACTTTATGTAATCAAATTTTAACTAACCTAAAAAGATAGAGGTTTTTACATATTATAACTATACATAAAGAATATATACTCTTCAAAAAAAGAAACGCAAAAGGGATATTTTTTTATTTTAAAGAGACATATATGTAATAACATTACAAGCTCAGAGTATGTGATATTACACGTGTTAAGGCACTGATTGTTAGGACAAAATGACAATAAAAGTTGTGCACTTTGAAAATGGAGGAAAACATCGGATTTTTCGCCAAAATGCATTCGTGTCCAATAAATTTGTTTGAGAGATCTGCATGTTCTGCAAGTGCAACATGTGCAAAATCCTTATAAAAGTGACGGGTTCTCGGGTTCCATAACTCAGTGTTAAGCCACTGACACGCAATAAAGTTATGCCAAGACTGACTGAAGCACAAAGCAACAATGCCATTGGTTGCTTGGAAGCAGGCGAATCTCGATCAGATGTTGCCAGAGCTGTGAATGTCCACCCAAGCACCATCACAAGGCTATGGAATCGTCACCAACAACATGGATCAGCTCGTGACCCTCCACGATCTGGTAGACCTCGTGTGACCACATTAGCACAAGATCACTACATCCGGTAACATCACTTTCAAGATAGGACCACCACTGCGACATCTACTGCCTCAACGGGGGGCATACTCCTTATCGGCATTAAAATTCAACTAGTGAGCATGGACTTTGCCCTTGCAGACTTTGGATGTTCATCAGTAAATGTGCAAAGTTTCACACATGCCATACAGAACTACCCGGAATAAACTTGTTAACAATTTGTCTCAAATTTTGCCTTTTGCATTTTTTTTTTTTTTGAAGAGTATGCATCAAAAACAAGAATTATAACACTTAACCAATCTTTTTTTCTTGCTCTCAACTGTTAAAAAGAATAAATCCTAATTTTTATACTAATCATAGCATTGCATTTAATAATTTTTATTAACTGAACAATGCATTAAATAATCTAGACTGATAACCTACAAAAAAAAAACAAATTATCTAACCTCTCAAAATTTTCCTAGCTTTCTAATTAATTATGGAAGAATAGTCATTACAAATTCATCCAAGCTCATTGTTAACCTTCCCATGGGAATGATGTTGATACTTTGAGTGAAACAGACATTTAACTGTTCAGAATTTAATGTTGTAGAACACATCATTTGATAGTTATTTCATGTTTAATGGCACAAAGCTACTAGGCTATCTGTGACAAACAAGATGTAGTTTACTATCATGGTGTATGGAAATTAAGGTAAAAATACATAAAATATGTAAAATTAAGACCTGCCAGGAAGCCTGCAGAATTAAGTTCAAACTTGCTGTCAGTCACCTGAAGTTGGCCTTTTCAGTCCTGGGTTCAGATCAGAATAAAAATTAAAATGTGTAAAATAAATCATGCTAAAACAGTATATAGTCCAATGAAAACCTTAAGTTAAAAAGACCAATAGCTTTTAAAAATGTAAAAACATGAGTGAAGTGGGCAGTATCACCAGTGACATTAGCTAATGTCAAGGGCTAACCTACCCTAAAAATATGTTTAAAATGGCAGCGTCATTCTTGGTTGTAACAATGGCACGATAATAAAATATGTATGATTGTGGCCTGAGTACCACACAGACCACACATTGGTGCATCAGTACCAGATAAAAGGAAGTGGCGAGTTAAAAACTGTGACCAATGCGTAGCCTAGTCAAAACAACTTCCTCCCTTCATCCTTCACAGAAACAAGATTGACAAAGAAGGCTTGATTGAAAAAAGCTTATTATTTCGTTGCTCACTCTAGGTCCACTGCCAACTGGTGTACAGTTGGGTTTTGATAATTGGACCATAGTCCATGTATGGAACAGGTACAGTGGTGATAGAGCCAGAGCAAATGGACTTTGCTGCTCTGTCAGCTAGCTCATTCTCACTAATACCAACATGACCTGGTACAAAAAAACTGGACAGAGACAGATGATAGACAGAGATGAGCAAGTTTGTTTTGGATATTGATAAGAATAAGGTGGTAACTAACATGGAATAATGTCAGGATCAGTATAGAACATACAATTCATATATTGCGTAGTTTCAATATGATTCAGGGCAAGAGAAATGGCATACAATTTGGCAGTGAACACAGAAACTGCAGAGGGGATTCTGTGTGTTACAACCAAACTGTAACAAACCATAACAGAGTCTACAGAGTCACCTGATTTTGAACTATCTGTATATATGGGAATTGATGGATTGTTTGAAAGATGTTCAGCAAATAAAGAGCAATATTTCCAAACAGAAGTACTAGCTGCCCTCAGATGACTCAAAGATAGGTCACAGTTGGGACAGTAATTAGCCATGATGGAAGAGACCTATCTGTTGATACTGCTATGCTATTCAAAGATAGATCCAATTTTTCTGATTGTGTTCACATATAAAGGCTAAAAGGAACAATGGCAGGTTTTCTACTATAAAACAGTGTGGCCCAATGAGGATGAAAAACACAACCCCAAGTAGGATGCTGTGGTAAAGAGTGAGGTTTGGATGCATACATAAAAGACAGTTGCAAATGTCGAATATACAGAATGAGGTTCATGGGACTCCACATACAAACTTTAGACAGGAGAAGTATGAAAAACCCCAGTGTAAAGCCAAAGTCCCCAATGGTGGATATGATCCTACATTTTCAGCACTGAAATTCTGGCAGAACCATAAACAATAGACCCATAGTCAAGTCTGGATAGGATAAGGGCACAATAAATTTTAAGCATGGAATATTGATCGGATCCCCAAGAGGTGGAAGAGAGGACATGGAGGATGTTCAATGCTCTTATACATTTCACAGGAAGTTATTTGATATATGAAATAATGTTTAATTTACAGTCAAATATAAGACCGAAGAACTTTACCTAAGGGATGACAGGAAATACAACATCATTAATATGAAGATCTGGATCTGGATGAATACCCCATTGGTGGCACAATTGTACACAAACAATTTTAAGGAAAGAAAGTTGAAAACCATTTGCTGTGGTTCACTGAAGTATATGGTTGAATGCAGTTTGTAGCTGCTGCTCAATAAACCTCATGTTTGATGACTGACATAATATGTGAAAGTCATCAACGAAAAGACCATTTGCAACTGTAGTGGGTAGCTGTTCATTGACGGCATTAATCTTTATAATGAAAAGTGTGATACTCAGAACACAGTTCTGAGGGACTCCAAGTTCCTATGGTAAAAATAGGAAAGTGTTGAGCCCACACAGACCTGGAATGCTTAATAAAAAGTAGCAAATTGCCAAGCAATCCATATGAATGAAGATCTCGCAAGATGCCATATCTCCATGTTGTATCATAAGCTTTCTGTAAATATGAAAAAAGAAAGAAACAAGATGTTATCCCTTCAATAAGGTTTCCGTGACTGATGTTTCAAATAAAATTAAGTGGTTTATTGTGGAGCATTATCTTCAGAACCCACACTGAGTAGGTGAGCGAAGGTTGTTTGATTCAACAAACTAAATGAGACAAACACTAATTGTCCTCTCTAAGATCTTACTAAGAAAACTCATCAAAGCAACTAGATGATAATTCACAGAAATCTTTGAATCTTTCCCAGAATTAAGAATAGGAAGTACAGTAACTTGGCACCAAGCATCAGGAAAGACATTCTCCTGCCATTTTCAGTTAAAGACAGCCAGGAGAATAGTAAGGGAGGCAGAAGAATGGTGGCCTAGCATCTCATAATGTATATCATCAGTTCCAACTGATGTATTGCCAGACCAATTTTTAGTTCCATCAGTGTAAGAGGGTGATTGTAATCATAGGGATGATCAGTCAAAAGAGAAAGAGGCAGATGTTCAACTCATGTTTTAACAGCTAAGAAGGAAAGGGGTGAGTTTTAAGAGCTAGATACACAAGAGAAACATTCACCAAAAGTATTGGCAATGGTCTGAGCATCAGCAACATCATGGCCATTGAATATTAAGATAGAAAGGGGGGCAGAAGGGGTTAAAGAATGCTGGAAATGTATTCAATCCAAAATTCCTTCTAGCTTTGACATCTAACTCGCTGAGCATGTACACAGGCTTGCTGAAATACAATGTAGTTTGAAAGCATGGGATATCTATAAAATTTATCCCAAGTACGTTTCTGAGCTTTTCGTAGCATATAACAAGAATAATTCCAACAATGGCTGGGATGCAATGGGAAAGATGTCAAGGTTTTGGGGATGCACTAAGCAACTGCTTGGACAATACAGTTAGTTACTGCTGCTACACAATCATCTATCAATATTTTACATAAGATGACAGGATCAAGTTCCGAGAGAGCAGTGAATAAGGGCCAGCTGGCCTGGTCCAACTTCCACTAAGGCACACAGGCCAGGTAGCACTGACCATGGCCAATGGTCTCTCTTAACACAATAGGAAAATGATCACTACCCTGTGGATTGATGTCAACTTCCCAAGAAAAGCAAATTAAAAGTGAAGAGGAGCAGACAGAATAATCTTTGGCAGTAAATGACTGACTGGGTGCATGACAATAAGTGTAAGAGCCAGTATTGAAGAGAGACAGGTTATGATTCAGGAGCATATGCTCATAATATGACTGCTTACATCAATACTAGAACCACCCCAGAAGGGATTATACCCATTAAAATCTACTAAAATTAAAAACAGGGTTGGCAGTTACTCACTGATGGTATCAAGGTCTAATTGATTATAATTTTTTCCAGAGCAAGGTACAGAGAGAAAACAGTGATGGTATGACCCAAGAAGATACGGATGGCTACAACCTTCAAGGGCATATTCAATGACAAGGATTGGGTGGGCACATTTTGATCAACCAGCAGTGCTACTCCCCCATGTCCTTGTCTTACACGTGATCTGTCATTTCAGTGTAAGGAGTATTGTGGAATTGTGACTGTATTAGTAGGTCTTAAAAATGCTTCCTATGAAAAAAAGATATTTGGGATGATAAAAGTCAATCAAATCCTTGATGTCATTCACACTTGATTGAAAACCTCGACATCTCCATTGGATTAGTGTGACAATTTTTATTTATTTTGGAGAAGAATATGGCAAGAGACCTTCTGCTTATGGCCTCGTTTTTTCTTTACTTGATGTGGGTTTGTCACCCTCGATTAATCCTGCTCTGGCTTGAGTAGGCAGGTTAGTGTTTGTAGGCATATGTTCCAGTGACTAAAGGTGTGAACAAATGGTTTAATTTTTGGGGTGTCAAGAGAGGTAGACCCCATGAAAACACCTGGACTTGAACAAGATGAAGTTGGGCAATGACTGGAAGATGTGGTAGAGATAAAGATAGAAGTAGATACTGAATTGTTTTCTTTCTTGATTTTGGAGGGTACTAGATTAAGATGCATTGTTAAGGATCCTGTAGGAGGCATGGAAAGGTCTGTCTGGGCTCCTACTGTAGTAGTGGAATGGATTACAGCAGCGCAAGTCCAAGATGTAATTGGGAATAATAATTTCCGAGCCTATGGGTAAGTAATATTGTGAACTGTCTTTAGATATTGTACTACTTTCTCTTCTATCCATTTAGGGAAACAAGTAAAATCAAAAATGGAAACATCTGCCTTTAGGGTTTTCCAGTTAAAAAATGTATAATTAAAAATTGTGGGACAGATTCAAGTTGTGTGTTTGAGCAAACAGTCATCAATGTGTGGTCGTTGGCCAGAAGTCAGATTTTTCTCTATGTTGTCATGTTTGTTTATTTTTTTATTTGAGGGGTATTCATAATTAATAAAAGAACATTTCAGTGCCCACTGACCCCACCCACTATGGAGCCCTATGAGGGGACACACTACAGTGCCATATGAGGTCACTGCAGCAATGTCAGGGTTTTGAGAGCACTATACCCAAACACAAGTATCAGACATAATGTCCACTATACCCATTAAGGAGATCCTACACTGGCACTCAGTTGACCCTGGCCCAAATGGACTAGCTGATTATCTTAGGGCAGCACCCCAAATCCACCCATCTACAGGAATTCAAGGCCAAAGTGGTGTGTTGAAGTTGGACACCTCAACCACCAAAATCCTCTCCCCCCATTCACAGGTCACCACACATGGCAAACATGCAGGTGGATGTTTAGATCCCAGAGGAAGTGAACTAAAAATAAAGAACCTTCTCTGGGTGTTCCCCTCACCACATACAGGAATCCACATCGGAGAGCGTTTGACAAATAAAAATTTACTTTCTACTGATTATAGGTAATATATAATTAAACATAAGAGAGAACTATAAACAAATAACAAAAAAAAAATTTCACAGGTAGGTGTACCAGGCAGAGTCTGATTTTCTATTTGATAGCTTTCTAACCAAACAAAATTGAAGACTAATAAAGGGGGTTTGTCTGACTGATGACAATTTTTATAGAGTAATTTAAATTTTATTTCATAATTTTTCAAGGAGTATTGGATAAAATGTGGAAGATAAGCTAAGAGAAAATATGTTGCATGTCAGGATTTTTTTCTTTAATATTGCCTTGTAGAGTTAAAACTTAAAACTTATATACTGTTTGAATATTGTATATAAGCTAAAGTATTTTGCTATTCTATTTGGTATAATGTAAAAAAAAAAAGACATTAAAACTTGGGTATCATGCAGAGTAAAGGATACCTGTGGTGATAGGGTTAAGTGCTTCATACTTTATAGTGCATTAGGAAATTTTCAGGTGTGATCAATTAAATGGCAGCTAGTAAGAGAAGTAAATAAATATAAAAAGTTAATATCTGTCTATTTATTTTTGTTATTTATTATTAATTTATTATGTTACTTTACATTTAATATTTTTGATAAAAGAAATGAAGACAACATGTAGTATTTAATACTCATCTTCCTTTATTGAATTATTCATTTTTAGCAAGAATACTTTAAAAGAAATTCTGATTTTTTTTCTGTACAAAAGACTTAATATTTAGTGAAAGCTTGCCAAATTTCTTGAAGATACATAAATTGTATCATTTTGGCCAAAATATCAATATAATAATATCACAGCTTCACAATACAATACTCATAGTATTTCTGTATCTCCACACCTTTAGTAAATGCAATCTGCAATTACAACTAGTCTCATAGAATCTCCAAGTGTTAATTATCCTTTAACAGAGCAGATGTAGCTTCTAGCACTCACTGTGATTTCACCAAACTTACAATGTCAGTCATTACAGGTAGTACTAAATACAAAGGTATATCACAATTTTATATGAAAATACTAGGATAACATTTTATATCTTTAATAAACTTGTAGAGCAGTTGCTTATCACTTTAAAATACTTTTAACATACAACATAAGTTCAAATGAAAAATGTTCTTTGAAATAAAATGACATTTTTATACTGATTGTTATACAGCACATATAAGATGAAATTAAATGTTAACTTCCATTGTGAAAGAAATATCACAAAAAGGTACATTTAAACATTGTCTCATACAGAAATAACACAAATTATAGTTTAGTAGAGTGCATATATTACATAAATCAATAGTCTGTATAATATTCCATTATAAATGATGATAAATTTTAAAATATCTTTGTTAGTCTCATACAGATACAGTGTGTGTCACACAAGGCATATCTTGAAAGGCTACTTTATTAGACAACACTGATGAGAGAACTTTTTCAAGATCCATTACTAAAACTTGTAGTAAAAAGAATTAGATGAAAATGTCATGCCAATTCTAAAATTTAAAATAAAAAGAAACAAATCAGAAATAATAATTACACATCAGTCATCATTTATCATACTAAACTGCTTTGCCTAATGGCTCATTTATTTTATAAATATGAACTAAATTGCAAATGCTAACAATCAAAATCTCAGTAAGTTACGATACTCTTGTAATGTCATTTAATGTTAAAATAATAAAAAGTACAGAAACAATAAAACAACAACCACCTATATTATAATATTAAACTAATAAATATATAGAAACAAGAAAACAACAACCACTACACTTACTATAACACTATATAACAACATTTTTACTTTTTCTTGTTCCTGGGCAGAAAGTGTTACTTCCCAATTGCTTATGCCTAAAGTAAATGGAAAAGAACTGTTTTTCTCTTCAAACTTTGCAGTGACCTGGAAGCATATAATAAAAACGTGATGGGAGACTATATTTGGGAGCTGATACGTGAAAGTGATTTACATTGCAGTCGCAAATCTCAAAAAAACTACTCACTTCTAAACATTTTGTTCATTGTTGTATAACTTTTGCATAAATACATGTAAATCTTGATTGATATGTTGTTTTATTCATACCTTATGTAAATGAAAATGTGAAAATTTGCCTGTTTTTATATGGGAAATTGGTTAATTTCTAAATTTCATTATCCAGGTCATTTTTGAAGAGAATAATGGCCATTTTCTCTACTTTTGCAACTTAAGCAATTAAGAAATAACACATACTATCCAGGAACAAAATTTTTGTTACATTGTGTAATCTATTTAGGTAATCAGAATGGGCTATTAACAAACAAAATACACTGAAAAACCTAAATAAAACATAGTGTTTCAGTATGGATGTGGTTAAAAATATTTGCAAAGATTTTTTCAAAAACTAATGAATAAAAATCACATTTTCCAAGACTTGCAGAACTGGTTTTATACTTAAGCATTTTCAAAATTTTAACTCCTTTGTAAATGCTGGTTGTAGTATGACACAAACTACTGGTGCACAAATCTTAATTTACCAGCAAAGGAATCACATACCATATGAATTGTACACATTGGTTTGGCCTACTTCCTTTAGAGTAAAAATATACCTACATACTTAGCTTTATACCTGTAAAATGTTGGAGGAGGGATGATGAACTGTCAGTAGCTGTCGTCCTCTGGCATGTTGAGGTGCAAGAAAAACCCTGTCATCATATTGCGATAAATGCTGAGGCCGTGGATCTAACTGTTTTTCATCTGAATTAAGAAATGGATTTCAATATTTATATTTTGAACCTATAAACACTAAAGCATATCTAACTTATGAAATATATATCCAGTCTTAAATAAAATGAAAACATTTTTCAAAAAGTTGTTTTTGAAAAAAAATTCACATCTACTAAGAAAAAAATTACAAAATATTATAATAAAAGGTATACAAATAATAAATGCCTTCTAGAATTTTATCATATCACACTTAATATATAAATGTAATTACACTCAGTCACCTGGAGATCTTTCACCAAAAACTGTTCTTTTTTCACTCAGTGCTTCTTTTTTTGTCTCAGCCTCAGAATCTCCTGGCCAGAGGAATCCCGACTTCTTTTCTTCTAAAAGCAACTGCCAGTGCTTCTTTCTAGTACCTGAAATCTGTACAATAAAGCATAAAAGAATTCAATAATGATGAAAGAATACAGTGCCCTAAAGAAAGGTATTTTTTGCATGACTGCCAAATTTTAAGATACTAAAAAAGTTGCAAAAAAAGCAAATGTGCATAACATTCACAAAGCATGGGACTTTTAAGAAAAGTAACAAAAAAGCAAATGTACATAACATTCACAAAACATGGGACTATTCTGTCTTTCAAGACTGCCACTGCACACCCACTCTTGGAAAAAAGTAAAAAACTTAACCCACCCTTCATTATTCAAGAAACTAGTAATATCTTTCTTATGTCTGAAGAAGACAAGATAAGATTCCAATAGCAGTTCACTCCATAAACTAATTATCCTGTAATAAAAATAAAACAATGTCCCTTCATCATATTGTCTTCATAATATAGTACAGGGAAATCAGAAGCTTATATCCTGTCATTTTACCAGCTAATCTTTCAAACTTCAGTAAGACCTTTTACCATTCTTTTCTGATGAGAAAATATGTCATGAGCTCTTAACTTATCACCATAAAATAACCATTCCATTTCCAGGATCATTCTACACACCCACCTCTGAACCCTTTGCAGTAATTCAATGCCCTTTCTGACTTGTAAACAATGTTCCAAACCAGACCTAACGGGTGATTTGTATATACAAATAATTATCTCATTTGAATTACATATAACCAATATACCTATAAATACACTCTAAAATTCTATTAGCTTTGCTGCTGGCAACACAATATTGCTTCAATGGTTTGAGTAACTTAATCACAACTGCTCTTAACATTCTTTATTTCAGTCATGCTACTGTGTAGATTCCCACTTGTATTATTATCACTTGTTAAGAACTTTTCATAAACCTTAACAATGTTTAAACTTAACAAATTTCATGTTTGAACAACCTTTCAATTTTTTATTAGTCAGTTATGTACTTGTTGAATGTCTAAATCACAATAAATTTTCTATCATGATCTACAATTTGAATTTGCAAGTGCAAAATCAAAACAAATTTTTCAGTTCTCAGTAATATAAGCAAAGTTATCAGTTGTAAAAGGCAAAAACAAAACCAAATCTAGTAACTTTGGATACAAGTAAAATAAAAACTTATTGCAGTGAATAGATCTTCAACTTAAAGAAACTCACAATTATTTTTACCAAGTTTAAGGTCAGTTGCATTTTATGCAAAGTGAATGTCATATGAACATTTCTTGACAAGAATGTTAAAGGAATATTGTGAGATGACACCATCTAGACACACACACACACAAATCAAAATATACATATTTTCAAACACACATTTAATGCCAAAAGTAAAAAAAAAAAGAGAAATTAGGTTTACCTCAGGACTACCCCCCAAACTGTACTACAGTGGCTCCTTTTATACATCTACCTGCCCTTCTATTATAAAACCGTTTTCAGCATCAAAGAAACAAACAAACTAAAATAAATTATTCGTAGCTACAGAGAGAACAATTTAGGGCAAGCATAAAATGTTTAATATAGTTTTACATAAGAAAAATTCCAAAATCAATGACACTGTAATTTGTTCTAACAGTTCTCATTTTTGATAATTCATGAAACAATAATCAAATTTCAGGAAACTCAGTAACTCACCAGTAAATAAGATGTGCTAGTTTTTTCATTATAAAGAACATGTAACGACTGTACAGATGTATTAATATATGTTCCTCCAATTTCTCGACGTGTCTTGAGGTTTATAAAGCAAATTTCTCCTACCTGATAGAATGGAAAGCACAAAGTCTTTTATCAAAAGTAAAATATATTAAATTTTGAACTCAGAAATTTTAATAAAACAATTTAGGTCACTTGATAATATTTTATTAAACACTACTACAATTTATACTGTGTTAAAATGTTCATATATATTCAATAATATTAAAGCACCTACCTACAATAAATGTTTCACACAGTATTCAAACAGTATAGTAAAAAAAAATCTGTCTTTTTTGTACTTTTCTTGAAGTGTGTTTTCAAACAAATATTAGTTATAAACCAGTGGTTACAAAGTTTTTAAAACAATAATTAATTGATTAAATATTTGCACAATGTTGCACAAGGGCTTTCTGTTTCACCCAACCCTAAAGAGAGAGCTACTTTAATTGAACAGTGGGATTTGACTGTCACATAAATAAAGTACTTATGGCCCCCCGAAGTATGAAGCATGATTTTGCAGTGATATAATAGCAGTCTTTCTTCTAAAGGTTTTTTTTATGTTACTACTACTTAACACATTTTTAAAGGGCTTGTTGTTATTTATAATAAAGTCTCATAAAGTTCTGAAAACACTTTCAAAATGAGTGTTCTTGTTGTTCCATTTGTAATAAAATATCATGCAAGCTTAAATTACATACCATTTACCACTGAAATTTAAGATTTTAGGAAAGCATGTTGACTCAAAAAAATCCATTTAAAAAAAATATAGAACCCTAAAACCTGAATGCAAACTAAAGGTGAAACTTTTTCAAAAAGTAGTAATAGATCACTGTAGTCTAAAAAAGTATAATTACACAAACAAAAATACCCAACCCCAGTAATGCTATTTTTGGTTGTTTTTTTTTTCTTATAGCAAAGCCAGATTGGGCTAACTACTATGTCCACCAACTGGAACCAGAACTCCTAGCTTTAGCATTATAAATCTGCAGACATACCACTATTCCACTTCTACACCACAATAAGAAATTTAAAACTGCTGATAAGTGTCCATAACAAATTCCTGGAATTTATTACATACTGAGGCATATGTAACCATCAAATGGCAGCATTATTTCACAAAGCTGTGCTATGACTGTAAACAAACCTTTGAAATAATGCTTAGCAGAGAAGCCAAAGTACAGAATATTAAAGATGAAGTTACTGCTTGTAACTAATGAACTAATAATTGAAATCAGTGTTTCCAATTATTATTGCTTGTGATTATTGCAGCTATCCATGTCTTTTGTGAGAACAATTAGTTATTCAATTCAATCAATTTAAGAGCCCAATGATTGATAAATCAGCAAATTTCACTAATCATCCAGTAAAATATACTATTAATTATAATCAAACTTAGGCTATCATATAGGCAACTAGCTATGACATAATTTACTAACTGATGATAAACATTCTAATCAGCTTGTAAAAAAATTAGGGATACCAAGAGGTAAAGAATTTAAAGAGCATCTTTACTATTTTGTTAGGTTTCTGAGCATTTAGTTACTATAATATGTGAAGCATAAACTGATGTGGTTTTGAAATGCAAGAAATATCTTTTGGAAATCTTGATCAGTGTTCACAGAATACTTTCTTCTCAAAGCTTAAACAAACAGTTTGAGAAAGAATATTTTGTCGAAAAAAATCTTTAAAGGAATAAGAGCAAATCTGTGCAGTGATTAGTGAAAAACTACTTGTTAACATACAAACTGAAATACAACTCTCAATTCAATGTTATATATATTTCATGAATAAAAAACAATTAAATACAATTTATGCATTGAAGGAACATTAACAATTTTAATTCAAGTACACATTACAGACAGCTAGAAAAATAATAAAAAACAAAACTGCTTTAATTACACATTAAAGAATCCTAAATACATGACAGCTACAAGTCCACATTAGAGACACCTTTTACAAACATACATTATGAAAAGTTAAATGACAAAACTGAAACAATACAGAGATTACAGAAACCCAACCAATAAAAATTACAAATTTCTGAAATCTAAATAAAACTAATATGAAAACACCTACAGTGACGTGGTTCTTTACTGAGAAGAAAAACAAGCAACATGAGTACATATACATACCTCATTACCCATAATTCCAATCTGCTTTTCACACATTGTTTGCCACCAACATAATGAGGTCGGAATACCTAAATATATAGCATTTTCAAACTTATTCATAGGTTTCATGCAACTAATATCTATTACATCTAATACAAAAATATTATCAAAATTTATGAGAGCTTTCAACAGTTAAGAAATTGGAATACTTCTTATTATCAAACTCTACAATAAAACAAGACTAGCAATCATAGAACAATAATCAAAATGACTAAAAGATATTTCAATCCTGAGGTACTTGTAACAGTAAAAACCCAAATTAAAACCAATATAACATAACCTTTCACACCTGAAGATTTACCTAAAAACCAATAGCACACATCAAACAGCAAAATAAAGTATTCAAAAAGCTTTAAAATAATCAAAACTATAAGAACAAGTGTGTGAGTATAAATAAATGAATGATAAAATGGAAGATAGAGTTTCTAAAAGCAATTTATGGGAAGGGTGTGAAAAGAACCAGAAAACTTGGGGTCAAGACATATGAGCATGACATAGTCAAAACTGATCCTGACTGAGATGAGTATTAAGAACATGTCCACATGAATCAGATGTAGGATGGGCACAAGAAAGGACTAAAAGGGCTTGCTAAGTTATCCCTGATCAGCATCCTGCATGTGTGAGATGAAAAATCCTCCCAAGAATCAGCAAGGAGAACACAATTATCAATGTATCTCTGGAATCTCAGCCCAAATCCCTGCACAATGTTGTAAAAAGAAGAAAATTAACCTCTTCTAAAAATCCCTCCCTGAAGCATCGTGAAGAACCACAGACAAAGTGATAGTGTAGAAAGGTAGGTAAGAAATTAAGACAAAAAGTGAGCACACTCGATAGAGAAAGGAAAATAGAAGTTAAGGGATTCTCCCCCAAATAGGTAAATAGATTCCAAAGACTGGAAATTAATGAACAGAAATGAAGAACAGTTGTAAACTACAATAAAACAGTCAAGTAGACAAGTGGGAGGAGGCATGTTAATATTACATAAAATAATCAATTATTCTCACAACACAACACTAAGCAATGCTGTTTTATTACAAAAACTCTAATGTTTCTAACTATTTGTATTTCACTTTTTGGAGACAACTCAGATCTACTAATAATTAAGTTATGAAATTCATTAATGTTACTGACTATTAGTTATTTCATTAGAAATTTAAACTAAAAAACAATGAACAATGTTGTAATGTATGTACTATCTAGAAAAACAAAAGCTTGAACACACAATAAGAAAACTTATTACAGCCAATTCCTGGCTTTACTTTGCTGCAAAACTGAGAAAAATAAAACCATAATAAAAAAAAATCTCTGTGAAAGGGATACAATCATGAAATATCAAATCTATACCAATGGATACCAGATACACATCAGAACAAACTGATTAAATTCAAGTTGTTTCACAACACATTAATCACAGCTCATATCAACAAATTTAAATTTGTATTAAAACATATGTTAAAGATACAAAATAATTAAAGAAACAAAAGTCATAGAACTTATCAGAGCCACTTCTCTAGTTACTAAGGTAACCAACAGAAGCATCAAACTAATCTTTTCACATCCAAATAACATATGGATTAAATATAACATCACAATTCATATCATCACACAAACCACAAATTTATAACTATAACATAAAAATCATTTCCCCAAAGAACAATTACGGAATCTAAATTTATTACTCTATCATTATTAAGTTTTTAATCCAACACTCATACTACCCATAAGGTTGGCATCAGAGGCTATAATACTAACAACTGAGTAAACTGTATTGGTAATATAGTAAAAGCTAGTTTTCAATCAACACATCTCTGTAACAATACTTATTTTAATATTGTAATGTGTTCATTAAGTTTAAAACTTTGTCAAGGAATAAAAATGTGTCTTGCTCAGTGTTACAAGACCAGACATCAAAATTAATACACAATCATCCCCTGATTTTATCGATTTAAACAACGCTTGGATTAAAATGTAATGGTAGAAGTGAAGCCTAAAGTCACTTCCCTTATTACAATGTTAACATGACATTAAACTTTACTTTTTTTCTCTGTAAAGGTTTCATGTATTTTGCACTAATTCATAGCATTAAAGTATTAATATTGAAATGTAAGCTATACCCAAACTCTTCACTTCATCAAATACCCATTTATTTTCCATCTTTGCGGAATCTAGAATTCTAAAAACTTGGAGAAGATAGTATAACAAATAAAAACATGGGAGTTAGCAAGTTATTTCACTGTTGGTTATTGAGTTAATCAGTGAGGTAGTTAGTAAATTCATCAGAAGATTAAAAAGTTTATCACTGATCAATTAGCTAGTGAACTAGTCAGCAAGTTTGTTGTTAATCAATTAGTAAGTGTTTTAGCCCATCTCCAACTGCTTTGTGAAAACATTATTCGTAAAGTAAAACCTACCAGTGAGCTCAGTCTGTGTAAAATATTATTGTATAAATATTTTACCATTGTTAAATTGACTGCATTTTGCATTATATTTTACTAAATAATCAAAAAGAAGTATCCGGTGACAGAAAATATTATAACATACACACATGCATTGATCAGGCTTCTTTGCTGGTGTTACGTTTTAATGAATTATCTACAACGACAATAAACTAAAATGTAGCTTATTGTGATCTGATTGTTACACAAACTACACACTGGTGCATCAGTTTCACATAAAAGTTTGATTGATTGATTTAGTGTTTTATGGCACAAAGCAACGAGGCTATCTGCACCAAACAACCGGTAAAAATGTAGTAAATGTAGTAAGACATAAATGGAAATGAAGGTAAAACAAAAAAAGTATAAAACCAATGTTGACACCTAGTCTACAAGGTTAAGATAGAAGGCAAAGTGTAAAAAGTTGTAAGGTATTTACTCTATCAAAAAGGTATAATCATAACCCGCCAGGAAGACTAACAGGCAGGTACAAGACCCACCGTCAGTCACCTGAAGTTGGTCTTTCCAGTCCTGGTTCTGGGTTATGTGTCATAGAAACCAGTATCAAAATGTAAAATAATAGAAGTATTATAAGACACACAGTAAAATCACAACAATGAGTAGCCAAATGTTCAGTAAAAAGAGAAAAGTCATGTAAATGGAGTAAAATTTGTAAAAGAAAACGAAGGTAATAACAAAACAGCAATTAAAACAGAACATGGTGTAAAAACCAATGGTGACATTTACTCTTCAAAGTTATAAACTATTTACTCATAGCATAATAATAATGATCATAACCCGCCAGGAAGACTAACGAATAAGTTCAAGAACCACCGTCAGTCACCTGAAGTTGGCCTTTCCAGTCCTGGTTCCGGGTTGTGTCATAGTAGCTATTATCAAAATGTAATGGAATAAAAGTTTTAAAAAACTCTCAGCAAAATCGTAATAAAGAGTAGCCAAATGTCCAGTAAAAAGATAAAAGTCAAGTAAATGGAGTAAACTGTGTAAAGGTAATTGAAGATAAAAGCAAAATGGCAATTAAAACAGGAAATGGTGCAAAAATCAATGACGACATCCAGTCAACAACGTTGTAAAGGACAACCTGTAGCAGAATGGGAATGATCATAACCCGCCAGGAAGACTAACAGGTAGTATATAAACCACCGTCAGCCACCTGAAGTTGGTCTTTCCGTCCTGGTTCCGGGTTATGAGTCAATATGGCCAGTACAAAAAGGTTGTAAAAGTGCGAAATGATATGCAGCGAAAGTATAATAGTAACTCGCCAGGAAGACTAACGAGTAGTTCAAACAGAGAGTTCAAACAGAAGCGTTAGTCACCTGAAGTTGGCCTTTCCAGTCCTGGTGTCAAGTTATTTAATGTTCTGGCCATTGTTTAATGTCACATTGAATGAGAGAGAATAAAACTTTAAAAAAGGAGCCACAATTAAAAAGGTGTAATAAATATATATACCACACTTAAATGAGATTAAAAAGATTAATGGCTATTAAAAAATTAAAAACGTTATTAAGGTGGACAGAGTCACCATCACCAATAACTCTGTCCAATGTTACAGACTGACGCTGGGAAAAAATATGTTTAAAGTATTGCCGTCGTTGAGAATTGTAACGATGGCAAGAAAGTAAAACATGGCTGATAGTGATTTGAGTGTTACACAAACTACACATTGGTGCATCAGTTCCAGATAAAAGAAAATGATGAGTTAAAAAACTGTGACCAATGCGTAGCCTAGTAAGAACAACTTCTTCCCTCTGAACTTTACGAAAGCTAGATGGCCAAACTCCAATTTTGGGTTTGATTTGAAAAAGTTTATTGTCACGTTGTTCACTCCAAGTGGACTGCCAACTGGCACCGAGCCAAGCTTTGAAGACAACACCATAGTCCATGTACGGAATAGGCATAGGGGTGATGGTGCTGAGGCAGACAGATTTAGCTGCCATGTCTGCAAGCTCGTTCCCATCAATACCAACATGGCCTGGTATCCAGAAAAACTGAATTGAAGTAGCTGCTAATGAGAAATGGGTCAGTCAGTTTCAAATATCTGCGAGAATAGGATGTGAGCTAATGTGAAGTGATTCTAAAGCAAGTATAGAACTAAGCGAGTCAGTATAAATAGTGCAGTTGGAGTACTGCTCAGCTGCGATATCATCAAGGGCAAGAGATATGGCATACAGTTCAGCAGTGAACACAGAAGCTGTAGAGGGGATTCTGTGTGCAACTACTGACCCATAGCAAACCATAGCAGAGCCCATTGAATTACCTGATTTGGAACCATCTGTATAAATAGGAACTGAATGATTGTTTGAAAGATATTCATTGAATAAAAGACGGTACTTCCAGTCTGGAGTATCCGCCTTTTTTAGGTGATTGAAAGAAAGGTCACACTTGGGGGCTGTAATAAGCCATGGTGGGATGCGTCGACCTGTGGAATCTGCAATGTTATCCAAGGACAGACCCAATTCATCCAATTGCGCCCGGATGTGAAGGCCAAACGGAGCAATGACAAATCATCTGTTCTGAAAAAGTACTGCCCACCGAGGAAGGAAAACATATTCCCAGGTGGGATGCTTTGGTAAGGAACGAAGTTTTGAAGTATATTGTAAAGATAGTTGCAAACGGCTAAGGTGTAGTGGAGGTTCATGAGATTCAATGTATATGCTTTGAACTGGAGAGGTACGGAAAGCTCCGGTGCAGAGTCGAAGTCCTTGGTGATGAATGGGGTCCAGTATCTTTAAGGCCGAGAGTCTGGCAGAGCCATAGACCATTGATCCATAGTCAAGTTTCGATCTAATAAGTGCACGATATATCTTTAACATTGAACGGCGATCTGTCCCCCAACTGGTAGAAGAGAGGACACGGAGGATGTTCAGTGTTCTTGTGCATTTGACCCGAAGCTGCTTTAAGTGTGGTATAAAGGTCAGTTTACGATCAAAGATAAGCCCCAAGAACTTTGTCTCTGGGACTACTGGCAGCAAAACTTCACCGATATGAAGTTCAGGATCAGGGTGAATACCTCGTCGACGGCAAAAGTGCATGCATACACTTTTGGAAAGAGAGAAATTAAAGCCATTCCCAAGAGTCCACTTCTGTACACGATTGAGGGCAGTTTGTAGTTGCCGCTCAATATATCTCATGTTTGATGACTGACATGAGATGTGAAAGTCGTCAACATATAGCCCATTCGTAACAGTGAGAGGGAGTTGTTCAGTGATGGCATTTATCTTTATACTGAAGAGTGCAACACTCAATATACAGCCTTGAGGGACTCCAAGTTCCTGTACAAAAGAACGTGAAAGTGCCGAACCTACACAAACTTGGAATCTCCTGTCCATTAAAAATTTTTTAATAAACATGGGTAGATGGCCACGTAACCCATATGTATGAAGGTCTCACAAAACACCATAGCCTTCTCTATGTCAAAGAATATCGATACAAGGTGTTGACGGTTGAGAAAGGCCTCTCTGATAGATGTTTCAAGACGAATTAGGTGGTTTATGGTGGAGTGCTGTCGACGGAACCCACACTGGGTGGGCGAGAGGAGGTTGTTTGATTCAAGGAACCAAACAAGACGAGCATTTACCATCCTTTCTAAGATCTTACAGAGACAGCTCATCAAAGCAATTGGACGATAGTTTGAAGGAATCTTCGGATCTTTCCCTGGCTTAGAGAAAGGTAAAATAATAGCCTGGCGCCAGGCATCAGGAAAAACATTCTCCTGACAAATCCGGTTGAAGATAATCAGAAGGACAACAAGAGAATCAGGAGATAGATGGTGCAGCATGTCATAATGAATATCATCAGGTCCAACAGATGTACTGGCAGACCGATGAAGGGCCATTTGTAGTTCCACCAGGGTAAAGGGACTATTATAGTCAAAGAAACAGTCAGTTCGAAAGGAAAGAGGTGATCGCTCTGCCCGAGTCTTGATGGCCAGGAATGTGGAGGAAAAAGCAAAAGTGCTAGATACCCGGCAAAAGCTTTCACCTAGAGTGTAAGCGATGTTTCGGACATCAGTTACCTCCTGACCATCAGAGAGTAAGATCGAGAGGGGAACAGAATTATAGTGCCCATTAACCTTTCGAATCTTGTACCATATGATCTTGGAACTGGTAATAGAAGATATGCTGGTTGTGAACTTAATCCAAGATTCCTTCTGGCTTTGACGTCTTACCCACCTAGCATGTGCTCGGGCCCGTTTGAAAGCAACCCGATTTGAAAGTGTGGGATATCTACGAAAAGTATACCAGGCCCGTTTTTGAGCCTTCCGTGCTAAGTTGCAAGCAGAATTCCACCATGGATGAGGATATCATGGAAAACGTGTCAAGGTCTTAGGAATACACTGAGCAGCTGCATGTATAATACAGTCAGTTACCACTGACTATTGATGGCTGATTTACGATGGCAGGATCAAGTTCTGCGAGAGCAGTGAAAGTGGACCAGTCTGCCTGATCCAGCTTCCACCGGGGCACGCGGGTAGGGTGGCATCGACCACGGCCAGTCTCTCTCAAAACGATCGGAAAATGATCACTGCCTAGTGGATTACTGTCAACCCTCCATGAAAAATGGGAGAATAATGAAGGGGAGCAAACTGAGAGATCAATGGCAGTGAATGACTGACTTGGTGCATGAAAGTAAGTGAAAGAACCAGTATTGAAAAGAGAAAGATTGTGATCAGAGAGCATCTGCTCTACAGATCGACCCCTCCCATCAATAACAGCACTTCCCCAGAGGGGACGATGTCCATTAAAATCCCCCAGGATTAGAAATGGAGATGGCAACTGTTCAACGAGAGCATCCAGGTCTGATTGATCATATGTCACTCCAGGGAACAGGTACAGAGAACAAACAGTGATGGTACGACCCAAGGAAATACGGATGGCTACGGCCTCCAAGGGTGTGTTAAGTGACAAAGACAGGGTGGGCACATGTTGATCAACCAAAAGTGCCACCCCTCCATGTACTCGACCATCACACAACTTGTCATTTCTGTACAGAGAAAACTGCCGAATGGAGACTGTATCAGCAGATTTGAGAAATGTTTCTTGTAGAGAAAGACAAACAGGATGGTAGGAAGCAATCAGTGTTTTGATATCATCCAGATTAGAACGTAAACCTCGACAGTTCCATTGTATCAAGGTGGCCATTTTTAAGGACGGGCAGGTGAAGTGGTTGGAGAACCCTTCGGTTTACGACCTCGTCTTTTTTCTTTACTGTCTTTCTTCGGAGGAGGTCTATCAACCTCCATGGATCCTGCTCTGGGTCGAGTGGGCAGGTTTTTGTTATTGGAAGAGGAATCAAGTGACTGAGGACGCGGAGAAAATGATGTATCAGAATAAATGCCTGTATTTGAAACTGAAGGACATGGATCTTGAGGTTTGTTGGGAGGAACAGAGATGGGTGTGGAAGTCGATTCATCTACTTTTTTAACCACGGAGGGCAAAAGGCTTTTTATTTGTTTTGAAAACGATTCTCTTGGAGGCACAGAGAGATCTGTCTGCACTTCCACTGTAGTTGTGGAATGGAGTGCAGCAGCATATGTCCGAGATGGGATTGTGGACAGCAATTTCCGAGCCTCAGGATAACTAATGTTATGTGTCGTTTTCAAACGCTGCAGCTCTTTTTCCTCCAACCATTTCGGACAAGAATGAAAGTAAGAGGGGTGAGAACCATTGCAGTTGATGCAATGTGGGGTTATGTCACAATCATAGGCATCGTGGTCCTTGCCTCCACAACGAGCACATGTCAGGGAACCACGACAAGATGTCTTTGAGTGGCTGAATCTCTGACATTGAAAACATCGAAGAAGGTTTGGAATGTATGGCCGAACCCTGCAAATGAGATAACCTGCTATGATGGTGGCGGGTGCACGTGGTGAAGTGAGTGTTAAAACGAGGGTATTTGTTGGCAGTGTAACTCCATCTTTGCGAGTGGAGATGCATCTCACTGCAGAAACTCCTTGAGTGGAGAGACCAGCGAGAATCTCCGATTCAGGAACATTCTTCAAATCCCTTTCAACAATAACTCCTCGTGAAGTATTCAAAGTAGCATGGGGTGTTACCTCAATAGGTATATCGCCAATTGCCTTTGATTTGAAGAGGAGTTCACTGTGTTGGGATGTGGATGTTTCAACCAATATGTCACCAGATCGAAGCTTCTTTACTGACTTTGGAGAGCCAGCAAGTCCCTCTAGCCCCTTTTGAATAAAAAAAGGGGACATTTGCCCTAAAGGTTTTTCTGAAAGAGAATGCAATATCAGAAAATGAGGTACGTGTGTTACTGATGTTGGAGATTGCTGTTCTGAGTATTCAAGACGTGGTCGCTTACCCATTGACTGTTTTTTTACAATTTTATTTAAATTTTTTGTAGGATCCATAGGAAAGAGAAAAGTTTCGGTACTCACTGACCCCACCCACCATGGAGCCCTACAAGGGGACGCGCTACAAAGTCATGCAAGGACAATGCAGCAACGCCAAGGTTTCGTGAGCACTATACCCAAAATCCAGCATCAGGCACAATGTCCACAACACCCGTTGAGAACTTCCAACACTGGTACTTGGTTGGCTCTAGCCCAGATGGACCAGCCGATTGACCCAAGGGGGGCCACCCAAGGGCTGCCCGTCTACAGGAATTCGAGGCCAAAGTGGTGTGTTGGGGTTGGACCCCTCAACCACCAGGATCCTCTCCTCCCCTTCACGAGTCGCCACGCACGGCAAACACGTGGGTGGATGTTTAGATCCCAGAGAAGGTAACCAGACAAAACCTTCCCTGGGAGGTCCCCTCACCACATACGGGAATCCACTCCGAGGGGTTCAGATAAAAGAAAACGATGAGTTAAAAAACTGTGACTAATGCGTAGTCGAGTTAGAACAACTTCCTCTTTCCAATCCTTACAGGAACAAGACAACCAAAATCCGAAATAGGGTTTTATTTAAAAAAGCTTATTTTCGCATTGCTCACTCCAAGTCAACTGTCAACTGACATGGAACCAAGCCTTGAATACAGGACCATAATCCACGTATAGGACAGACACAGGAGTGATAGTGCCAGAGCAGATAGACTTAGCTGCAGTGTCGACAAGCTAGTTTCCGCGAATACCAACGTGGCCCGGTATCCAGAAAAAACTGGGTAAAAGGAGATGTAATAGAGAAATGGGCCAGTCTGTTTGGAACTTTGGCAAGAATAGGGTGTGAATCATTGTGAAGCGATTCCAGAGCCAGAAGAGAACTAAGCGAGTCAGTATAAATCTTGCAGTTCGAGTACTGCTTAGCTTCCATGTGATCTTGGACAAGAGAAATAGCATACAGTTCAGCAATGAACACAGAAACTGTAGAGGGAATTCTGCCCCACAACCACCGAGCCACAACAAACCATGTCAGAGACCATACAGTCACCTGATTTTGAACCATCTGTATAAATAGGAATTGATGGATGGTTTGAAAGATGTTCAGCAAATAGCAGACAGTATTTCCAATTAGTAGTGTCTACTTTTCTCAAATGACTGAAAGATAGGTCACAATTGGGGACCATAAGAAACCATGATGGGATGAGCTGACCAGTGGATGCAGCAATGTTATCCAAGGACAGACCCAATTCATCTAACTGCACCTCAATACGAAGGCCAAAAAGAGCAATAGTAGACCACCTGGTCAAAAAAAGCATGGCCCATCAAGGAAGGAAAACACAACCCCAGGTGGGGTGCTTTGGTAAGGAACTAAGTTTCGAAGCATATAGTAAAGACAGTTACAAATGACAGAGGTGCAAAGAAGGTTCATGAGACTATGTATAAGCTCTGAACTGAGAAAGTGCAGAAAGCTCCAGTGCAGAGCCGAAGTCCTTGATGATAAATAGGGTCTAACATCTTTAAAGCCATTGGTCTGGCAGAGCCATAGACCAGTGATACATAGTTGAATTTCAATTGAATAAGAGAATGATATATCTTTGGCATAAAACGTCATTCTACTCCCCAAGTAGTGGTAGAGAGGACACGGAGGATGTTTGCTGCTCTTGTATATTTGACCCATAGTTGCTTGATGTGTGGTATAAAAATTAGCTTACAGTCAAAGATAAATCTCAAAGACCAAGGGCAGCACACTTTCACTGATACAGAGTTCAGGATCAGGGTGAATACCCTGTTGGCAGCAAATTTGCATGCAAATGGTTTTAGAGAGAGAAAAGATAAAGCCATTTGCTGTGGTCCACTTCAGTAAACAATTGAGGGCATTCTGTAGCTGCTGCTCAATACACCTCGTGTTTGATGACAGACATGAGATGTGAAAGTCATCAACATTGAGCCCATTTGCAACAGTGAGAGGGAGTTGTTCAGTGATGGCATTAATTTTTGCACTGAAAAGTGTAACACTCAGAATACAGCCCTGAGAGACACCAAGTTCCTGTAGAAACGAACAGAAAAGTGTTGACCACACACAAACTCTGAATCTCCTGTCCATTAAAAAATTTTTAATAAAAATGGGCAAATGGCCACGTAACCCTTATATATAGAAGACTCACAAAATGCCATACCTCCATGTTGTATTATAAGCCTTCTCAATGTCAAAGAATACTGACACGAGAAGTCATTGTTTGAGAAAGGCTTCTCTGATTGACGTTTCAAGTCGAATCAGATAGTCCATGGTGGAGCACTGTTGTTGGAACCCACACTGGGTGGGCAAGAGGAGGTTGTTTGATTTGAGGAAACAAACAAGACAAGCATTAACCATCCTCTCTAAGGTCTAACAGGGACAGCTCTTCAAAGCAATTGGACAGTAGTTTGAAGGAATCTTGGGATGGTTCCCAGGCTTGGAAAATGGCAGGACAATAGCCTGGTGCTAGGCATTAGAAAAACCATTCTCCTGCCAGATCTGGTTAAAACAACCAGAAGGATAGCAAGAGAAGCAGGAGATAGATGGCACAGCATCTCATAGATTATATCATCAAGTCCAATTGATGTACTGCCAGACCAATGAAGGGCCAATTTGAGTTCGACCAGTGTAAAGGGACAATTATAATCAAAGAGACAATCAACTCGAAAGAAAAGAGGTCATTGCTCTGCCCGAGTCTTGATGGCCAAGAAGATGGAAGAACAGGCAGAGGTGCTAAACACCCAGCATAAGCTGTCACCCAGAGTATCAGCTACTTCCTGGCCATCAGAGAGCAAGACTGAGAGAGGGACAGAGTGATATTGCCCACTGACCTTTCGAATCTTGTCCCAACTTACTTTGGAACTGGTAGTAGAGGATATGCTAGTTGTGAACTTAATCCAAGATTCCTTCTGCCTTTAACATCTCACCCATCGAGCATGTGAACAGGTCTGCTAGAAAGCGACATGGTTCGAGAGTGTGGGATATCTACAGAAAGTATCCCAGGCTCGTTTTTAAGCCTTTTGTGCCATGTGGCAGGCAGGATTCCACCAGAGACAAGGATATAGTGGAAAAATGTGCCGAGGTTTTAGGAATACATTGAGCAGCTGCTTGTATAATACACTCAGTTACTGCTGCCACACAATCATTTACTGATAGCTGAAAGATGATAGCAGGATCAAGTTCTGCAAGAGCATTGAAAGAGGGCTAGTTTGGCTGACCCAGCTTCCACCGGGGTACATGAATCAGGTGGCATTGACCAAAGCCAGTCTCTCTCAAGATTATAGGAAAATAATCACTGCCTCGTAGATTATTGTCAACCCTCCATGAAAAATGATAAAATAATGAAGGAGAGTAAACTGAGAGATCAATAGCAGTAAAGGATTGATTCAGTGCATGGAAATAAGGAGAAAAACCAGTACTGAAAAGAGAATGGTTGTGATCACAGAGTATATGCTCTACGGAGCGACTCCTCCTATCAATACCAGCACTTCCCCAGAGGGGATGATGCCCATAAAAGTCCCCAAGGATTAGAAAGGGAGACAGCAACTGTTCAAGGAGAGCATCAAGGTCTGATTGATCATATGTCTCTGCAGGTGACAGGTAGAGAGAACAAACAGTGATGGTATGACCCAAGGAAACAAGGATGGCTACAGCCTCCCAAAGTGTACTGAGTGACAAAGATAGAGTGGGTACATGCTGATCAAACAACAGTGCCACCCATCCTTGTACTCATCTATCACACAGCCTGTCATTTCTGTACAGAGAAAACTGCCAAAAGTTGATGGTACTGGTAGGTTTCAGAAATGTTTACTGTAAGGAAAGACATACAGGATGGTAGGAAGCAATCAGTGTTTTGATGTCATCGAAATTAGAACATAAACCTTGACAATTCCATTAAACCTAAGTGGCCATTTTCAATAACGTATTGGCTGGAGAACCCTTCTGTTTATGACCACATCTTTTTTCCTTACTGTCCTTATTTGGGGGAGGTCTATTGACCTCCATAGATCCTGCCCTGGGTTGACTGGGCAGGTCTTTGTTGTTGGAAGAGGATTCCAGTGACTCAGGATGTGAACAAATGATTGTTTTGAATCTTGGGGTGGGAGAAAAAGATGTATCCAAAGAAATGCCTGTTCCTGAAACCAAAGGATGATGTGGATCTTGGGGTTTGTTGGAATGTATGGGAGGAACAGAGATGGGTGTGAAAGTTGATTCATCAACTTTTTTAACCATGAAGGTCAAAAGACTTTTCATTTGTAACCAAGCTGTCAATCTTGCCAAATGTGATCATGTTCTCAAGTGCCAGATATTGCCTCAAGTCATTGTTGTCTGCAATGAATCTAGTGGTCAGATGTTCTATGACTGTGTCCACAAATTCAAAATATTGGCTTCTGCAGTAATCTCTAGCTGTTGCAGAATGGTGTGCTGAGCCCTCACCTGTGATCCTTCTAGGGAAGTCTGTGAATGCGTGGTAGTTCAACAGGCACCAGATCTAGGGAAGTTACCTTTTTCTCAGCTTCATCAAATATCTCAACCATCAATGCAGATGCTCCAATCATGCCAGATACTGTCGCTGATTTTGCTTGGTATGCGCGGTTTAGTTCCTCTATTAGAGCTATTGAATGCTGAGCCATCAACAATCCCAAAACTGTCTTTCCTTTGTCAAATCTGTCCAGCAGACTTCGTGCTTCGCTACTAGATTTGATTTTTCATTTGCTAATTCAGACAAAGAATCAACAATGTCACTGTAGTGATCATTAGCACATGTAATTGCAGATATGTTGCACAACCAGTGTGTTGAACACAGTGAGCAGATGTATTTAACTGGACTATTGTGGCTGTCTGACGATACAATATTTTCAAAGCTTGTCTTGTATTTGCCTGACCTCTGAAGCAAGACAGCAAGGTCATGTACCTACTGGACAGAATCTAAAACACATTCACAAACTTCAACTGCATGTTGCATTATTAAATTAGCCTTGTGTGCTTTGGAGTGAAAAATAAAGCTGACAGTTGCTTCTCTTTTATTTTTGCCTGCCATCCACTGTACGTACCACTCATGCTAGTAGTTCCATCACAAGTTTGTGCTCTTAATCCTGACAATGGTGAATTGAGTCTAGTCAACACATCAAGTATAGTCAAGGATACTGTTTCACCAGTTGTATTGGAAACACTGTACAAACAAAGAAATGTCTCATGGAAGTCAAGGTTCTCATCTATGTATCAAATACTTATTGCTTCCTGTTTGGCACCTGTAACATCTTGAGTGCCATCAACCATTAATGCAAAGATTTTATTTTGCTGCACTTCATATGCTATGTTCCTTAGTATTTGATGGCTGAACATTTCCATTTATTTCATTCTGAGCCTGGGGTGATGTGAATGTGGTTTTCTTTGACAAGTAGGCCATCAACTCTGGAGCTTCCTCTTCCAGGAGCTTCATTAACTGCAGGAAGTTCCCCTCCGTATCAGTACGTCCATGTAATGCTAAACCTTGACCCAGTAAAAAATGTAAACTTCTGAATATTTTGGACAGACTTCTTTTTTCCATCATGTAGCTGGACAGTCACTGGAGTTACATCAAATGAACCTTCTGGAGATATTGCGAATCTGTGCTGAGATGAGGATTGGTGTTTGTTGAATTTTTGTTCTGTCTTTTTCCAGTAGCAAAAACCAGTGGATTTGAAGGTATACTCCACTGGCCTCTCCAATTACCCTGTGAAAAGGCCTCTAGTTTCTGCCTTGGCACAATGAAAGCATATCACTTTTTGAGTCTGATTGTCAAAGTGCAGCCATGGGAACTCATCAAACCACTTGCCCTGGAAGTTGATATTTTGCTTTCTCTTGTGTTATTAGTTGTGCATCTGGATGATATGGCTTTCTACACTGTATCTGGGTCAGATTTTTCACTACTGCACAAACTTGTTTCACAACTATCTGATGGTTCATGATGTGCAATAGTTGCACAAGCATTTTTAGACTCGTCCTGTGATGAACAGGGTATTTCCTCTGTATGACAAGTTTTTATTCCTTTGCTTGAGGTTGTCAGATTATCTGCATCTGCATTGTCACTTGTGGTACTAGTAAATGTCTTGCAGAACTGTCTAATATTGGAAAATTTCAGACGCTTGCTTGTCATAACTGAAATCTATTTCCCAGATGACTCAACAGTCTAAAATATAGTCTTTATTGAAAAACTTTAATGTACAACGAATGAAAATAGAACAGAATGGAAGTAGAATTGAACTGTACAATGTATTTAAGTCGAATGCACAAACCTCACAGTGAATACTTAGCCGACCAACCACCTGGGCATTGCTGGGACAATAATGTGTGCTAGTTACAACACAAGTAATTGCAAGTTTCTTGAAAAATACTTAAACAATCAAAAATATATTATATTCATGTTAAAGCTCATTAAAAGGCAAACACGTTGTGATATAATGTCTATAAGCACATCTATTAAATAAATGTGCCTGAACAAAAACTAGCAATAAAATTCGAGTACAGGCTTAAGGCCATTGAAATTGCTCCTTTTGTGTTCTAATTATACAAGAAAATACAATATTTTTACTATCTATGATAAGAGAATATATTGTTCTTTTACTATAAACCACCAGCACTTTATTAGAGGGTGGTGATAATCTGAAATTTCATGGACTAATGAGGGCCACAAACACAGGTCTAATGAGCCCTGTTGTAAAATTGAGGCACAAACTAAAGAGAGCAGAGGGGGTAATGTAGGGCACATCTGGATCCAAGTAGCCCAAACCTGTCGTTTGGTGCGTACACTACGGTCAGTGGCTTCGGCAGCTAAGGAGAGTAAGGCATTTGAAAATAAAATCAGCTAGACATGCATAAGAACAAATGGCATAGGAAAACTGCACAATATACACATAAGATTGATGCAGCTATGAGCTACAAATGACCTGCCAGATCTAGATCACAGAGTTTATGCTTGGGAGTAATATTTTCGAATTTCATGCTCTGTTCAACCTGTTGTGATGAAAATTTTATTTAATCTTACACTATATACAAGAGATAGGTAGATTCAGTGCTAGAGCTTGCAGGCAGGCCTAATGACTGATACTTAGGAACTATCACTTAGATCAAAAAGCTTAGAAGCATGACTATATTAAAGATGTACATTTCTGCTGCTGAAAAAGCCTACATCTTGGCCTAATTATGTAATTCAATTGGTAAGAACACAAGAATCACAAGAACAAACACACAATTTGTAGGCCTGTGATGCAATAAAACAATTCAACAGACCAAACTGTAGTGGTTGATGATTGTATGCACCATACCCCCTACCTAAAATGAAGAGGGATGTACCCCCATCCCCCCATGATCTATGCCCCTACACGACATGACGTCTTCGAGTTACAGAATCGTTACCACTGGAAACATCAAAGAGGGTTTGGAATGTATGGTTGTACTCTGCAATTAAGATAACCTGCCTTGATGGTGGCAGGCAGACATGTATGAATGAGGACATTGGCTTGCACCATAATTCTATCTTTGAGAGTGAAGATACACCTCACTGCAGAAACTCATTGGGTGCAGAAACCAGTGCAAATATCTGACGCTGGGATGTTTTTCAAATCCCTTTCAACAATAGCACCTCGTGATTAATTCAAAGTAGCATGAGGGTGTAGCCTATATAGGTATATCCCCAATTGCCTTTGAATGTAACAGGAGTTTAATGTGTTGAGATGTGGATGTTTCCACCAATATCACCAAATCAAACCTTTTTTACTGACTATGGAGAGCTATTAAGTCCCTCTAGTCCCTTCTGAATAAAAAAGGGAGATATCTGCCTCAAAAGTTTGTCTGAAAGTGAGTGCAATATAAGAAAATGAGATATAACAGGTGTTACAGATGTTCAAGACTGCAGCTCAGAATATTCAAGATGTGGTTGTTTACCTATGGACTGTTTTTTCCTATTTTATTAAGATTTTTAATTGGAGTATCCATTATAAAGAAAAGGAAATGTTGGTGCCCACTGGCCCCACCCACCATGGAGCCCTATGAGGGGATGCACTACAATGTCAAACAAGAACACTGCAGCAATGCCAGGGTTTCATGAGCACTATACCCAAACACCAGCATCAGATATAATGTCCACAACACCCATTGAGAACATCCAACACTGGTACTTGGTTGACCCTAGCCCAAGTGAACCAGCCAATTGACCCAAGAAGGGCTGCCCATCTACACGAATTCAAGGCCAAAGTGGTGTGTTAGGGTTGGACCCCTAAACCACCAGGATCCTCTCCTCCCCTTCACAGGTTGCCATGCATGGCAAACACGTGGGTGGATGTTTAAATCTCAGAGGAGGTAAACTGAAAGAACAAAGCCTTTCCTGGGAGGTCCCCTCATCACTTACAGGAATCCACACCGAGGAGTTCAACTGTGAAACAAATTGCTCACTGTGATTTTTAATATTCAGAGAGTGTGGAAAAGCCACCTACTGAGATGAATAGTTATCATGTAACAAAGAAGGAGAGAATAATAGAAAAATCAAAGAAATGGACAAGCATCACATACCTAAAACAACAGGTAAGGCAAAAGAGACTCTACAAAATCAGGTGGTGAAAAAAGGCTATCAAAATCCTCCTCAGCTCATTCAGGAGGAAGTGTAACGAATTCAGAAGAGGTTGACCCATATAATAATCAAGTTCACAGTAGATAACTGCAAATAAATCCAATGATGGGTCTTCTTTACCAGCAACCTGTAAGATAGTGCTAGCAGGAGGTATGATACCCAAAGTGGATACATCAACCTCAGAATTCATAGTTGAAATACAAAATCAAACAAGAGTTTTATGTATAAAAGTTTGAGAGTGAGAATAAAAAAAAAGACTGGGAAATCAGGTTAACTGAAAAATAATTTTACAGTATAAAGATAAAAAAAATTAATGAAGAAATTCCACTTCCAAAATGAAACTACTGAAAGTCATAAATTTGAATCATATGAGGAGTACCAAAACAAAATAGTTTCTTGATATAAGTACTGTCAAATGAGAAGTGATAGTTCAGTGTGGAGTCACATGAATCAAGAGAGTGTGTTGCCCTCTCATTGATGCAGAGTTGCCACGTGACAATTTGCATACGAGACCCATCAAAATTAATTAATTCCAGGTGCATAGGAGTTTTAACAGTTGTGAAATGCACCAAAAATGTTTATTATAAAAAAAATAGCAATGAGCAAGAATAACAAATTATGTGGTAGGAGGTAATGTACAAGACCAGAAAATATATATTTTAAGTCAAGAATACAAGATAGTGTTGCTTGGGCCTAGAAATGCTGGTCAGATTCCATTGAGTTCTCTTAAAAGTGGAATTGTTTTCTTGATTTCTTGAAGGTAAGTTAAGAATTAAAATCAATTTTCTTACAAATGTCAAGCAAGTTATAATTTGAAATAATGAATATAAAAATACCTCTCTGTCCTTGAAGTTTGATTTCAGTTAGGTCATCTGTTCTCCACAGACCACTTGGTTTCACTGCAGGTCCCTAAAAATAATTTAGCATTAAATATTAATATTATTGTCTAGTCAAAATTAATTACTGTTATTTCGTTATGTATGCTATACAAGTTAAACACTTACTTTATAAGAATAAGAAAATAGTTTTCAAATGTTGGCTTCATATATTTTTTATGTAATAATCTAAAGAAAAATTTCTTGAGTCATCTTTTTAAAAAATATTCACGTTTAATTTATTTTTCCTTCACATTTTTTTTTTACCAATATGTAGATTCCAAAAGAAAAAACACATTGCCACTAACAACAAATTGTCCATTAGGTTACACTAACAATATATTTGTGGATTCATTATGTTAGAAAAACATAGAGGTTCATGAAGTATTGACAGAAATGGATAAAAAACATATATAAACTCTATATTTGTTTATTTTTGTTACGAACTTACCAAGTAGGAAAGAACTGGTAAAATGTAAAGACTGGAATCTGCACAAGCAACCAGAAGCCATGATGCTGATGAATCAAAGCAAATAACTTTTATGGCTTTATCGCTTTGCTTAAACCATGGAATTTGTTTAATAACTGCTTTAGGAGTGATAGAAGAAGTCTGACGTAACAGAAGATAGCCTACATTTCAGAAACAATAAAAGAAATTCTCACAGTTAACATATCAAAAGAAAACAATTTAAATTATATGACTGATAGTTTAAAAGAATGGTCAGCACATAAACTATGTCTAATGAATTCAATGTAAAAACAGAAATTAATTATATAGAAACTTTTGTTGAAAATTACATTACATCACGTATGTTTGCTAACTTACTCATAAAATCAAAACTTTAAATCAATTCACCACTATATTACATGATGACTGTAGCAAAGTTTTAGTACTGTATACTTCTTAATAGTCAGGAAAGCAAAGACTCATTTGTTCAACTCAACAATAAATAATTTTTCATATTAATGTTGCCTACACACTAAATGCTCCAAAATCTTGACATAAAAATAATGCTTGTTGTTATAAATATAATTTTTGATAACAACTGTAAAATTCCCATAATACATTAATATATTCTTTTTAAAGATTAAAAGAGTAAACCAATTCCTAGACCTATCACAGAATATTTACATCAGAAATGAATAATTAAAGGCAATTATTCAGAATATTTACTTCTATTTGAATTGTCTTTTCACGTGTTTACACGTTTGAAGCTTTGAACTTCACAGAACTACCTGCACATTTTAATTTACTGATATTGAGATAAAACTCAAGATTTTGAAAAACACTCTAAAACATTTTGACTTGAATCTGATTTCAAGTTTATATCATCTTTCAATAAAATACCACTTTTCAATCTGCCTTCTGTCATGTTATTTTCAGTTACAACTGACACATTTTTAGTTTTGATTTGTACAGTGTAGGTTAAACACAGCAACAAAATTAATGGAATGAAAGTTTAATTCATACAACAGTTTCCCTTCAATACTACTGAAAGCAGCCCCAGTCCTCAACCACTATTCTGAAGTACATGTCATAGATAATATTGTAACATTTATTGTAACTATTTTATATGTTATAAAAAACACTATACACAAGTAAACATTACATTTTCTTCAATCTGGAAACCTACACTCTTTCACCATTCATTTTTTTGTTATTTTTTGAAGCTATCTTATAATTTTGTTGTTTTTCATTTACCACTCAAACTGGACTTTTGTTACTAGTGGAGAACCTCAAGGATTAGTGCTTTTACTTTCTGTTGTTTGCATCAATGATAATGACAGCATAATTATTAAAGCTTTAAGATGACATTATATTATTTGGTGTTACTAACTATATTAATAATGTAGAAGTATTACAAAATCACTTGGATCAATTGACAAGTTAAATAAATACTCAAATAACATGTTTTATAATATAGATGGCAGCCAACTAAATACCGTGACTGTAAAAAGTTAGCTTAGTATAGTGGTAGACAAGTCACTGACAGCAGCAAAGCAGCCTAGTGAAGTTAAGAGATATTTAAAGTGTATTTATAAACAAAATAATTTTAAATTAAAAAGAGGTGATGCAAGGGTTATCTTTAGGGCTGGCAACAAAGGGTAGATTTTTCACTTTGCAAGATTCAGAACATGTTACTGGCCAAGGGTTCAAACCTTCCATTATACTAATTTGCATAACGTACTGACAAAGTTACCATAACTACTACTTTATATTTACCTAAAACCTCTTATTTTAATATTTTAATATTGAAGAAGAAGGAATACTGGCCTACAATTTGAAATATTATATATATACATGAAATTTAATTAGCTTTTAGTGAAATGTACAAATCTGTTTTATACAAAACCTTGGAAAAGTTGCAAAGGTATTTATATTAAAGGTATATCTGTATAATTCTGACAAATCAAACTCCAAGGTAATGTTCATGTGAAGAATAAACATACTTTTGTCCAGTGTATAGGTTTCGTATTGTACATAAATCACTTCCAAAACCTCAGAAATGTATACTATGATTTTTTTACAGTATACTTGTGTAACATATATGGTATTTACTCTCCTCTATAATAAAATATCACAAAATCAGCAATGTAGGGTAAAATTAATAGTTAATAACAGACATTAAGGATATAATACCATGTTGAATAGCACTCTGTAAAAGGTCATGACTTGCACACCCCCACCCATACACACAGTATTTAATTAATTAATAAAATACACACCACCCATACACACAGTGTTTAATTAATTAATAAAAAGAATTACATTTATGTACCTCTACCTGACACTACAAATTAAATTCACATAGCTACATACAATTAGCTTTTATTGCAAGAGCACCCTATTGCAGCCAATTAACCCAATTACATATGCCTATCTAATTCATTTTAAAGTAGTTTACATAATTCTTGTATTAAATTTCAAAAATAAAACTAGTACATTAAATTGTTGAAAACTTGAAAATATCTTTCCAAAAAACATGTAGTTTCAGAAAAATAAAATGTTTTAATCTTCTTGTTTTTTCAGTTTCATGCATTATCAGCTATGAAATCTTTAAAAAATACACTACAAAGTAGTTTTTACAAGAAATAATTGAGATACCTTTATTCCAGACTTTAACTTCTTAACATTATGTTAAAACATTATTATAAACATCCCTTTTATTGTTCTATATACTGTATTTTTTTCAATTCTTTTTATTTAACTCACAATCTTTCCTTATGCTTGCAATTATAATGTCAAACAAAATAATATTTATAACCAAATCAAAACAATACACAGTCTGCATTTCTTATTCCTAGGTTTTCATGTGCATATATCAATAAATTTTACTTTGTTTCATAAATTTATTTATTTTTATTTCAAATCTGTGTTTTACTATTTCCTAAATACATTAAGCCATAAAACCAACCATATCAACGACAAGGTGTTCAAATGCTAAGAACAAACAGTGTCTTTCTTCTCATAAATTCAGTATGGATGGATTAGAACATTACTGTAGAATTCAGAGATAACAGTAAGAAGAGTACACATATACTCTTGTGTGTTAAAATACTTGAAAACTTTTATTGACCTTCAAAACAAGCTTATCTTGGTAAATATTCTTATATGCAGTTTCATGATGCAAAGTACAGTTTTACTGCTACAAGAACTATAGAATAGTAGATATATTTGAAAGTCACAGTACAGAAAGTTTGAATAACACCAGTCTGTGTTCTGGGTATATAACATTGAAGCACAACAAAATCAACAGATCCAATAAGTTACAAAGAAAGTGACTTTACAGCAACTAATAACATTAGTTAGTCATATATTGTTCATTATACTAGTTTAGAATCGAGAAATATTGGAATTAGAAATTCTAGCTTTATTCTTGTGTATTCCTATCCTTGCAGTAAAGGTAATACTGAACAATGTTAGTAATAGTAATATTATTTTAATAATGCTTACCATTGTTACAAACTAATGCAAGTATGCCTCTATTTCCATATTCCCCATATGTACTTAGAATAACTTCTGTAACATCATCTCTTGAAACAGAGAGTGTTTTACACAGTTCAAATAAAGGGAAAAGTGTCATCTCCAATGGACAAAACGGGGTTGGACATCAACTTTAATTTAAAGAGTGTAATCTTTCCTTTCACACATAACTGTAGATTAAACGTGACCTACTTGATCCAGCATCGACAATGAAGAATTATGAAATGCATTTACAAATTAGCACAAATGCTGTAAATTGTAAAAACCTCAAACATTATATTACTACTTAACGCTAAATTTAGATAACCAAATTTCACTTCAAAATCACTTAATAAACTGGCCTTTACGCTTAGCCTCAAACCAGATAAAGTTTTAACTTTTGCGCAAGTAGGATAGGTAGCGCTATCCACACATGATAGCACTTTGACCTTTTGAACTTTTTTTTGTATGGTAGTGAAATATATTGTAAGTATGATTTCCATTCACAAAAACGTTTTCATTCAAAACATGTATAAATATTCCTAACAGATAACTTTATTTAATCAGTGTGAAAATGGATACCAACATTTTAGTGTTACAACTAATCATACTGAAACCATAACTGAAAAACTTATGCAATTTGCAACTGTGTTTACTCTGTTCTTAAAGTGTACAATAATAATCAGCATACAACGGTAGGGTTAAAGGGATTTATCGATTTATATTAATTAAGACGTCTTAAACTCGTGTTTTTTTTTTCCGAAATAATAAATTATAAACTATATAATACTATTATTATTATTACTAATATGTTTTGTTTTTTAAGCTCTACAACTTCTAAATTAAGACTTAGTTTTATAAGTATCATAACCACAAATACTAAATAGTAATAAGGTATTACATTATAATATCATTGTAATATGTATGGGTTATTGAATAGGCCACATTTGAAGTATTGTGTTTAGTCTTAGGTGCCTTACTGTACTTTAGAAGGAACTTCTAATTATTTTAAAGGATTAAGAAGTGGGCTTCTAGAGTGGAAAAAGGTGTTACTCAAGGACAAGTTAAGATATCTGATATTGTTTATTCTTCAAAGAAGAAGAAATATACTTTAGTCTGTAGAGGAGATTTGATTGAGATGTTTGATGTTTGTTATTAATGTTAAGGGAAGTGTTAGTGTAAAAGCATAATCTTTTTCTTGTACTTAGCAGTATGACTAGGGAATACAAGTGTAATTTTTTGACAAAGTAGTCATTTTCAGTTAAGACAATTTTATTTTTGTAAAGAATAGTTTTACCTTGAAAGAGGATGACTTTAGATATGATGGAAGCAGTAAATTTAGGGAAAGCAAAACAAATATTTGAATAAGGGTTTTTATCATAATGGGTACCATAGATAGACCAACAGATCTCTTGTTGTCTTTATCATAATGTTTATTATTGGCAACCATATTTTAGTAAGTTTTTGTGAATATCTTGTTTTTAAGTAAGACTTTAGGATGTAAACAAATGTTTCTTTTGTTTTATTTTGTAGGTGAATAGTAAAATGGAGCAAAAGATATGAAAATTGGATGCAAATTCTTAGATATGAATCAAGGATATAAGTTATTGATTCTCCAAGTGGAACAATTTACTCTGAATAGATATATGGGAACATATATCTGTATTTAATAGAATTTGAAATTAAACAGCCACAAAATTATAAATAAAATAATAGTAAAAACTTCCTCCTGGCAGTCAAGGAAATGTTCCTATTTTTTCCAAAAGAAGTGTTGCTTTAGGGGTACCTAGCAAAGGAATCTTAAGATATAGAAACATATATTTATATACAGTATTCTGGTCCAATAATTCATGTTAAAAATGAAACTGACTTTAATCTATGGAGCTTTCAGTCCAGCTATGACAACAAAAACTTCAACTTCATTCAGTGTGAACCATTATTTGTATGAGTCTAACATTGGCAATAATACCTTGTCACCAGCTGTTTCAGAAAAGGAAGACATGTGTAAATGGATCTTGTATGATGAAATAGGAAACTCTAGGTAAGTTATATTCATCTTATTTTTCTGCATGTATATATATATACATATATGAGAACATCAGTGACATCTAGCCAGTTACTCCATTAAAGTTACAAAGGGAACAAAGGGCTCCTTGTCTAGTTGTGGCCTTCTGTTTCATTTAATCAAAAACCCATCTTATATTCTGTCTTGTTTTTCTATTACTCATTAAACCTCTCTTCAGTTCTTTCAATTCTGTTGTGTCTATCATGTCTGCAAAGAGCAACTATCTGGTTTAAAAAAATTAAACTGGATAATTTGCAAATGGCTACTACTCTTCCAAATCTTAAATCCTATTTATTTATTGTCTTTATAAATTAAATACTTCATCAAATATTTTGTAAGAAAGATAAAATAATTTTTTGACCTATAACCTGTTCTTATAAAATAATCCTTTCATTGTGGTAATCATCCTAGTAGCCATCCTCTGATCCCTTTCCAATGACACTATGTCCATCTTAAGGTGGGGAACCAAAAACTGACATCAAAAGAATTTCAAACTGACACTACAAAGGTATGTCATTGGGTGAACCATTACACAAGTTTATAACTAAAAAAAATATTCTTTAAAAACAACTCTGTAATTAATCTTTTAAATCTTTAACCTGTAATATTAAAGTTTATTTCTCTGATTTTTTTCATACTTCCATTAAAATGGGCTACTTTGCAAGAACTGCCCAAACTTCTAAGACATTTGAGTATCTGAATAAAGATTTCCTTATTTCTTCTATCATCTAAAAAAGTAACTCCTCCCTTATTGTAATCTTTCTTGTAATATTGGGACTATAGCTGTACTGATTACTCCAAATGTCAGGGCCATAAAAACTGGTAAGGCTGATCAGGTCATGGCCTAACCACTTTCTTCATGGCATGTATAACTACAAGTTATGTATAAAAACTTGCTTCTTTTAATTCATTATATTAGATTTTGTGTGCAGTATTTGTAGTTAAAATGTCTCAAGGCTCAATGGCAATTAACGGTTTACATTTAGATTGTATATGAGGTATCTTGTTTATAAGGACTATTGATGTAATTGTAAGGGTAAATTTAAACTAGGAATAGATGACGAAGATACCCTTGAAAAAGTAAATACAGAAAAAAACCTAGATATAGAGAAAAGTATAGTATGCAAACAAAGTACACAATTAGTTTGAAGGATGCAAGCTAAGTTGTTACTATTGTAATTTTAGAAGTATCAGAAATAGATGAGTGTATAGCACCTGTTAGAATATTAAGGTTAAACCATGAGGAAGACATGTTTTGTTTTGTTTTTAAATTATTGAGCACGACCTTTTTTCTTTTCTTTTTTTCACCATTTGGTCAGGGAACTTACTAGGAAGAATGATGTTTTATATTTTTGGGTGAAAGTGATCATTGCTTAATCAGGTTTGATATTTCACTGCTAATGGAGAAGAGGAATGATGAGGTTTTTGTTACAAAACTCATAAAAATAAGTTTTAAAGTGATGTGACATCAATTATTTAATGTGCAAATGGCAATTGCATTAAATAAAAATACTGATTAAAATATCTAAAATTGTAAATGTTCAAAGTAGGCATGTTTCCTATAAAAAAAGTGAAGATGACATTTAAGTGTAAGACAGGGTTGGCTCCAAAAAATATTATAAGGAAAAAATTAATAAAAACATTATAAATATAATAATTTGAATTACTGTTAGGATGGGAGTCTTATAAAATATCAAAAGGGTGGTCAAACAGGACATTAGGTGATTGAAAAAAAAGAGATATCAACAAAGGTTTGCTGTAAAAATAACAAGGATTTCTTTAAATACATTGAAAGTAAGCAAATCTTAGAATTGAAATGGGATTTACTGAAGAATGATAAATAAAAGTTTATTTTTGATGATCACGAGAAGGATAGTGTACTAAATTTTACTTATTTGTCTATTTTTTATAAATGAAAATTGAAGTAATATTTCTCAAACCTGAACAATTTTGAGCTTAAAACATGGCCAAACAAGATGGTCACATTAATTAAATGCTAGTTAAGAAAGACTGGAAAGTTTAAAGAACAAAAATCTTTTGTAAATGAAGTTTGGTCAAACTGGATTAATATTACAAGTGGGATACATGAGGGCTCAGCATTAGGGCCTTTGCTTTTCTTGATTTATATTAGTGAAATAGATGAAAAAAATGGTCAATAAATTGTTTAAATTACTAAGAAGTTCATCTGGTAAAGATCATCTGTATTCTTGAACTTCATTAATTGCCCATCTTGTTTCTCCTCATCCTTTGCCCAGCCCTTGATTTACTCCCAACACAATGCTTGTTATTTTTGCACCCAGGCTGATCAACACCAGCATTATAGAGGATGTCATGGAGGTTCCAGACGGGTGAAGGCCATGCTGCTTCACTTTTCTGTTGTGTGGGTTATATAGGTTCTGTCAGGAGCTCTCTGCATTCTATTCTGATTTCTACCTTTTCTTAATCATTTCCTCATTTCCTTACCACTCTCACAGGATCCTACATCTTTCAGTCATCTTACCAAGACTGTTCATGACCTGTTTTACAAATAAGTTATCAAACTGGGATTTTATTCCTATCTCTTCATGGTTTCTAAGAAGATGGGGGATTAGAGACCTATCATTGGTCTGTCTCATTTGAATTCCTTTTTGGACCCACCTACACTTCATTGTGGAGTTCTTTTTCACACTTCAGAGGTGTTTTTTCCAGGACTCTGGATGGTGTAATACAGTATGATGGCTGGATATCTTCCCATTATTTCCAAGTCACATAATTATCTTCAGTTTGCCTGTAAACAGTTCAGGGCCTTGCCTTTCAGACTAACCTTCAGCTTTTTGTGTGTATTGTTGGGTGGTACAATCTTTTGCTTCACATCTTCACTCATTGGGTCTTTGCACTCGTTATTATATAGCTAAGCTTTGTTCAATTTCTTCTCTCTTCTCCAGGGGAAGGTGGTTATGATATATTCCACAGTAATCACTTACATCCTCAAGCTAGGCACTAAATTAAGGTCTCTATGCTTTCATACACTGGTTCTCCTTTTCAGCACTCACAGTCACCACATGGTAATTTAAGCTTGACATTTTTCTCGTGCTCTGATTGCAGTTACAGATCATTTATCTTGACACAAGACTTTCTCGACAAAGTGGCCCCTTGATCCACTTTTTTCATTGACACCAAACATGTGCACCCTTTCAGCCTTGAGGCATTATAATGTGACAGTCACTCCAACTATTTGTTTGTAAAAGAGTAGCCCAAGAGCTGGAAGGGGTTGGTGATGACTAACTGCCTTACACTGTTAAATTAGTGAGAGAAAGTGCAGATAGCTATTGTGTAGTTTTGTGTGAAATTCAAAAACAAAAAAACTTGAATTGAGTCATTGGAATCTCATTGTTGTCCTTTATCAACTTCCTGTTTTCCTGTTGAACCTTCTTCTATGTATTCCACATTCCAACTCTCCCTCAAGGCAAAAGGGATGATGATTCTTATATGGCTTTGAATGTAATACCAAACAGACATAAGTTCAATATTATTTAATTTTTCATTTTATGATCCTATCAACTTCAAAATTGTGATTTAAAAAAAAGCATAATCTCTTTTCTTTATATTTCTAAGACTGTATTTCACATTTAAAAAGGAAAGAAGTCTAATTTTCCCTTTTTTTATTTTTGAGGCAGCATTTTGCTCATGAAAAGAAAATTTAAAAATAGTATGATAAAATAATTGAATATTGTGGCAATATTATAATACTTCTGGAAATTTGTGCTATTTTTAAAAAGAAATGTGCACCACAATCTTGGATTACTATTTTTATAATGCTGTTTCACAAATTCAAAAAAACAATTGTGATATTTGTATCATTGCACTGTGCATATGAAAAAGAAAACAATATTGAATCTCACAAGTTACTTACTAAAGGGTGGTATGGATCTCACTAACTGTAAGAATAAATTTTGATATGTTAGACATTCAATACAATTTGATGAAAAGCATTGGCAACTTGACAGGCCAAACACTTAACCTGTTGACTGCCAATTATTTTAGCTTCTATGGCAACTCCAAACCAAGTTCAATATACAACTCTAATGCTTCTTCATTTTGTAACTTTTTTCGTGACGCCATTTTGGATCAAAAGTGAAACAATTTGTAAGTCAAATGCATTTATGGTGCTGACATCTAGCGTTGAAGTTAGGTTTTATTTAGAATGAATTAACTCGTCCGTGGCACTACATTACCGTTCGGCTTGGACAATTTATCTCATCTTTGGCACTGAACAGGTTAGTGGTGACAAAAATGTTGCAATCTCAGATGGTTACAGGCACCTGAATTATATGCATGTTAGTAATTAATGCCACAATTTTATTGTTATAACTTTCCTTCAATCATTAGCTTCATAATAATGAAAAAAAAACAATTTTATTGTTATAACTTTCCTTCAATCACTAGCTTCATAAGAAAATTTTCATAATAATGAAAAAAAAACTGACCTAATGTTTTGGTTACTTAAATAGTTTGGATAACTGAAAATAATAATATCTGGAAACCCTAATTTTCATCAGATAATTATATTCATGAGTCTTTACACAAATAAATTTATCTGAATAAACTTGAATTAATTGAAAATAGCAATAAAAAATAATTATGGCAATATTTCAATGACTGGGTCGTTGGAATAATGGATAAATTTTGTGACAGTAATCAATTTATATATAATTTCAATTAATCAGTTGTTGGAATAAACAGAAATACTAATTCTGACTAGTTGACTATTCCTGCAATATTAAGTGATGTGATCATAAGTGCAGTTAATTGGTGACTTTGTGGTACAATAATTTTAAAAATTCGCTGCTCCTGCATATTTTATTTAATTGCACAGTTCTAGGTGGAACTTGTGTATTATTATTCATTGTCTAAATTTATACATTAAGAGTATGACAAACCATTGTTTAGTTTCATGTTTATTTGTAAAGCATTGTTTATGAAATATCAAAACAATAATTAAAAACATTTGTTATTTTATCATGTGAAACTCAAGGATTGTATGTTGTGTTGATATTTTGTTTTTATGAAAAACTCACTATATTTTGTATTTTGTACAGTTTTAAAAACTGATTTATCATTATGATCAAAAGATGAATGTTTCATATAATTATGTTGTTATATATTTGTATTGTTAATATATATATATACGTGTATATATTGACTCAATATGGACAGGTAGTGCCAGTGCTTAAGTTGCAATTTAAGAGTCACAGGATCAATTCCCTGTCCCACCAAATCTGCTTTCCCTTTCAGCAGTAAGGGCATTATCATATGTCAGTTAATCCCACTATTTGTTGATGAAAGAATAACCCAAAAGTTGGCAGTGGGTGGTGATGACTAGCAACCTTCCCCTAGTCTTAAACTTAGGGGCAGTTAATGCAGATAGCCCTCATGTAGCTGTGCACAAAATTCAAACAAATGTATATATGCACCATTTTGCCTCTCTTAAAGCATTTACAGTATATATAATGATTAATTTGTAATTTCATGAACTGTGACACACATAAATAAGTGACGATGTTACACTATCTAGAATATTACATTTTAATTATGTGATTAGAAAACGCTCATTTGCTGTAATCATTTAAGAAATAGCTTGTGTGTGTTAAGGCAATGGATTAAGGAAAGAAATTTAAGTCTGTTGTTTTACTTTCTGAAAAGAATACAACTTGTAATACATGTTATTTGTACAGATCCAAATGAATTATAGCTCCCTGGTTTGTCAAATATTGATTAGAAAGTGTAATAGACAGAATGAAATAAGTCACAAAGTGCATGCACATGTAAGTTGTACAATAAATTGGTCCATGAGGTTTAATCATTTTGACATTACCAGATTGAACAGATGTTATCAAGTCCATAGATTATCTAATGAAGTCAGTTACACTCGTATTTTTTTTGTTGTAAATTAAAGTATTTCATTAGAAAAGTGTGTTTTCATGGCAACTTTTTTTAAGTATATGTTACCATAACAGAATCAGTTGTACACGTTTGTTCATAACTGTATATGAGTGACTACAGAAGGAACATATTTTGTTGGGTTTTTTTACAGATGAATCTTGTTACACGTACAGAAACAAGTTGATAAGAAAATACACAGAATGCTAAGACAGTTCTGAAAAGTTTCAGATAAAATAACTTTGATAACACCAGCAGACTGGTACATTTCTGATGATTTAGTACTGTGTAAACACATCAAGGTGTTAGAATATTGTTATTGTATATAAGCCTCAAATAATTGAAATGAAAATGGAAGTATGCCTAATTTTCTTGAATATGAACTACTATTACGAAAATAAAGGTAGTATGATTTTTCTTTCAATCGACATGTACATATTCCCTCCACTATTTGTGTTTAAAAAAATTAATAGTTTCCAAATGTCAGTATTTCTTCATCTACATCACAAATTTTTGGAAAGAGTTGAATATGCACATGTACCTACTAAGGGAAAAGAATAATAATCATTTTTGTAGAATCAGCCACGTATAGAGAAACTACATTTAAATTTACATGTCCTGATAAAATGTACTTTACATAAATTAGACAACTTTTGCTATGACTAAATGGAAATATTTTTAGGCCTAATATATGTATTGATTTAAAATTAATTAAAAACAGTTGTTTTTACATTAAAGTCTAGAGCACAAATGAAGTAAAATATGTGTTAAATTCACATAAATAATATTCTTATGACATATGTGTGTTTCTAGAACTAGTAAGCTTATGTAAATAGATAAATGATATAGGGTTGTTTGTCTTCTTTTATTTTCTAGAGTTCGTATTTGGGACTTAAGTATACTTGTTCCAAATCTTTTATTCCTGTTATTTCTTGCAATTCGTTTCGACCGTGCTCGACTAAAATTGCGGGCTACAAGCAGTCCTATATTTTCTGCTTTTTATATTCTGGTGAGTTTTGATTGTAACAACTATATTATTAAAATAATTTTTTGTAAACGTTTCTAAAATAAAGAAAGAATGAAAAAATAGGTTTTATATAAAAAGACGTTATAACCTAAGTGCAAAATGAGTAGATCAGGATTTTCTTAAACTGATTTTTAAATACAATAGTTTATGTGACTTCATTATAACTGTAAACCATTATGGCATAATTCATACTTTAAACTTCTCTCTTCACTTTTTCTTGGCTACCACTCAGTTTTGTAATCCCATTCAAATCTCATTCTAAAAATAATTTTTACATGATGCATCATGTGATCTATAGTCTTTATTTTAGGATATCCCAGCCTATCACACGACTTGTTGTATTGTGATATCTGTACTTTGCTAGTACATTTTACATGGTCAAATTTATTTTACAATAAGTAACACTAGTAAATTTATTAGTAGTGTAGCAGTTTTGTTTGTAACATTTAGAAGGCACTAAGATAAATTACACATTTAAGAAGGTAGGTTTACATATTACTGTCAAGTATCAGTGCCCATTACACACACTTTTCAGTTATTTAAATTGCAAAATTTGATTCTGAGGATAGGAGGTTGCTATCATAGTGAATAAGGAGATTATTTTACTAATTGGTTCAATGCCACATTTTCCTTAGGGCTTGGACTGTGCATTGCCTACTAGTTTAGTGCACCAGACTGTGATTCTGAGAGTCCATGGTTTGTGTCATATGCATTTGGGGCAGTAACAGATGTTTTATAAGAGTGTTAATCCAGTCATGTTTAATATGAGTATCCCAAGGGTTGGCACTGGGTCCTGTTGACTGACTTTTTTTTTTAGCTTGTTTATTCAAAGACAGCAAGCTCAGATAGCCTTTTACAGCTTTGTGCAAAAATGTGAAACAACAATATCAGAGCTCTATCAAGCCTCAGGTTTAGAGGTTTAATATTTCATTTCCATGTTCTTATATGTGTGTCACTTATCAACACATATTGCACCAACCTGTCATTAAATTATAGTCCTCCACCAGTGGGAAGATGATACATCCTCAGTGCAAAATGATCCCCATGGTCACTAGCTTTTAATCATAAGCTAATCCTTACTTCATCACTTGTTGTTTTCAAACATGTTTTTTCATTTTCCTAAGGACTTAACAGAATTTTTGCACTTGTTATTTTAACCTTTCATTGCTGTTCATTATATAGTCTTTCCTTAATTTTCTTTATCATACTGAAGAGCAATATAATAATAAACCTTAAACTTATTGATTAAAAGGTTCATTCAATTATCTTTGATTTGATTGTAATCAGCTTTGCACTTTTGTATCAAATGCACCATTGCAGATTCCTGTTGTTTAATCTTACATAAATGTTTCATAAGTTACTCATCAAGGTCATCCTTAGGTTTATTCACCATTGCAAAATCTGGCTCAATTTCTTTCTTACTAATAGCAGGAAATAAAATCCATCTTTTAAATATTTTACAGAAAATTGACCACCACAATATCAGTTTTGTCAGTTAACTTCATTATACTTTCCTGTTCCCACATGTTTCTGATATCTGCCAAGGTTTTTAACAATCACTGTAATTGCTAAATTAGAAACTGATAGTTGTGGATATACATGTATTCCATTCTGCCCACATATGTACTGTTCACAAATTGGTTGTGGGATTTCTCCTTCTGGTCAGCTGAATTTGGGGAAAAGAAAGTATGATCATCCTTCCTACCTCTATTTTAATGTCAGTTCTTAGCGTTTGCATTTTGAATTATAGTTGACTCATCAGCAATGTTATCTTCATCCTTCTCTGTATGAGTGTTAGCTCCCAGTTATCTAGTTTTGGGTGCAACTGACTTGCCATATATGGTCTGTTACACCCTATCCACACTACACCTTTGGGTACATCCCTTATATTACCTACACTTTGTTCATAAGGAAGATTGAAACTTTAATATATTGTGCCTATGATCACTGTCCAACCATTTCTCTCCCATTGGGATGTGCTCCACATAATTTTCTGCCTGATTCTGTCACATCTTTTCTACATTTTGGCAAAAAGTATATCAGGTTTAATCTCTCATATATAATCTCCTCATTAGAGATTGTCATTTGGATGCTTCCACTTTTTCTCCTGCACCAGTCCCTCCACCAGTTCAGTGTGGAATTCCAGCTATGCATGTGAGTGGAAGTAAGGTACCGTGTCAGAAGTTACAATTTTTCCACACTAAAAATGTATTTCCAACAACTATTTGCCTCTAACACTTTTTGTCCTTTCTTTCTACTGTCAACTGGTATTTACATTTCATCTTAAACTCAATCTGGTAGCACAGGGGGAGTCACATGGATGTGTGGTGCTGCTGTTGATGGAGATTTGTTGCATGATAATTTGCATGTGAGAATCAGTTGGTAATATATGCCTGGTAATATGAAAATTAGTTGAATAAAAAGTAGCATTTTTATTTTTAGTTTGAAAATTACCTTTCAATTAGGCTGACTCAGTAAATGCATCAAGAATTCTTAGAAACATGGTTACTAAAGATCAGACATTTTGCCCACAACAGACTTGTAATGCTTACTGAAAGCTTGTCAAAGTTTATGAAGTATTCATTGTATAACTTCAGAGATACAGGATCAACTCCTTTGACTGAGCCCATATAGGTATTTAAACAGATTTTCTTTCACGAGACTGAGAGTGGCAAATATCTTGCTGCTCCTTGGGTCTCGTGTTTATTAAATTTTAGGGATTTTAGATGAAGCCATAATAGAAATGTATTATTGTTTGTTAAATAAATTTAAATTCACATCAAAAATGTTCCCCGCTGTTACAATGGTAAGTCTATGGATTTACAATGCTAAAATCAAGGGTTCAATTCCCCTCGGTGGACTCAGCAAATAGCCTAATGTGGCTTTGCTGTAAGAAAACATTTAATTTCAGTTTAAAGTGTTTGTTAAAAACATATTTTTGAAGTATGTGTGTGTGTGAGGCATTTCTGCTTTCCTGTCTACCCCATGGAATACATAAAGTTTATTTATGTTCCAGGTTTTTGTAAATGCTGTCATCAGTGTGATTCGTTGTATCGTTTCCATGACAGTGAATGCAGCAGTGTTTGCTGGAGATGTGACAGATAAGGTAAGAACTTACTTTAAACTGATTGATATATATACAGACAGTTTAATAATTGTTTATTTCTTCTTCACTCTAGAGAACCATTAAGTAATCATAGTCTTTTAAGGAAAATATTATCTTATTTGTGGTTTGTATGCATTTTGGGTCTTACTTGACTGAGGTAAGATTACTTACTTTGTTGTTTTGAACATTACAAGTTTAAGGTATCAAACTTAAGACTTGTATAACAAGTAAAAGGAATAGATGATAACATCTTGAATTAGCAAGACTAATTATTTTGTGACAGTTTTATATCTGAGTACACTATAGTATTTAGAAACTGAAATGGTGAGCCTATAACCAAGTTGTTCATGTGATTTGAAACAGAATTGTAAAGGAAACTTGTAGAATTAAGTAAAAAAAAAATGTTCGTGGCTGGTTGTTGAATTTGTTATGTAAACTATTTAGATATATGTTTAGTAAGGTTTCCACTTTATTTTTCATGTACTAAAAGATATAACCTAATTATGTAATGATCCCTTCTCCAAATATTCCCCTACTTTAACTTCTCTCCCTCTTTTAACTTTTAGCCTGAAATTGTTGAGTAAATCTTGTTATCGGGGTTCTCTGAATCTTATCTGAAATAGATGCTATGTCTGAGTTTAACTATTTTCATCTTGTAAATTATCTCTCTCTCTCTTTCTCTCTATCTGGGTGGTGCACATTAAATAAAGCAGCATTCTTCCTAAATTATTAATTAGCAGTATCCTTCTCTGCCACATAGCAGTATTAACTTAAGTTTCTTGTGCTTTGACTGTGCCATAATCAGTTACATATCTAAAATTAAGAAAAGGTGTAATTCACCTATGGCTATAGACTATTTGGAAATTTTGTACAAGGTAATATTGCATGTATTTAAGTCAGTTATTTTGTGGATTGCATGTTGTTTTTTGTATCTACATGTAAACACAAGTGGTTTGTTACAAATTTGGTTTTGTGTTCTTGTTACAGATTCTTTGGGTGATAGTACGATTCTTTCTTCTCTCCACAGAAATGAGTGTTCTAGTATTTGGCCTAGCCTTTGGTGAGTGTTTCACATGTCATGTTATGTTTTTTCCCTATATTTTTTTTCCAGTTATTTGCACTTTGTTTATTTTTTTATGACAAATAGTGTGTAATTTTATAACTTTGTTTCACAGTGATAACTTCACAGGTTTGAAAAGAGAATCTTTACATAACACCTGTCACTCGTGCTAATCTTTACCATTACCTAATTCACAGGAAATGCTGTCTTGTAACTATAGATTTGTAAGAAGATTGTGGACATATGTTTAGTTTTTGTGTTATATAGATAATTTTCTATCTTAGTTTAATCATTTTTTGGACCAGAATCTGAAATGTTGTAAAACCTGTTCAACAAGATAGAATGTTTGTATTACCTGCTCAGTAAGCCTGTAAGTTTTAAAATAACTCATTTTAATATACAAGCTTTAACTAGTTTCTTTAATTGACAGAACATGATAAATAATTTACCGTATACACTCTAAATTAATTCTGCTATTTTCAGTACAGTTTAAACAATTGAAGAAACTGTATTGCTGATTTAACACTGTAAATTAATACCACAGTGTAACTGTTTTCATACAGTTTAAACAATTTAATAAACAATCATTTACAGTAGAAACTCTGAGAGGGAGTTTTTTTAAACTTTGAATACCAGTACTCTCTAACTCAACAAATTTTTCATTGCACCATCCATTTACATTAAAATGACTTTCTCATGTTATAACAGCAAAATCAAGATTTTCCTTACTTGTTTTTCATAATTGTTTTAAAAATGAAAATGAGTGAATAATTGTGAGAGCAAAAACAAGCTTGTGAGAGTAAAGCAATAGTTTCATTAGGTTATCATTGTTTCTATCTCTTATGTTTCTTCTGTCATTATTTTTAAATTTTTGCACTAATAGGCCACATATCTCCAGGATTGCATAACTACAGTTTGGAAAACACTGCTCTCAGAGATGATCTCAAAAGTTCAATGTCCAATAAAAATGAAAGAAATTAACTGAAGGATGTGAGGGAGGGGGATAGGGTGGTTTTTGTTTTGTTATCTTGCATATTTAGGTAGCTGGTTGATAATACTTCATTTGAATATTCCAAAAAATAAAAAAATGTAAATTAGTCGTATGGAAATGCATACATTAAAATCATCAGAATTATAACAATTATGCATTCCCCCTCTCTATAGACACCTGTTACTTGATTTGTAATTACCAGAGAGTGATGAAACTTCACTGTGTTGATCTTCTTTTAAGCCCTGGTCACAAAAAACTGACCCAAATTTAGGAAAAATGTATTGGAAGCACCAGCTTACATAACTATAACCCAACAGCATAATCTGAAAAAGCTTCTTCTTTTGATTAAAAAAATATACTCATAAATGAAATCTGTAAAATGCCTTGCCAGGAGACGGTTTCACCTGTGGTGTTTGTAGATGCTGCTTACCTTTAGATTCGTGATTGAGTAAAGTAAATCATGTTAAGTGGAAGTAGAGAAATGATGTTGAAAGTCAAGAAAGAAGAGTTATGAGAAGGACAAGTGATCTGAGAGGTCGAAATTGAAATAGATTAAACGAAAGCAAGGTTTACAATATTGATTCTAGAAAAGATGGAAATACTGAAGATCTGAAACCATAACTACAAAATACGGCTGTATATTTCTTCATACTTCAGAGTAAAGTCAAGTAATTTATTTCTACCAATTATCACCTTCTTGGACATAATATTTCAAAATATGGCACAATGCTAAGAAGGGTTGTTTTTTCATGACTGTGGGTTTTAATAATTGTGTATGCAAAGAAATTATACAGGTTTGTGGCATGGTATGTTGAATTTTGAATTAAAATATAATAAAGATTTTTAATTTGGAGGGTTTGGTAAGGAAATTAAAACATTTATTTTGTTTTTTTGTCACACAGTACTTTGAAAAAATCCCTAAATTAATTCCACAGTGTAACTGTTTTAATATAGTTCTAACAAATTACAATTTCAGACAGCATTTACCTACGAATAAGCTATCAGTTAACCTTAAGATTAGGAAAATTGAATTTATTATTTATTGGTTTAAGGTGAATCTGGCATAATCTAAAGTAATGAAATATGTTTAGGGCACCTGGATAGTAGTACAAGCATCAGACGAGTCCTTCTTGTCACGTCCTTTATCTCGTTGGCTTACTCCAGTACACAGGTAAATTGTTTACTTTTCAGTACAGATTTAAAGGGCCCAATATTTTATGAGGACAAAGAAAATGTTTTTTTTTTAAATGTAGCACAGGATTCTATAAAGTAAAAATAGTTTAGTTTTACTTAAAGATATTTCTGCTGAAGATTTACTTCTGTTACTTCTCTTTGTTTTCTTGATCTCCAGTTAATTTGATAATACATACATCTGTAAAACAATTTCATGTCCTTCACATGTAATATTTGTAGGAGAGTCATTTTTAAATATCATTTCTACAGAGCTTCCAACAACAAGAGTTTGTAATGTATATAGTCATATCTTTCTTTCACCACTTCAATTCAAGCTTACTTTTATTGTGTGTATGTGTATACAAGGTGTTTTGGCCATATTTTTAACTTGTTTTAGAATGTGATTTAAGACAATCAGATGTATTATTTCAATCTGTCTTAGTGTTTCTTAGTTTACAAGTTTGAGTGTTTATTTATATAACCAAAGCATTTCTAAAAGATCTAATTTTCAGAAGTGCTCATTATAGGGTTTTACTGTTTCATATTAAGACTTCTTAAAAGTACATTTTTCTGACATTATAAATGCTTATAAGACATGTTTAGCCAGTGAAATCACATATATTCAAGTGTTTATCATCATTTGAGTCCAGGTGTTTTTTTGAAATGTTTAAAGTTTTTATTTCAGATATTTTTATATGTTTTTGTACATAAAGTGAATGTTGTATGATTTTAGTTTTGTATTACAGTTTTCTTATAAATGATCAATGATCCAGTGCTATTAAATTCTCCTTCCTCAGTAAAGAATTTGAATTGTAGACAGAAAGATGTTCTGAATAAAATTAAATGTGAATTAAATTTTTTCATACTATTAACATTTACATGGGTATAAATTTGTACTGCACACACCTGATCCTAAATCCAAAATGCTTGGAGCCTGAGCCATGCCTATTCCGAGGATGGATGATTGTATTGACCGTGTAGGTAACTCAAAGTACCTTACCAAATTTGACCTACTGAAAGGTTATTGGCAAGTACCTTTAACTTCTCAAGCAAGAGAAATTTCAGCTTTTATAACACCCGATGGTTTGTACCAATACAAAGCTATGCCATTTGGCATGAAAAACTCTGGTGCAACATTTCAAAGGTTGATGAATCATGTCATTGCAGGGTTAGAAAATGTGTATGCTTACATTGATGATGTACTTGTAGTAAGCAGTGACTGGTCTGAGCATTTAAGTCACATGCGTGCATTCTTTGAGAGGTGTTCCGAGGCTCAGTTGACTATCAACCTGTTAAAAAGTGACTTCTGTAAAGCAACAATTGTGTACTTAGGCCATGAAATTGGTCAGGGTAAAGTGAAGCGTATCCAAGCAAAAGTACAAGCAATAGCGGAGTATCCAGAGACGACGAACAAAAGAGGTGTTATGAGATTCTTGGGCATGGCAGGATATTATAGGAAATTTTGTCCAAATTTTTCTGATGTGACTGCACCTTTAACAGCCTTACTAAATTTTCCTGGAATCAAAATTGCCAGACTGCCTTTGAAAGGATCAAGGTCATGCTCATGAGTGCTCCAGTCCTCAAAGCTCCCGATTTTGACAAACCATTTAAGCTTGCTGTAGATACGAGTGACATTGGTGTTGGTGCTGTGTTGTTGCAAGAGCAAAATGGTGTTAACCTCCCTGTATGTTACTTTTCAAGAAACCTTGATAAGCACCAAAGAAACTATTCAACAATTGAGAAAGAAGCACTTGCATTGTTGTTTGCTTTACAACATTTTGATGTTTATTTGTGTTCTTCACCATTGATTGTTAATGTTTACACCGACCACAATCCACTCGTGTTTGTGAACAAAATGAAAAACAAAAATAAAAGGTTACTCAGGTGGAGTATTATTCTGCAGCAATACAATGTGTCCATTAATCATATCCGTGGTTCAGACAATGTTATCGCGGATGCATTGTCACGGTAATTAAGTTGTTCAGTGTTTTGTTATAATTATCGGTTGACTACAATTTGTTTCTTAGTTCAATGTTATGTATAATGAGTTAAAAAAAAGTTTTCACAAGTTCAAACTTTTTTTGCTTTTAAGTGGGAGAGTGTTATGTATAAAGCGTATGTAGAAATTTCTAGAATTAGGTAGATCGATCATGTATTTAAGCCTGGTGTCTGTATGAGCCTCGTGCAAAAACAGGCATGTGCAGATTACTCTGGAATTCTGTGGAAGTTACGCGATTGTTCGAGAACACAGTAGGCCTACTAGTATATAAACAGACGGCAATGCGAGGAGAGTGAGTCAGTCATTCGTTTTCATTTGATTCAAGAGATATTGTCTTCGTTTGAGAAATTTTCAACGTTTGCTGTGTGTTTATTCAACTTGGATTTGTGACTGGAGCTAGATCTACAAAAGCTGTGATTTTGTTTCATCAATCTTTATGATTCATTCGAATTACTGGTTATACTGAAGGTCAACACGTACAGTACTGTTTAGGGGAGACCAAGGCAAGTTGGAAAACGACAAATTTGAGACATTCATCAAAGACATCAAAAAAGAACTTCGTCAAATTTATTGGACTGTGAATTGTTTCTGGACTTCTCTATTCAAACTTCAGAATTTTTTCGTGGGACCAAATTCACCCCCTAGACTGGAATTTTGGATTTCTGATCTGGACTTTTGGACTTTCATTCTGGATCATTATATTGGATACAGGCCAGTACCATTTTGTTTTGTAATTAATTTTGAAGGTTGAAACTGAACATCTGTCATTGTTATTATATAATTTATTTTATATCTGTCACATATATAATCGTTTATTGTTATAAATTATATAAGCTGTTATCTGTGTCTTTCTGTTGTGTTCAGTCCACATAGAAAAATGTAACATGCATGCACTACATCAACTCACCATGCCTCTTAAGTAAAGTGGCTATGCTGGTAATTAGTTTAAAATTAAACCCAAAATACATTTTTTATTGTGCACAATAATTTTTAGTGCAGTTTTCAGTAATTTCAAGTTGAAAGTGTGTATCAGTATCCAAAAAACATTAAGTAAAAGGAACTTCTCCAAACTCACAGAGTGATTACCAGAATAGCAGTTTCTGAAATATTCCTGTTTTTGAATTGCCAGATTTGGGATTGTCTGGCTGTATATGAGGTGAAATTTTAGTATTTTGTTTTTTTACATTTTAAATTTAAAGTCAGTGGATTACATGATAGAATGTAGTGGAGCAACAGTGATTTTATGATTATTTCATCGTGGTGTTTATCATTTCTTGCTTAATGTAAGCTACAAGCTTGTTTCCAACATTTTGTATAAGTATTGAGTTTATGAAAATATTCCTTTGTCTGCTCTCCATTGAAATATTGGAATTTATGTATGAAATGATTTCTTGAGAGAATTCATATGTGCTTTTCCTGCACTTTCAAATAGTGTTTTAGTTTTTCAGTTTCCCTGTGATACAGTGGTGAGTTTATGTTCTTGCAACACTGAAATTTGGAATTCATTTTCCTATAGTGGACAGAACAAATAGGCCAACAGTTCTTTGCTCTAATGAAACAAACTTACCTGACCAAATGTTGTTCAAATCAACAATAATCAACACAATCTTTAAATGACATATGAAAACAATAAGGAGACCATTTTGGGATAAGCTACCTTTGATTAGTTCTCTTCTGTTGGTTCATCAAGAATGTTATGTTGTGGGTCTTTCCCCAGTTGTTTTTGAGCTTGAACTTTACTTTATATCTGAACTGTCTGGGAGAAAAGTTTTATTTGTTTTTCCATTCATTCATAGTGTTGTTCGTGAAGTGAAGTTCACTTCTCAATTAAATGAAGATACAGTTGTGTCTTATCTGACAAGGTTGTTGGAACTTTGTGATTTAGTGTTAGGTATTTCCAACTCTTCACAAATATGTTGCTTTAAGAATGGGGTGCATGTATCAACAACAAGAATTCCAAGTTGTGTGCATGGATTATGAGGTTTTCCTTCACAGTGTTTTAGTTCTTGCTATTCAAAAGGCAATACCTCATGATATGGGCATATTAAGGGGAAAATTGTCAGGCTTTACTCTGATAAATTTGTGGTGGTGTCTTGTGGCACTTGTTACAGGGCACCTTGTTTTTTAATCTTGTACCTACTTTCTTAGGACCATTCCTGTCATATCATCCGACTAGCATGCTATGTTCAGTGGGTGATGCATGCAGTAGCAGGTCAGTTATTTTAATCCAATTAAATTCTCCTGAAAGAATAGATGCTGCATTACACTACATTACATTAAATGAACCTTTAAAACTTCAAGAAGAAAATGTGTGCAATAACTGAAGATGAACCAGTTAGTGCATGTATCAACAATATGAGTCATGTAAAAATGCTACAGATCCACTATCTGACAACCAGTTAAAAGTTATATATGTCAGCATGATGAGTTACTTACAGATGCACCAGCTGAGTACCAATTAAAGGTAATTTCTCAACATATTTAGTCACCAACAGTTGCTGTACTATGGGATAGGGTGTGTGTTTTCTTATAGCGAAGCCACATCGGGCTATCTGCTGTGTCCACCAAGGGGAATCAAACACCTGATTTTAGCATTGTAAATCCATAGACTTACTTCTGTACCAGCTGGGGACTCTATGTGGTTGAAGATATATGTGTTGACATGGTAAATCACTTACAGATGTTTCAGTTGCTGAATATCTGAAAGTCTTGTTTATGTCATTGGATCTTGTTTATTTTACATTCTTTTAAAATTTACTGTCTTTCTATAGAAAATTATGCTACTTGTGATGGTAGCTTGGTGGATAATTTACGATATAGTTTGTTAGGACTGCTGTATAAAACCATGCCATTTATTATCAGCAGCTGAACCAGTAATTGCACCATACCATTGGTAGAGGCAATATTTTTCAGCATAATGAGTTACCTACAGATGCTTCAGATATGCAGGCTGAATACCAGGTAGAGGTGATATGCTTGTGGAAAAGATATAAGTTGAAGTTGCAACAGATATACTAGATGAACACCGAGTAGAGGCAATATTGTGTGTCCAGAAGGTGATTCTCCAGATATGTCAATTTAACACCAGGTAGAGATAATAACATGTATAGGGTATTAACTGGTGTCTCATCTGTAGGTGCTACAAATACAATAGTTGAAGACCAGTTAGAGATTATATGATATGTCAACAGGGTAACTCATCATCAATTGTACCAAATAAACTTCTGATAGAATTAATGTATACCAACAGGGTGAATCATCTACAGATGTGCTGGTTGAACACTAGGTAGAGATAGTATCATGTGTCAACAGGGTAACTCATTTACAACACTATGCAAAAAAAATTATACTTTTTCTTGTTCCTGGGCAGAAATTGTTATTTCCCATTTGTTTATGCCTAAGTAAATTGAAAAGATCTATTTTTCTCTTTTGCAACTTTGGTAATGAAATTTTCAAATTTATCCATTTTCTAGAACATTCCAGGTAGATTCAGTGCTGAGTAGCTGATAGAGAATTTTATAGAATGTTGTAGAACTTACGAGAATTTTCAAGAAGCTTTTTTTAGAACTTTCCATAGTAATATATATACAGGGGCTCACCACTTCAGTTTAGTTCTAGCTGCCTTAATGAACACATAGACCTATCTGATTTTATCAGAGATAACATCAAGAAGCTGCAAGCATTCTCCAGATGCATTCTGCTATGTATGTGGCCAATTTATCAAAACAAGAGCAAAAAAGTATTCTGTTACAGCATCTGCCTTGAAGTATGATAGGTATGGCTGGGAAGTTATTGGAGACTTCAGAATGATGGAATACCTGATGGGTCTCCAAGGAGGCTTTACCAAGTTTCCCTGTTATCTTTGCCTTTAGGACAGCAAGGACACCACAGTGCACTACAACAGGATGCACTGGCTGCAGCGGACTGAGTTCTCTTTGGGGAGGCACAATGTCAAGTGTGAGCCACTAGTGGACCTTGAGAATGTGTTGTTTCCTCCATTGCACATAAAATTAGGTCGTAAGAAACAATTTGTTACAGCTTTTGATAAGGAGTCTGCAGTCTTCAAGTACTTTCGAGACTTCTTCCCTGAGCTGTCTGAGGTAAAGGTCAAAGCTGGTGTCTTCATTGGACCACAAATAAAGAAGGTCCTGGAGTGCACAGAATTCCCCAAGAAGCTCAGTAGGAAGGAAAAAAAAAAGCTTGAGGGAGCTTTGTCTCAGTGATTCAGGGCTTCTTGGGCAATCAGAAGGCCAAAAATTATGTGGAACTTGTTGAGGCTCTGGTGAAGAACTACTGTAAAATGGGCTGCAAGATGTCCCTGAAAGTCCATATTGTTGATGCTCATCTTGATAAATTGGAGGAGAACATGGGAGCATACTCAGAAGAGCAAGGTAAATGCTTCCACCAAGATATAGTGGACTTTGAACACTGCTATCAAGGAGCCTACAACAAAGAGATGATGGAAGGCTATATTTGGGGACTGATACATGAAAGTTGTTTACATTACAGTTGAAAATCTCAAAAAATTACTCACTTCTCAACATTTTTGTATAACTTTAGTATAAAAAGTATGATTCATTCAGACCTCATGTAAATGAAAATAAGCAAATTAGCTCGTTTTTACATGGAAAATAAGTTAATTTCTAAATCTCATTATCCCGGTTACAAAAGCAAAGTTTGGAGGGAATAATGGCCATTTTCTGTGCTTTTGCAATGTAAGCAATGAAGAAATAACGCATACTATCCAGGAACAAAATTTGTGTTACATAGTGCAATTGTACAAGATGAAAAATCTAGCAGTATTAATGTGTACAAACAGGTTGAATTATCTGCAGATGTGCCAACAAGGTGAGTATCTTACAGATGTTATAGATCTACCAACTGAACACCAGATTACAACAAGGTTATTTAGTTTGATATTTATTGGAGCAAAATAAAGAAGATGAGTCATCTACATGTGGTTACAGATAAATGGTGTAAACAAATTAGTGATATAAGTCATCAGTCTGGATGTTTATTTTTCATCTTGTCTCTTTTCTGGCTCAACACTAAAGATTAAGAAGCCTGACTTTTACTCGACTCTCTCCCACTGCACTGATGATTATTTGTCCTCAGGGAATGTAGGCATGATGTAAATGAATTATTGATATAAGTATGTATTATTTCATTAATTACATGGAAGAGGAAGGAAAGGAAAAGATATGTAAATGTCTAAATATTGACGAAGAGATGTAGCTAAGTGATAAGAGAATTAAATTTTTTAAATATTAATTTTATATTTCTTTTTCAAGCTACATTACTTGTGAGAGTCAGATTTTAATTGTAATAAGGGGCATGCAGTAAGGACCCAATTTGAAATAATGAAAATAAATTTTCAACCATTAATGAGTTTCATCATTAAATTGAACAAACTTGATTTAAACCAAAATAAAAAAGTACTGCTTCATTGAAAACTGTGTTTATATTTAATCTCTTAGTTGTTCAAGACTTGCCAGCTGAAAAAAATAGCCATGATGGATTTTTTAACATACATTTTCCATTATATCATTTATCTTTTTCCACACTTATATTGTGAAAATTAATTCACAGTTTTTTTAGTGTTGTGAAAATAGGCTGTGAACACTTAAACAAATTAGAAGGTAAATAGTAAATTAATAATAATATTTTTTCAAGCATCATATTTTCAACTAAAAAAACAGGTTTCATTTAAAGTGTGGATTGATACATCTATTTTAGTTTGCACTGTAAAATACTTGAAAAGAATATAATGGTTTTTCGTTTTTACTGTTTTTCAGTATTATTTATGTGAACACACAATAAGGTACACTGAATAGTTTTTAGTTGTTCTCTGTGTTCTTGTTTAACATTCATTTTTCTTACTTGTCAGGGTGCTTTAGAAATAATTGTACCAGATGAAAACTTCCACATTGCTCACAAACATTATGATATCTTTGCCCATGGGGGAATGCTTTTTTGGCTTGTCAGCTCCATTGTTTTTGCTGCAGTAAGTATGCATTAAAGATGTTTAAATTTTAGTATGTTCTGTTTTAATAATCTTTGTTTTCACATTTAGTTCAATTTACTTTTTTGTTTTTTGGTATTCTAATGTAATTGAACTTATATATGTGGACTTTGATGAATAGAAGACAGTTATATAAAGATCTGAATATAACTGTAGTGACCCACAGACTTACATAAGCAACTTTATCACTGATTGTGATATAAAGTGGAACAAAAATAATTATTTAACTTCCTGAAAGATAAAAGTTTTAATTTGGTTAACAAAATATTTCTGTGCATGCTAAATATAAGTGACTTAATGAAAGAAGGAAACTGTATACTTCACACAAGAAAACATTCATGTATGTAGATCACTTTAAACAGATATGTCTACATCACTTTGGTAAGTTTTTACAATTCATTCTGTTCATTGCAACTTAATGTTATAACATTACCTCTTTCTCCTACATAAATTAATATAGTAAATTACCAACATTATTTAACGGGTTAATTGTTACTTTTATGACTGAAAGATATTGACAATTATTATAATAATAAAACACTTGGTTGCCCTCTCTTCTTTGCTTAGATTTGAATATTGGAAGTAGATTTCTTAAACATACTAATATAGATAATATAGTAATTAAATGAAAACAAATATTTTGTCTTCTCTATAAAGCTTATGAAGCAGTGTTTAATCTAGACCTTTTTACAGGGGTGGTAGGTTGATTAAACTTCAAATATGACAAATTGGAAAGTACTGTACTTTAGGAGTGCTTGTAGTGGGAAAATTCTTGCTTGTACACCCTCAGAATTCAACACTTTTTATGCAACAAAACCACTCATTTTATTTTATTATTAGCACTTTAATATTGTCAATAATAAAACTTTTGTAGATTTTTCATTAAATGTATATATTCAATGGTACCAATATGTATATTTGTTGTTATCAAATAAGTGGATCAGTAATTTAATGTTTTTTTTTTTTTCATCTGTGTACAGGTGTATTTTGTAATTTTCATTTTACCGCGGACAAAACTGAGACAAAGGTTTGCTCTTCCCTGTAAGTATAAATTTTTGGTTAAGTGTGGAATGTGTGTAGGTATGAATAATAATGACAATGAATTTCTAAAAGATTCTCCTGAAAGACTAAATACATCAAGTTCTCAAGTCTTTTTTGTCTTTCATAAATAATTAACTTTTAACGAACATGTGCTAAGCTCAAATGTAACATGTCAGAGTTCAAAGCATTAACAACATTTTAGATTGGTCCAAATAAACTAAAATGAGCTCTTTATATATAATACTCTGTATTTGCTCCTACATTTAATGATATCATTGCATTTATTATGTATGCAACATAGTCTGCAACAATAAAAGTTTATTATTCACATACTATTTTATTAATCATAATTATCACAACTAAGAAATAGGTTCTGTGTAGTACACTGAAATCTAGGTCTGTTGACAATACTGTTTCTGGTTTCAGCCAAAAGATCGTTTTACTGGTATGCATTGTTTTTGACTTCACTGAACATCATTCAGGCTATTGGTAGTGGACTGATATATTATGGAAAGATTGATGGAATTTGGTATGTAATGCAAGCTGAAAATAGTTTTACAGTATTCTGTTTATTTTATGTAGATTTTAATAATTTTTGAGTCAGGTAAAAAAAGTATTTAGAACTGTTTAAGTTTTAAAAATAATCTAGATAGACTTGTCAATAGAGTATAAACATAACATTAAATGTTACATAAACAATATACAAAATCTATAAAATTAAAATAGAAGAAAATGTGGCACTGTTGTTTGCTTGGTAAATAGTGGTATGTGTTATCTTATTGACAGAGTAATTAGTTGATTTCTACAGAAGTGCCCCCTCTCCACATTTAAACAAGAAAGAGATGCTATTTTTACACTCTTTTAAAAATAATTTTTGAATTATCCTTCACTTATATTACACACATGCTGGTGGTTGTCATTCTCACAGTTTGGGAAAAACATCTTTTCACTAAAATCAAATTTTGTGACAGTCTTTTTCCAGAGGTTGTCCCCATCTTTTGTACTTTCTGAATGCATCACTCTATTGACTTTGTGTAAATTAAATAAAATGATAATTAAATAATAACATGTTTTGCTTCCACCATTGATAGTGTTTTTATTCATAACATATCACTATTAGAAAGGAGTAAATTATCATTTCATTTGTGTATGTTGTCTGAATAATTTTAAAGAAAAATATGAGTTATAACAATACTTTGTAGTCTCTTATCCTACTAAACAGTAAACTTTACTAATTTTATGATTTGATTTGATGAGCAATTAGCATGGTACATTTATTAAAAAGTATAGACACTAGTTTTAAACAAAGAACCAAACAACAACAAGATACCATTACTAAATCTTAAGCAACCTCCAGTTGTATGTCTTCTTTGTTTCTTACTGTGTATATAATCCCTAGACTAGGTAAACTTGTTAAAACTTTTAGAGAACAAAACTTTGTTACATGTATTGTATGTTTGCTATACACTGTTAAATCTGTAACGATGTTTTTGTTTTGCATGTATAGGCTAATTATTGTTTTATCCAATTGAACTTAAACTTTCTTTATACCTACTTCAAAAAATATGTTTTATTATTAAATAATGAAACCGTTTGATGTGGCATCATAACAAGATTTCAACCAAGATTTGTACAAAAACTTAAACACTTGAAAATGAAGAAAAAGAAAAGTATTCTTAAGGGGTAAAATAAAGTTATTCTTTGTGACATACAAAAGTATATAAAAGAACTAGTGGGAAGACTCATCACAGATGTTCAGAAATGGAAATACAAACTTTTTTCATCTTTCTTCATGAATTATACCAAATAAATATCAGAAAAATGAGCAATTGGTGATTTTAAAACATTTCTGAGTTAGAATTATCAGAATATAATTAAAATTAAGATACAGAACTGACTTTAACAATTGTGTTTAAAAATAAAATTCAAGTGGCAAAAAGATATGAAAAGCCAAAAGAAAGTCTGTCTTCTGCCTTAAGATACAATAGTTTAGAATTAAATTATTCTGTTAGTCCTAAACTCTTTGTATGAAAATGTAGTATAACACATAAGTTACACAACTGTGTTTTTCAATATTTACAAAAAAGCAAAATATTTATTCTTCAGTTGTGGTAATATTATATATATAATAAAACATTTACTCAACATTTTATAGCCAACCAAGATGGAGGATAATCATAACTTTTTTTTTTAATTATTCAAAGTATGCATATTATTCAAGGTCTAATCTAGTATTTTTGGTAACCTAAATTTGAAATCATACAACATAAAACTGAGAATAACATCAATTTATTATGTAAGTTAAAACTTTTGGTAATCATAACTTTACTGTGGAGTTTTAGAACTAAAAGGTATTTTGATATTATATTGTTGTATGTACGATTAACAATGCTTACCTCACACTATCCACATAAATTTTTTTCATTTTTGCAGTGATAGCATAATCCTAATTAACTTATTAAAAATTTTCTGTTTTTCACTACAACCAAATTTTCAGTATTTTTTTACGAGGAAGAGACTTCCACACTATAATAATACAGAATTTTGGGTTAATCATTGTCAACTGTGTAATTCTAAAGTAACCTAAATATGTTCTACAAATGGTTAGATTATCTAAATTATAATCCAGCAAGTTCAAAGTTTATATTTTTATTTCTATGATGTTACTGATATAAAAATAGAAACAGTAAAGAAACAAAGATTTTAGTTAGTATTTTTTTTAAGTTAAATAGTTACACCCTTTCTGTATGTAATATATATGTCTCCTAACTCCTCGCACACTATCTGACCAGTCACTACCAAATGGTGCATACTCATACAGTCCCCAGACATAACATGAAGGGGCAAATTTCCACAAAAACTAATTTTTGTCATTTTTAGTGTCACCCTGCTTTTGGTAATACTTAACAATACACATCATCTCTTAGAAACAAAACTTATAATATTGTTATTAGGCCAACAGTGTTGTTTATATTGAATGTTAATTTCTGGTTTTATTTTTTTTAATAACTTCAGTAATATAAAAGTAAACTGTTTAATTCAAAAACTTCTCAATTTAGTGTTGGAAAATTTCCTATCAGCCAAACAAACAACTACATAATTATTCCAGACAAATGTGGTAACTTAGTTAAGGATACAGAGGACCTAATGGAAAAGGTGTTCCTCAATATTTGTCAAAATTATTTATGGTCATTTAAAAGAGCAATTCTTGCACCTTACAGTGATATGATGCTATTTATGACATAAATCATCATTTACTGCAAAAACTTTCTGGATAGGAATTTGCTTACATACAGCTCAATTGTCATTATTCCAGCTACAATTGATGCTGTAAATTACTAACTAATTTCCTAAATTCTCTTGACTAACCAGGAATGCCAGGTCACATTCTACAATTAGAGGTTGATTCATTATATCATACCACAAATTTAGTTGTATTGACACCATACTACCAAATGTTGTTGAAGCAGCAATTATAAGGTGAAAATGTCTTCATTCCAAGAATTCCTTTGCTATGAAGTGGTAAGCTCTTTGTATTTAGAAGGCTCCAATTTACAGTTACAATTTGCTTTGCATTGTGAATTAATAGTGCACAATGTCAAAGTTCAAAGGTTGCCAAGTTGTTCCTAAAGCAGCCTTGCTTTTCACATGGGGTCACTTGTGTGTAGAATGTCCAAGGTTTGGATTTCATCAGAACCTATTTGTTTTCAGAAGTAGGAAGAAACAGCCACTGTGATATATCAAGAAGCATTAATTTAGATTGTATAAGTTTCGTTTTGAAAATCATAGGTTTAGATAAAACATAAAATATAAACAAACATTGAATTTTTTAAATATATATTTCAAGTTATTTGGACACCTGTTCAGGGAACAGGTAATTCATTTACTTATTTATATTCATATTTAGATGAATTATACTGTTCATTTCTTCTGTTTATTTTAAAACTTTCATATTTATACAAGTGTAATTTTCATGTGTTTTATAGATATGAAAAACATCTTTATCAAGATAATTCTAACTTCTGAACATTTAAAAACAAATTCAGCAACAAATCTATGTTATAATAACTCTCATATCCTAAACAATACTGACTAATAATAACCATTTTCTGAAGTTTTGACGTATTGCTAGAGTGTCTGAAAAAACCATGGCACAAATATATGCCATGGCAATGATTGATTTGTATTTATATCATTGTGATAAGTTATAAATAATTAGTTGTTGGTTGAGGCCTTGACTAAATTACTGTAGACTTCAACTACATTGATTAAAGAAAACTCCAAAAAGTTTTGATAATTAAGTAACCCAATCAAAAGTTTTCTTTCAACTTTTTCATTTTTTTAATTCAAATTATCAAAACAAGTTTTTTTAATTTTGTGATTCTTTTTAGCTTTTTGTCAGTCAAATTATCATCACTGAAATACATTGTTATGTTTATAGTCATTTGTCAGTTTTTATGTAAACCGAAAATTTTTGTGCTAAAGAAATATTTTTTCATTCATAGTTTAGTGGATGTGGCGACCTACTTATATTTTACACTTTACACTCCCTTAGTGTACTCAACGTTCCTAGCAGGATTTTTCAGGTTAGTCACAATATGCACATCATCTGATGTAAATAAATTATGATATAACTTTTAATAGAGAATAAAATAGAGGTTTCTCCAGACGTATGGGCTGACCTATAGGAAAAAATAAACAATTTATTTATTATTCAAATTGCATGTCATCAACAGCCATACATATATCAGTTCTTGATATACTGTACCATCAGTGTTTTCCTTTCCTTAAATATGTACATTTGACATTATAAACACATTTGTTGAACTTTAAGACTGTAATGTCTATGGCTTTTGGCTTTTGGATGGTCCGTATGTCTTGTAAACTGTTACTTCTTCTAACATCAGAACTTGACAAGATTTTACTTTAAATATTGTTGGTATGTATGTGCAATAAAAAAATAAGGGAGAGAAATAAGTCAAACTAAACCAGTGAGATTCAGGTAGGTGTTTTTTCACACTACTGCCATAAGTCAACCTTCATCCTTCTGCAGGTTTGATATGCCGAGAATAGCTTTATACCTTCCCTTGAGAACCTATTGAGTACTAAACAAGCCAAACATCTGTGTCATATAGGTGAATTGTACCACTTAAAATTATCTTACAATTATTTGTGTTATGTTATAGATATTGTGTATTTGTGTATATAGACAATAGTAAAATTTTATTTAATAATTTCTGTGACCTAGTGTGTCCCATCCTAGTATCCTGTTTTCTTACAAAGCCCAGATAGATGATGTGGGAGAAGATGACATTGTGAGTTTGCCTCATCATCTGTCTTGTTCTTCTCTGAAGACAGATTCTGACTATATTTACCAGGTAAATACTATGTGCTTCATAATTTAAATCAGAAAGCACATCTTTTTAAAATAAAATAGGATTCATTTACTAAGTTTATTAAACACCTATGTATTGGTCATGGTATGTACAAGACTGTGTAATGTCTTTTGAAATAACATCTTTGATGTATTTGTTAGTGATAACAAAAATTCTGGTACTTCTATGTGCAAGAAAAATTGAGAAGAGATCATATACATAACCATTTATCTTTCTTAGCAACTTAAGATGTTTGGACTTTTGATGAAGTGGGCACAATACTCGCATTTCAAAGAATGCTTATACACAAATATTTTAAAGAATTGTTGGCTCAAATTGATAGATTCAATATCTGTTAAGAGATTCTTCAGAGTTTGAACAAAAAGATATTAGGCCAATGCCATAAAATTTAACTTATAATAAAAAAATATCAGGATAATGCTGTAAAAATGCTAATTATAACAATTAAGTATCAGAATAATGCCATGAAAAATGTTATATATAATTATGACCTAAAATATGAAGAAAATTCAATAAAAATGTAAATAATATAAAATAATAGCAAAGCAGTGCCACAAAAGTGTTAATTATAACATAACAATAGTAGGGCAGTGCCATGAAATTGTTAGTTATAAAAAATAAGATAATGTGATTGTTCTAATATCCTTTTTTGGAGAGGTTATTTTAAATTATTTGGTAAGAATAAAGTCAAGTACAGTTCACTTGAAAATAACAGTAGTTTATTATCAGTGAAATATTAGGTTTAGTGGAATCATAACAATACATTTATGTTAGTCATAGTTCAAATCGTAAGGTATTTCTATTTGAACATCATTTGTAAACGTAGGTCTATAAGTTACATCAGTGTACAAATCAAATCTAGAAATGTTAAGGAAAAATAAACTAAGTCTTGTAATAAATGTTAAAAACATAGTAGTACTGAAAAAACAACATCAAATGAAGCATGTGATAAGACCTGTGATATACACATATTTAATGAACAATATTGTTAAAAGAAACAGTTATTGAGATAGGGTTAAGATAGTATAAACACTTTATTTAAATATCAAATAAACACCTCAAGAATCCAAAATTTATTACATAAATAAAATAGAACCTACCAAAAAATCACAAGCAGTCTCAATATGGTCACTGGTTCTGATTATTCCTTTCATTGGCAAACAAAATTTTGTACTCAGATATCAAATTCAAAAAATAATCAAAACATATTACCAACAAGTTAAACTACACGTAGTATTTATGTTAACATTTAGAATTAAAAATGTGTTTAAAACCAAATGCACTTTACCCATTCGTATGTATTCATAGGCATAATTTACTGCCATGTCACAAAGTTATAGTGACTTACATTCAGAATAACTACTTTTTTATTTATATTATACCAGTTAGTATAGCATAAAATTGCAGCTAATAATCCATAAAGTTTCAAATATTGTATGAGAATATTTTAAAAAATCCTGAATTTCCCCTAGTTTTAGAAATCAGACAAATTTTCTATATGCATCATTCTTCTATTTTATTTACCACCCTTTGAATAAATACAACATTTAATGTAAGTTACTCACTATAAAATTATCACTGCTCAGACAAACTATAATTTTATAGCCTTCAATTCTGTTTGGTTAAAAAGTTATCAAACAGAAAATCAGATCTCTCTTGTCACATCTTCTCTTTCAGCATTTGTTAACAGTTCTCACTTACATTTAATTCTATATTACATTTAAGCAATAGAAAGCCAAAATCTTTGTAGGAACTGTGGGTTTTTTAGCAAATCAAATTTCCAGAAACAAGTTCCCTAGAGTTACCCAGATGAGCAAATCTTTTCCAGATGTGTGGTTAGCTCTTTGTTGGTCCTTTGATGCGTTTGGACCTTGTGCCTCATTCTGAAATTAATTTCAATTAGCTGTTGATTCCTTAATCATGGCTGTAATGGTCATATTTCCTATAATTATAACAACTTTTTTTCTAGTGTTTTCTAAAACTAGTTCTTATTTGAAACAAGCTTTCGTCTATAGTTTCTTGCAAACACCTATTTTGTTATGGCATATTTTTTCCAGCTACTTTAATGGATTCTGGCTCCATTATTAACTGCAAACCTTACTTTAAAGATATCCACCTACTTTGTTTTACTTTTATTTTCCTATCATCATATCTCTCTTCCCCATCCGAATGGCTTATTTCATAACTTTGTGTTTAATTTCAGACATACTCAGTCAAAAAACAATGTGCTGCACTCATGAGCTGTGTTATTACATAACTTAATTTTTCTTATGTAACATAATAAGTTTTTAATTTTCATGTTTTAATTATTTTTGTAACAATAAATAAGAATATATTATCAAAAACAATAAATTTTGTACTTTTGTATGGGGCTTGTATTTTTTTTCTCAAAGTCTCAGTGAAAGTTAGCCCTATTTTTTAATGATATTGTTATTGCTTTACATGATTTTTTTGCACTTGAAATATTCAATATAGAACATAAAATGTTAACATTAACAACAGAAATGTCTTAAACTTATGATTTAACTGGCTTTTATCTAAGATACATATGTATTAATGTTTTTACCCAACTGAGGTAATCTTGGCGAGAGCAAACTATGAAATTCATGCAGAATACTTCAGAACTGATTGTGACAACTAACCTTATAAGGAAAACAGTAATGGTTATAAATAATCCAATATCAAGATACAGAGAAAATTGTTCACAGTAGAAAAGTATTGATATGTTTAATAACAATATCTCAGTTCATTTTCAGAGACAGTTTTGTGTTTAATTTTTTTTTAAGAGGTATGGATATCTCATATTAGGTCATATTTCTTTTACTAACATGAATAAATTATGTACTTATAATGTGTGAATGATGTCATGTTTTTTATTAAGATGAATACATTATGTACCTACAGTGTGTGTGAATTGTATTTTTTATTGGTATGAATACATTACTCATTCATTTCACAAACATGAGGATGTATTGGCTCTTTGTTTTGTATTAAATCAAGAAAAAATCAGTTAGACTGGATTTTCAGCAGATCATAAAAGTATTTCTTGGCTATGTATTAATTAAATTATTACCATTAAGTACTATCTGTATTTATTAAAAATCTATAATACAGGGTTTCAGAGAATGAATGTATTAAAAATAAAGTTTAATAATTTTATTGTTATTTGAGATAACAAGAAACTTTGAAGACAAATAGTTGGCTTGTAAGTTTTAGTTTTAACAATTAATAGATATCTAATTGTCCTCCATCATTCATTATAATTAATTAAATTCTGAGAAAATATTAAGATGGGTAAGACAACATCACAAAGCCAAAGTTTCAGTTCTTCGAAGTTTTTTAGGTTTGTTATGGTAGACTGTTGTTTCCAAAAAGCCTCATACTTTAAAAATCAAAGGTTTTTAGATCAGGTTAACAAATGGGCCATTTAATAAGTCCTTCTTTCCCAGTCCAAAGCCCTAGAAAAGTTTGTTTTAAAGTTTAAAAACGCTTTCACAATTCAAGCAAAATGGTATTGTGCTCCGTCCTACTGAAATATAGCTCTTTGTAATAAGCCAGGAGTTTTTCAGAGGTATGTAATATAACTTTTTTAGCATCTGTAAATACAAATTCTCAGTAACAGTTAATTTGTTGAAGAAACAAGACCAAAATGATAGTTGTACATATGTTTAATTTTTGTCATTATCTTAAATAATAATAAAAATATTCAACTTTATGTTTGGTATATTCATTTTTGACACCCCTTTCCTGGGTGTTCAAATAGTTCTTGTGTCACATCTTTGTATAAAAGACCAGAAATAAGATGAGATACAATAAAATTTATTTGGATTGAACTAAGTGAAAAATTGTAATTAGTTGGAATTGAATTTAAAATTTAAATAAATACAAAATAATATTTGATTATTAAAACAAGTAGAACTGCTTTTCTCTATTCATATCATATATACTCTTGAAAAAAAGAAATGCAAAAGGGATATTTTTGTTATTCTAAAGAGAAATATATGTAATAACATTACAAGTTCAGAGTATGTGATGTTACACATGTTAAGGCACTGATTGTTAGACCAAAATGGCAATAAAAGTTGTGCACTTTGAAAACGGAGGAGAACATCGGATAGTTTGTCAAAACGCATTCGTGTCCAATAAATTTGTTTGAGAGATCTGCATGTTCTGCAAGTGCAACGTGCAAAATCTCTATAAAAGTGACAGGTTCTCGGTTTCCATAGTTCGGTGTTAAGCCACAATACAGTTACGCCAAGACTGACTGAAGCACAGCACAACAATGCCATTGGTCGCTTGGAAGCAGGCGAATCTTAATCAGATGTTGCCAGAGCTGTGAATATCCACCCAAACACCATCACAAGGCTATGGAATCATCATCAACAACATGGATCAACTCGTGACCGTCCACAATATGGCAGACCTCGTGTGACCACGCCCACACAAGATCGCTACATCCAGTTACATCACCTTTAGGATAGGAACACCACTGCGTCAACCATACCAGGGCTGCGTAGGATTTCCATTCAGACCGTACGCAACTATCAACGAGATTTTAGGCCTCATATGCAACCCATCATAGTGAACGTCAACAACGTTTCTCAACATGACAACGCCCGTCCTCACACAGCCCAACTCACCACTGTCTTCTTGAGACACCACAACATCAATGTTCTTCCCTGGCCCTCCAGATCACCAGATTTAAACCCCATCGAACATCTTTGGGACAAGTTGGACTGACAACAGCAACAACCTCAACTGCAAACTCTACCTCAGCTTACAGCAGCTTTGCAGGCTGAGTGGACAGCCATTTCACAGAATGTGATTCATCATCTCATCGCTTCCATGGGCAGGAGATGCCAAGCAGTTATTGATATTCACAGGGGGCATACTCGTTATTGTCATTGAGTGACATTAAACTTCAACTGGTGAGCATGGACTTTGCCTTTGCAGACTTTGTTCAGCAGTGAATGTACAAAGTTTCACACATGTCTATAATATGTCTCAAATTTTGCCTTTTGCGTTTCTTATTTTGAAGAGTATATAATCATTACCATCAGTAAGTATATATTTTGCAAAACAGTCTGAAATCTAAAATAATTACATTTTCTTAAATACATTTAAAATAACCTAAGGCATTATATATAGACTGTTATATATTTAGAATAAACAAAATATCTTTAGAGCATGCATGAGAGAACTGTTGGGCTACAAAAGTATCTCACAGAAGAATATGATATTATTAGCTTTAATTTATGAAATTGAATCTGTTTTTCTAACTAGAGAAATAAGAGAAAAAGCACTCAGATTCAAAATCAATGAAAAAAATAAAAAGGTATGAAATACAAGAGAAGAAAGAGACAAATTATTAAAAGTAAAATTCAATTTTTGTATATTTTTTTACAAGAAGTACTAAATCTGGAGAAGTCGTTTTTTTCAAGTCAAGTTAAAAATATAGTTAATAAAAAGAAATTGAGTCCAGTAAACATAATAGAACACAAATTTCAGTTATAAAACTTTTAAAGTTTCAGTATAAATATGTGAGTAACGAGAGCATGGTGGAGTTATTTTTAATATTATCAAGGTGAAAATAATTGGGTGGAAAGTAGTGCCATAAAGTTAAACATATGCATTACCATACTATTGCATGTTAAAGATATTTGTGCTTGTTGTCTTCTTATTTTAGAATAACTTCCTTTTTGACAACACTCAGTTTGATGTAAATCCCCTCTACATACACTCCCTCCAGTCTCCAGACAGCTTCACTGGTTTTGCTGACAGTGTCGGAGACACTGACAACTCACAACCACAGCCAACAACAACAATCACAATGAGCAGCTATGCCAAGCAGGAGCAAAGGATTCCTTTTAATTGCTAAGTATGTATGAAGAGAGAACTTGTAAATATTTAATTTTGTGGGTTACTTGCTAATCAAGCCTGAAGCTAGCTGGGTAAAAGTTCAACTTTTATCAGTTTTAAATACATTTCAGCAAGTTTGCTTATTAACTAAATTATTTCCTCATCAACATGCAATATCTTTACAAATATTAAGTACAAATTAAGATGTATATCATGTTTTCAGCAATTGCATTAATATGTATTTAAATAGTTATGTAGAATGCTTATCTTGAATTTTAAAAATGATGTACCACCTTAGCTGTGAATATGTCAAGATAGCTTATCTTGAATTTTAAAAATGTTGTACCACCTTAGCTGTGAATATGTCAAGATAGTTTTTACAGTTTGTTTAAACTGGTCATCCAGATTACTGTATCTTTTATTTAAAATCTTAAGATTCATTTTCATCTCCCCTCTCCCTAAAAAAGCCAGTTTTTTAGTCATTAACATGTAGTTATAAATTTTGTTAATGAACCTTACTTAATGTATGATCCTCTGTGTAAATGGCATTTCTTAGAATTTTTTTGTCTTTCATCATCCAGTCCAACTTCTCAGTTGGAATGAAAAATAATCTTATTGCAGAGACTTGTGGGAGACAAATGATAGATATGAAATGCTATTTATTACGCACGTCAGATTTTGAGCTGCAATGGACAAGTTAAGAAGAATGTGGAGAAATACAACAGTTAACTTGATTTTTATAACAGTCTTTTTTTTCAGTATTTCATCAACTTTTGGTATTTAAACTGTAACAAATGACCCCACCAGAAGTTCTGAATTGGATTTAAAGAGCATATGCTAATTATATTTAAAAGTACAAGATAACTGGAAGCATATAAATGGTGTCCAGTCTTCTCTGTGCCATAGAAAATTTCTATTACATATTACATAAGTATCTCTTTAACAGCATTGAAATCTGAGTCTCTGAAGGGTTGTGCATGCAAGTTATTTAAATACACGTAGTATAAAGGTGTAGAATGTGTGTGGAACATTTTTGAATTGATAAAATGCATGGGTAAGATACTTATTTTGTTATTATCAACATAAAATTCATATAGTAACTTAACAAGCACCTTTGTTTTCCATTTGTAAATATGCTAGACAGTTATTTCTCTTACATCCATTATAACCTTGATTGTTCATATGGTGATTTTGTTCAATCTGCTTCCTTCTTTAACATTGTTGAGTGTATCAATATGAGGATTTTATTCTGTTTGTTTGTTTCTGCAACATTGTTGAGCCAAACAGTGTATCAGTATGAGGATTTTTTTAATGTTTGTTTGCTTTTGTGATATTGTTTAGTCAAACACTGTATCATTGTGAGGATTTTTTTATGTATATTTGCTTCTGTGACATTGTTCAGTCAGTGTATCAATATCAGGATTCTTTAATGTTTGTTTGCTTCTGTAACATTGTTTGGTTGAACTATGTATCGGTGTGAAGAAATTTTTATGTTTGCTTCTTTAACATCGTTCAATCAAACAATGTATCAATATGAGGATTTTTTTGTGTTTTGTTACTTCTGTAACATTGTTCAGCCAAACACTGTATCAATATGAGGATATTGTATGTTTGTTTGTTTCTGTAATATTGTTCAGTCAAACAGTGTATTAATATAAGGATTTTTTGTTTGCTTCTCTGACATCACTCAGTCAAACAGTGTATCAGTGTGAGGAAATGTTTATTTTTGTTTGCTTTCGTGACATTGTTTGGCCAAGCAGTATATCAATATAAGGATTTTTTTGTTTGTTTGCTTCTGTGACATTGTTCAGTGAAACAGAATAATCATGTAGAGATTTTGTTCTGTTAGTTTATATCTAAAGTATTGACAAGTTGAATGGTGTATTCATATTGGATTTCATATAACATTTTTCAGGCAAGTGATGCATCCATGAAATGGATTTTGTCTATTTCTCTAAGTTTGTTCAGTCCAACAGTTAATTTGTGTAGGTTTTCTTCTTCCTGTTTTATTAGTATTTCTCTAAGCTGTTCCCTGAAGGTGAATCTAAAACTCTTGAGCAGGTGTTGGTTTCATGTTATGATTATTCATCTGAAACATACTGTGAATAAATAAGAAAATCAAATGATTTAGTTTAAACCAGCAATTGTTTGTCCTTTAAAGTGAAAATGAAACAATTCAAATTATTGTCACCTCATTAGGAAAATAAAATGAAGCATCCATGGAGTGTAAGTACATCTTTATTTAATTAAGAATCTCAAATGAAACATCTACAGGCTTTAGAAGAATAACATGAAACATATGTGAAGTTTACAGTACATTTTTACCTAATTAGGAAAATAAAATGAAACATCTACAGGTTTTACAGTACATCTTTATTTAATTAGGAAAATCAGATGAAACATCCATGAAGTTTACAATACACTTAAGTATCCTAGAAGTATTATTTCAATTGTTTTACATATAGATATTGAAATTTATTGGATCACAACTTTATATGTGAAGAGTTATATATACAAGTTTTTCTGTCAGTTTGTTTGATAGAAGTCTATATTTATTTTGAGGTAGTTAAATGTGTTTGTATCATCAATTTTCTTTTTGAAATTTTATGAACATTTAATAAGATATCTCTAAATAGCATATTTTCTATCTTTGTCACAAAAAATGTAACAGTGGAATATTTTGTATTTTGAAAAAGTTTTTTTTTGTGCATGTATAAAGTTAGGGTGTTTTTTTCAAAAGCTAATGGAATTGTTTTTGAAAAGTGATTAATAGTGAGTGTATTGAGTAAAATGCTCTTCAGTTTTTTCAGAAACTTCTTTTTAATTGTATTCAGAATTTGTTGACATGAAAGGTTTGTTCAGTGTTGTTAATAATGATTTTTACATGCTATCTTTAAAATAACATCAGTTGTTCAACAACTGATAGACCCAATAATAATGATAAAACTGCACTAGTGCTTTATTGATTTGGAATAATATGGATGTATAAAATAATCTACAAGTTTCAAAAGGTAAATAAAGGAAATGGATTTAAAATGCTAATTTTTATATGCTTCTAATTTCAAATTATGGACTAATCAAGAGGAATGTGCAAAAAACAACTGCAGTCTCTTGGTAATTTTATTACTATTAGTAGGCCTGTCGATTTCATTGCTTTGATGGCTTTTATTGTGGTGTCAGGTTACTGAAACAACCTTTGTAGTCTGTGTTCTGGTAGATGTTCCCTTGAAGCTCTGAAACAGTGTTGTATTGTTAGAGTATTGAAACAACCACCTTTGTTTGTTTTCCCTTGAAGCTTTTGGTGTTGTAATGTCAGGTTATTGACACAACCACTGTTGTCTGTGTTCTAGTAGATTTTCTTTTGGAGCCCTGAAATGGTATTGTAGTGTTAGAGTATTGAGAAAGCCACTGTTATTTGTGTTCTGATAGGTGTTTCATTGAAGCTGTTACACTGTTTAGATGACCAACGTTAAGTTATGCAACACTGAGAATAATTCATTATTGTATTTTGTGTGTGGTTTAATGATCATTTGTTAATTTCTTTTTTTTAATCCATGCAACTGTGGGCATGATTAAAAACTTGCTAATTAAATTGTGCGTAAATAAATAAGTTATTATTTAAGTTCTGTCAAGTGTTCTTAATTAAATAAAGATTATGTAAAGACAACTATATACCTAAGAAATTATTACAGTGCCAAAAATCATTGAATTTGTGTAATAACACAACTGTAACTTTTTCCTCCAAACTTTCTGTATCATTTTTTAAACAATGTTGTTGTGCAAAACAGTTATTAGAAGACAATATTTGAATATGCACAATGTCTTGTCATCATTTACTTATTGGTATATGGAATCACTAAAATAGAGACTAGTAAAACTGCAGGAAAAATTTGATGTACAGGTCATTAATATAAAGTACTGTAGTGATATTGCAGGAAAAACTTTCATATGATTTTGTGAAATTCATTTAGTTTTGTATCTTGTAGTTATGCATAAACATTTGCTTATCAAAGGGCCAGTATGAATATAAAAATTATTTTCTGCTATTCAACTTCTATTAATGTAAATATGTGTATGACATCAATTCTTTAATAAATGTTGATTAAAAATGTATGTTGTGTGCATAGTTTAATATTTGTGAGAGGTATGTCAAACATTTTCTGAGTTTGGAAACTCATTAAAAATTTATTTATTCTTCACTGTACTATTAGTTGTGTTTTTTTTATATTTTTTTAGTTATTTTCAAGAGCATTAAGGTTTGGTTTAGTTTGAATTTTGCACAAAGCTACACGAGGGCCATCTGCACTAACTATCCTAAATTTTGCAGTGTAAGACTAGAGGGAAGACAGCAAGTCATCACCACCCGTTGCCAATTCTTTGGCAACTCTTTTACAAATGAATAATAGGATTAATTGTCACATTATAACATCCCCACAGCTGAAAGAGTGAACATGTTCGGTGTGACAGATTCAAACCCATTAACTCTCAGATTACAAGTTGAGTGTCTTAATCATCTGGCCATGCATTAAGGACAGTGTTTAAATGTAAAAATAACAGTTTGAGAATTCTTCATAGTACTGGGAAATGTAATTAACTGATATTTATTATCATGTTTAGATATTGGTTTACATACTGAACCTTTTATAGAATGCTTACTTGATAGGTATGCAGTAGACACAGGTCTCTGATGTTCCTTTGGCCTGGACATTACAATGTAAGTAAGGTATGTAAATGTAATTAAATTAATGTTACGAGTCATGGATTTGCATTGTTTAGAGAAGATAAAGGAAGGTATCAAACAAGAATTTTTGTATTTTAATAGAATATCATATTTATGTTTCATTAAAGTTTGATATCATAAATGTCATTGTTTTTCACTTTTTTCATCTGACATGAATATTATGTTTTTTTTATTCTTAAAAACTGTTAAAGTAGCTTTACTTCCAAGTAAATGATTAATAAAGATACTTGGAACTCATTTACTTCTTTTTTTTTTACTTCCCCTCTACTTTTAATTATATCAATAATTCAGTTTTGTAACAATATACTATTTCTGATTTTTTTTTTATTCAAACTGATACTTACTGAAGACCAAAAACTGTTTACAGAATATTTCTGATTCGAATTTACAATGTCTTATAATCATGTAATTAAATTTGTGCAGAAGTGTATATAAACTTAAAAACAAAAAAATTCTTCATAGTACTGGGAAATGTAATTAACTGATAATTATTGTACTATCATACAGTAATAGATATAAAAATAAGCAGTCCAGGTGATTAAAACACTCGACTCGTTATAATGTACAGTCAATCCCACTCTTCGTGGGAAAAGAGTAGCCCAAGAGTTGAAGGTGAGTGGTGATGACTAGTTACCTTCCATCTTTCCATACACTGCTAAATTAGGGATGGCTAAAGCAGTTAGCCTTCGTGTAGCTTTGCACGAAATTCAAAAACAAACAATAAAAATAAGCCCAAAGCATTTCAGGTTTCATGCATGCTAATAGTTACAATTTTATTCTGTGACTTAAAGAAAAGAAGTTTGAATTTAGTGATTATAAATAACATTTCTTCAAGCTGGGAGAATTTATAGTGCAGCATTCAAATTCTTACTGAGATGTCTTCTAATATTTTGAAAATATGAATTGTTTACTGAATACAGTTGCCCTCCCCCATCACTTAAGGCTAGCTTGATATCTTATAATGCTAAAATTCAAGGTTCGATGCCGCAATGAATATTCGCTGATTTTTTTGTTTCAATTTTTAATGGCTTTTATTTTATCATAAAATATATTTTCTGTATTTCAACTGCAAGAAAAGGAGATTCAATTTTCGTCATGTTTGTTTGTTGGGATGGGGTTATTGTTACTGTGGTGATGGGTGTCGTAAAATTATAGATAATGTACACCGCTAAAGATCTCAATACGTGTGGGTTGATATGTTCACGCTCCGGACTTCAGGGCGTTATAAGAGTACAGTCAAATCTCACTAATCAACTAAAGCAGCTCACAAGTTGGCGGTTCGAATTCTAATCAGTCACTTCAAGATCACGAACGGCTAGTGCATATATCGACAGAGGCTTTGTTCGAAACACAACAATTGCACCTATCAGACCGCAATATATTCTACTGTTATTATCATATTATTAGCTGTCGTAACTCTGTTGTTGGATGTTACACTGACTTTCTGCATTATGCTCTAGAACCGTCCTACCACGAAGTGTCATATCGAATTATCAAACCGCTAGATGTTGAGCCATGTGTTCAATAACTGTCCTTCCATTAGGTGACTTACCAATGTGTCATGCTGCTACTTGTTTTACCATCATCCTACCACTAGATGTCGTATCGAACTAACGTGCCTCAAGATGCTTTACTACTATTAACACTATAATATATTCCACAGCTATATAACAATATAACTAGGTGTTGTACCGCACTATCGCGTCGGTAGATTCTACACCAACAATTACATTCTTTTAAATTCTGATTACTAAGTTAGCATACAGAGTCACACACACACCCAAAGTTCTAGTATATGTTCTAAAATTATTCTACCGCTTGGTAGTCTGCCGAACTATCATGTCTCCACATATTATACCGCCAATAATAATGTTTCACAACTATTCTACCACTAGATGTCGGACCAAACTATCAAGTTGTTAAATGTGCCCCTATTATCAACTTGCTGGAAACATAATCACATAGCCTACTTGTCATTATGTTTTAATCATAGAAATTGTTGTTATGCCTGATTAAACCCGAAAGTTATTTTAATTTTTACACAGTTTTAACGTTTTCTTACACTGATAATGATTTTAAGAAAAACTAAAACGTATTAAAAATCTCTCGAATTTTTTTGTTATAGCTAATTGGTAAAAATTATATTACTAAGCGCAAGACCAGGTGGGTTAAGTCGTTCGACTCGTATTCTAGCGGTCGCAGGTTCAAGTCCCCATCGCACCATACATGCTCGGCCCTTCAGCTGTGAGGGCGTTATAATGTGACAGTCAATCCCACTATTCATTGGGAAAAAGAGTTGGCGGTTGGTGGTGATGACTAGTTGCCTCCCCTTTAATCTTACGCTGTTAAATTAGGGACATATAGCCCTCGTGTAGCTTTGCGCGAAACTCCAAAACAAAAAAAACTAAGTGCAAATATTTTTGTTTTGAGTTGGTAAAATTCACCTGATAAATGTTTCCGTAAATTGAAAACCAGATGGCTGTGATAATGCAGTTAGTTTCTTGAAATGGATAAAATAATGTTAGTGTTTTAAGTCGCAGATTTGGAAAAAGAAAAACGAATTGTGGCACAAACAAGCTTTAAAAAACGATATCATGTGTGTTTGCACAAGAATGTCCTCGTTTTGTGTTCATGCTATCGGACATCCCTTCAGGATATATTATGATCAAAGTGCAAAGTCACTATTTAGTGGCCTAATAAGAGACAATCAATAAAACAAATTTAAAGTGAACGTTACAAAAACATCTGTTCCAACAAATATTTTATAACTGCTGTCTACCATCGTTTCACTTTTAACTTCTCACCTTAAATTTCCGATTAAATAGATGTTTATGATATTTATTGAACAATTGGTGCACATTGAAGGTTTGTAGATGGTTAACAGCCTTTGTCTTTCTACCTAAGCGAGTTATTGCAAAGTTTGCGTTTATAGAAGTGTATTATTACTAGTAGTACTGCTTTATTTTTTAACTGATAGCTCAGTTTGCGAGTTTGTAACATTAAAATACAAGACTTAATTCTGCGATGGGCTCAACGCAAACAACTTGTGGTGCACTTCTGCTCTTTCAGAGCACATAAACAAATACTACTTGTAAGTATCACGATTTAGTGTGGTGTTTATCATAAACATATTCATCTGAAAATATAATGCAAAACATCTTGAAACAATGAAATAACATTTTTTACTGTTATTATGAAGCAGAAAAAACATAACACTTAATTTTAAAACTAGCTTTACACATTCAGGATTTCAAAAACGAAACTGTGCATTGTAAGTTTCAAATGTCCTGAACAGATTAGTAGACGATGCTTATTAAATAAACTTACAAACACGTTTTCAATAATTTAAAACTACTAGTATGACGAATAAACTATATGACTTGTTCTTCAAACCGAAAGAACGTAATATGTTTGCCAACTAAAACTTATGTCAAAATCAACATTCGTTCAAGATATTGATATGAAGACGTAGATCAAAAATCTTATAGGACTAATATAGTAATGAAAAACAAATTTGTCTATTGCACAATGAAACCTCGTGTTTATTAAATCTTCTGCTGGGAAATATGAGGGCTTATAACTCTAAAAATTAGGTTTAATGTCTGTGGTGGGCAGAGCACAGATAACCCGTAGTGTCACTTTGATATTATAACCAAACAAAAGTTATGGGCATAAATTCTTTCTTTAAACTTCCAACCAACAATTACCAATAGATAACGTAAAATACAAAAGTTGTATAATTGAAATATCTTTGAATATTCACTCACTTGTTGAAAGTGTAATCGGAATATCTTAATATTTCATTTACTGGTTTATTACTAGTCAAAAGTTATGTAACTACTGCAACAAAATAAATAATCTTTTCGTTAACTATCACCAGGAAGAAAAATATAAAGACCATGTATTGTATAATAATTTATCTTATTTTTGTCTTTTTTAACTCTTTCAAATATTTTACCCATATCAATACGCCGTATATCATAAATAAAATTAACTGAGTGAAATTATGTTTAAAGAAAGTACAGAACTATTGATTAATCATTTTTTAATTTTATGTTTTTTCTTTGGAATTTTTGAAAAATAACGAGAATTATCTGCCTGTAGCTGTTATATAGTCAAGATAAACATACCGCGTGCTAAATGGTTTGAGTAGAAGTTTATAATTGATTTAAATGAATAGTATATATAGTTGATATCAAACCTATTTAGGGCAATTGCTGTCTTGAGATATTCCTGTATGGTAGCCATATTGAATTTAAAAATGGCCGACATGTATAATATATTTCCCTCAATATTCACATTTCGTAAACGAAATATGAGCAGGGACATTGTAGCTATATCAATATTAAGGTACCGAAGAATCCCATCGTAAGTGTTCTTTATTATTGTTTATTAGATTTAAAGCATTATTTTATAAGTAGATCAGAAGTGGTGACCTAAGTCATGTACTAACTTGTTCACTTGACCCAACTCGCTAAACCACCAACCATGCTTTTGATAACATGAGCTCAGGTTACCAAACAAATAAACTAACCTGGATCGAAGTGTTGGTATATCTTGTAATTAATTCCTTGTCCATAAAAATATGGATATAGACGCAACTTCCATGCATATATATATCTTCTCTAAGTAGTTATAGATATTGAAGGAAGTGCGTTATAAATAGCGACCATCTTAAAATCCAATATAACCACGATACAAGGAATATTTTAGATTGACAACCGGTCAAGATACGTTTATTACCACCCATAATATTCGTGTAAACCATCTACCCCCATCTCTATATGAACATATTATGGTGTATTGCATCCTAAATACTAATTTTGAAACTACAGACTAGCGCGAACGTAATCACTCAACAGCACCCACCGTCAACTGTGTCATTCTTGTATCCCCATTAGATTTTGCCAAGCCCAAGATTTGTAACTCGAATATAAAGCGTAGACAGTTTTATAACGAGGGTGCAATATGGTAAACACATTTCTGTCGCATAAGTTCAAAGTTATTCTTAGCATCTTTTACTTTCTAGCGTATAAACACGAAGTATCCAAAAGTAGGTTGAGACGTTATATGAGGTCATCCCTTAAGTAATGTCTGATTTTAGGTTCAGAAAAAAGAGAAAAGATTTCAAACGCTCTTAATGTTATTTAATCAATAATGTGTGTTCCATTATTATTAATTACTTCCTGCTAACGATTTATAAGCTTGTGAATACCACTTCTGTAAAATTCTTGTGGTTGAGTGGAAAAGAATATAGAGAGAATAGTTTTGACATCATGTGCTCCAAGCTCTTTTCCATCAAAATAATTCTGCAATCTTTGGAATATATGATAATCAAATGGGGCAAGGTCTGGAGAACAAGGAGGATGTGAAAGTTTTTCCCAGTTTAGCTCTCCAATCTTTGGGGATGTGATCTTTGCTGTATGGGGCCGTGTATTATCCTGGTGTTACACAATACCTTTACCATTTATCAAAACAGGCCTCTTTTATCTCAGTGCAACATTCAAGCGCTCTAACTATTGACAATAGAAGTTTGATGTAATCAACTTAAAGTGGATCACACCAACAATACCCCACCAAATGCTTAACAAGACTTTCCTCTGGTGGAGGTCCGTTTTGGGCTGTGCTTGAGCCAGTTTAGCTGCACTGACCTATTGTCTGCAGCGCTTTACACTTTTACAAACTATACAATTTTCATCTCCAGTCACTAACCTGTTCAAGAAAGGTGAGTTACGTTCACGAGAGTGCAGAGAATTGCACTTGTCCACTCTTGTTCTAAGGATGGCTTCTGCTAAATCATGAGGGACACATTTACCAAGTTTCGACACTTTTCCAAGCTTTTGCAGATGACAGTGAACTGTTGAATGGGTTGAATCAAGCTTTTATGCTAGTTCTTCAACTGTTACAGCACAATCTTCATCAAGTGCAATCAGCAGGAAATCATCATTAAACTGAACTTAACTGTAGTCACCTGATCTGAACTTCTGAAACCACCTTCAACATTTTCTTTCATTGAGAGACTCCGCACCATGAATACCTTGTACATTTCGTGTAGTTTCTGCTGCACTTTTGCATTTTTTTAACTCATAAAGCATTATATGCCTAATATGCTCCTCAGACACATCCATATTCATAAGGGTTTATTTGACTAATGATAAAAAAAAATGAATACAGAAAGTGCATCATGATTTCTGCCTTTATAGAAAGCTTTAATGGCTAAAATATGTAGCAGGACGTCTATCAAAATGTTCTGACATTACTTATAGGATGACCTGATAATAACAATGTTACAGTACATTGTTGTTCTGTCTACAAATGAAGTTGGACGTAATAATACCAAAGGTATCGTAAATTTTTGTGGTTAGAACAGTTTTTACATAGTTGCAACATCGCTGATCATGCAATAATGATGACCGTGTTATTTTCCGTTCAGCCGGGTTTATTCGAACACGTGTTGTGATGCTTATATAATCGCTTTCCAACTTGACACCTATGATATTGCGTTATAGAGAAAAGTTAAAAGACTGGCTTACTCATGTAACCAAACTATGCTGAATGTATATAAAACTGGCCGAAAATAAGGCACAATTCTGGAAAGGGTAAGTCGGCTTTGTTTGTTTTTGTAGTTTTTTTTTAATGAAGTATTTGCATTTGACGTTTCATTTTCTTTTTTAGGCTTAAGTATGAAATCTATTCTGAATATATTTATTACTTACTAATAACAATATATTTTACTACCACGTTAATTTTCCTCTGCCTTTAATAATGTGAAGCTTTCTTCGTAGAACGGCTTAAACTAAATGTTATTCAAACAGTTAGGAAATCGTTTCTTGATATATTAGCTTATCGCGATCGGGGACAACATCATATGCTCGGTCACTGTAAATTTGGCCAGGTGGATTGATTGACAGATTGTAATTATGTAAAGATAAAGCCTTCATTTTCTTGTCTTGTGTACATGCAGTGTCTGTTTCATATATAGTTCAAAACGTGCAGAACATCTAACAAGATTCAAACGCCGAACCACTTAAAGAAGACTTCCAGTTTCACTACAGTTAGTGTTAACAGAATTACTTCATGTAAGTTCTTACTTATAATGCTTCCGTAAAAAAAAAAGATTAAAGACATAATTCTGCACACTTAAACCTTTACAGTTAAATACAAATAAACACCAATTGGGTAATGCAGTAGATTAGGTTTAACTTCCATCGACAGATGGTCGACTCGTATGTTACAAGACTTACTTAACGTCAAGTGATTTTGATGCAAATCCCTAAAGGATAAAAACGTTTGAAGAGGTATTGCTCTGAGTAAACACAGCAAACGAATAGTATTTTAAATTTATAGGAAATAAAATTGTTTGTATGTTTTTAGAATTTCGTGCAAAGCTACACGAGGGCTATCTACGCTAGCCGTCCCTAATTTAGCAGTGTAAGACTAGGGGGAAAGGAGTTAGCCATCATCACCGGCCGCGAACTCTTGAGCTACTCTTTTACCAACGAACAGTGGAATAGACTGTCACATTATAATGCTCCCACGGCTGAAAGAGCGAGCATGTATAGTGTGACGGGGATTCGAACCGCAACCCTCAGATTACGAGTCGTGTGCCTTAACCTAAACAGCAATAAGATTTCAAATTGGTCAAGAAATAACAAAGCTATGAGCTAAAAGTTTGCACTTGAAAAACTCAGGGGCATTCTATGAGCCTTGGCTAATAATGTAAGACCGTTATTCACGAAAGTCCTATGTATTACTTACCGCAGGATCACCGAGACTGTTTCATTTCAAGAGTTGTTTGGTTGGTTAGGCTATTTACGCCTATTTCAAGAGGAACTAAGATTAAGAGTAAAAAATATTTTAATTTCCTATTTTTGAATGCCATACGCCACGTTGTGTAGTCGCCTACAAAGTGCATAACTCTTCTCGTGATTCATGGCATGCGTATGTTTTACTGAAGTTACGACAGTACAAATTACAACTTTAAAATTATGTGATCTTTTTGTCAATTGACTGACTGACTGACAGACAACACACTAGTGTATAACAGTGATAGCGGTTAAAATAGGTGATATTTCTAGGTGACTTTCGGTCTCCTTTGGTCTAGCATGGTCAAGTGGATAAGGCTATCTGTAATACGCTCACTGCAGGGATCGGACCCAAAATTTAATATTTTAAGCCTGCAATCTTTCTTAGTCACTTGGTGGGGATTTGTATACAAATGAGTAAAAAAGATGATTGTATGTATCAATTTTGTTGGCAAATATAAAAAATTTAATACATATTGACATTTAATTAACTTTTAAATTAATATTTTAGGTTATTTGAAATAGTAATACGTAACGTAACTAACATAATAAATTAAAGATTTATATAAGTTTATCTGAACTTTTTCTCGCACCATCTTTGGATTACCTTAAATAAGAAATAAAACGTTGATTCCGTTCCCATGGTAACAACACGGTTCTATATTTAATCAAACTACGTTGGAAATAGTAAGATTTGCTTTATTTTCTTTTTGTTCTATCTACAACTAGCAATGACCGGAGTACTTTTCTCAAGTATTAGTTTAGTTTTAAAACTTTAAGAAGACTCTTACTTCTAGTATACATGCACTTTATAAAATGTGAAGACTTAAAACATATTCCTTCGCATTGTGAACTGATCATAATGATGCCCGGCAAGACCAGGTGGATTAGGGCGTTCGACTTATAATCCGAGAGTCGCGGGTTTGAATCCTGGTCGCCTCAAACATATTCGTCCTTTCAGCTGTGGAGGCGTTATAATGTTACGGTCAATCCCACTATTCGTTTGTAAAAGAGTAGCCCAGCAGTTGGCGGTGGGTGATGATGACTAGCTGCCTTTCCTTTAGTCTTACACTGCTAAATTAGGGACAGATAACTCTCGTGTAGTTTTGCGCGAAATTAAAAAACAAACAAACATTTTATATTTCTGTTTCACATACTAACCAAAATATCTTCGTTCTTATTTTGTATTTCTGCATTACATACTGACCTACATATACTTCTTTTCTGACAACTGATGTTCGTCTTTATTTTGTATTTCTCCGTCATATATTAATCTACATGTGTTTCTGTCTAGACAACTTGTGCTCATATTTATTACTAATTTCGATACCATTTACTGACCAAAGAAAACTGATGTGACAACAGATATGTGTGTAGAGTAAGAATGTCTTTGACGTGTGATTTACTCTCCGAGGATACCAAATATGTTGATTCTGATTTATTGTGTAGACCTAACGGCGGCTACTTAGTCAACTTAAAAATGCTAAACCCACTACCCTACAAAGAAATTGTGTATCGACGAATTGTAGCATTTATTGAATTTCCCTCGTCTATACACTGTTGGGTCTCTTGGCATCATCATGTTGGGCATGTGAGCCAAACTATGTGAAGAGAAAAGATACTAAAATGAAAAAACAAAAACAAAAAACGCTTTGTTTATTGATACAGTGTAAAATTATTCATATAAATAACATGAAAACGTCAGTAATTATTGCTTAGAAGACTCGAACTGCAAAAGTTAATAAAGCATACAGTACAATTAAAGTAAATATTAGTTTCGGGAAGGATGCAGAATGAGACAGTGGGATACGATTGCGCCGCCCCCCGTTAGTACAGCGGTATGTCTCCGGATTTACAACGCTAAAAAAAGGGGTTCGATTCCCCTTGGTGGGCTGAGCAGATAACAGATGTGGCTTTGTTAGAAGAAAAAACACAAAACACAAACGATTACGCCAGGCGAGATGATGACGTCACTATTGTCATAATATCTGTGTGTCGAACACCACAATTTTATATTAAAAAAAAAATTTCTCGCTGCATTAATGCAGTTTTTATAAGTACATGTACTTCACCATTCATGAGGCTTACGTTCAAACATGGAAGTAAGTTATTTGAAGGCAGTCATAGTTAGTTACCAGTCTTATGACTGTCTTTCTACATAAAGAACCCCAAAAGTTATTTGTTCCACTTAGTCACTAGGTTTTTAAAAGATTTGGAGCTTCAACCAGAGTAGGCGTTTCACTATGATATTGATCACGGTTTTCTTATGTGGTTTTTCAAGACACCAAACTGGGAATACTGAAAAGCAATATCAAATAGAACTGGGGCACGGGCAGCGTGTGCCAGTGCCTAGCGACATCGATGAGCTGCCCCAAAGAAATAAGTCAATGCTTAATGTATTTTTATTTGCCCGATCACTGTTGTTGTTCCCCGCTGGGACAGCGGTAAGTCTACCAATTTACAATGCTAAAATCAGGGGTTCCATTCCCCTCGATCGACTCCCCAGATAGCCCCATGTGGCTTTGCTATTACAAATATACACACATAGACTTGCCAGTATTTTCGGAAATTCTGTTGAAATTTTGTTTGTGAGATTAGATTTACAACTTGAGCCAAAGTAAAAGTAACTTCCAAGGAAGAAATAATAATTCGTTAACTAGACTTGGTATGGTTTTAATTATATAATACAAAACAATCTTCCCACCAGTAAAACATGTTACACTATTTGTGTCAGAAATATGTGTTTGTATGTTTTCTTATAGCAAAGCCACATCGAGCTATCCGCTAAGTCCACCGAGGGGAATCGAATTCCCTGATTTTAGCGTTGTAAATCCGTAGACTCACCGCTGTACCAGCGGGGTACATGTGTCAGAAGTAGGTTTGTTTTGGTGGAAGGAAAATGGAACTTTGACTGCATTTTAAAAACACAATTCAATTACTAAACGAGATGAACCAATTAAAATTCACATTTCATTTTGCTGCCAATTTTAAAGAGGAAATTGTTATAACTTTAGGAAATATAGTTATTACAGTTGAGGCTAAGGAATAAACAGCTGTTATTAAGTCAAGGAAAAATATTTTGAGGATATTTCCCAGAGCTCATTACAGGACAAAGGAATAACAGAGAGTTAACTTTATATCAAAAAGACAAGATCTAACTGGGTTTATTGGGCAATGTTCAATTAGAAATGTTTCATCCACTCCTAATGAGAGAAGTTTATTTGTCCATAAAATCTTGGGTTTATTGATGGAAAACCTTCCAGTAAGTTCATCGACACTGGTTTTACATCTACAACACTCTGGCACGATTTGTTAATAAAAGGTGAAAAGTTGCCTTGAGAGATGAAGAAAAGAGATTGATGTAAACAGCAGGTAACCACAAAGTTTCAGGACAAAGGAAATTGGACGGTACCCTTACTGTAAAAAGCTTTTCTATACCTCAAAATGTGTGAATAATTAATGTATTAAGAATAAGTGTTTGGAACTGATTTTATATGGATGCAAGAATTGGCTGACTTCAAATAGCTTCACAGTAGAGAACAGGGAAATAACTATGTACTAAATTGCAATTACTCCACTAATGGTTGAACTTTCAGTTAGAATGAGGAAGATGTTCACGTTTTTTGTTATTGTTTTAATTTCGTGCAAAGCTACATGATGGCTAGCTATCTTTAATTTAGCAGTGTAAGACTAGAGGGAAGGCAGCTAGTTATCACCACCCACCGCCAACTCTTGGGCTACTCTTTTACAACGAATAGTGGGATAGACATTATAACGCCCTCACAGCTGAAAGGGCGAGCATGTTTGGTGCGATGGGGATTCGAACCTGCGGCCCTCAGGTTACGAGTCGAACGCCTTTATCTACCTGGCCATGCCAGGGAATAGATATTTACGTACCGCCAAGAAGTGAAATGCCTATACCAGGGTTATTAGCAATAAATCTGCATCTAATGACTGTATCACAGTGGAACCAAGCTCTTTGACATGTCCTGATGGTTTGATGATTGAAGAAATCGTTTTTGGTCCTGAAAAATAAAGAGTTCATGCTTGAGTTTACGTGGGAAAAATTAAAACACTTCGTGGTAAATAGAAGAATTGTTATCATATGATTACTGATAAAATGAAATCTCTTTAATATAATATGACATGGCTGAACAATTCTCTTCGCTAGAAAGGACAAACTCTGATGTTAGTTAAATGTTAGGAAGGGCCATTTATTGTGCTATAAAGAATCAATGATATAATTTACAGAATCCAGAAGGATAGGCGGTCCATGCCAAAGATAATCTACCATAATCGTTTTTGAAAATAAGTTGGTGAGAGAATATTCAACTGGTTGACTTCAGAGAATTTACAAGTGAAAAGTTATTCTGCTGAGGAGCTCAGGGTATTTGTCGAGACTACTTCCAGAAGATCAACAAATATTTAGCCACTAATGGATTCATTTGACCACTTTCTTTGGAAGAACTACCCTAGTGACAGGGCAACTAGTGACGATAAGGGATAATAGGTCATTCCATGGACCTCTGAAGGAAAACTAAAATAAAACTTGATGAATGAACAGTTTTGTGCAGTGATTTAATTTAGTGCTAGGATTGTTTTATGACTTTACAGTTTCAGAAATGGCAGTGTTGAAAGCTATACTGTTTATGTTTTAATCTAAATGTTAGCTGGATGAACTCGTTAGGTTAAGATCAAGATGGATACAATAGTTATAAATATGAAAAATAAAGAAACATTAATTCTCTTTTGTTCATTGTCAATTTATATGAAGTATTTAAAGAGAAGTTATTATTAATTAATTAAGTATTCAGTAGTAATTATCGCGTCCGTTTTATTAGTTATTTTTTAATCAAAGCTAGCTATTTTAGATTTTTGTTTGTTTTGGAATTTCGCACAAAGCAACTCGAGGGCTATCTGTGCTAGCCGTCCCTAATTTAGCAGTGTAAGACTAGAGGGAAGGCAGCTAGTCATCACCACCCACCGCCAACTTTTGGGCTACTCTTTTACCAACGAATAGTGGGATTGACCGTCACATTATACACCCCCACGGCTGGGAGGGCGAGCATGTTTAGCGCGACGCGGGCGCGAACCCGTGACCCTCGGATTACGAGTCACACGCCTTACGCGCTCGGTCATGCAGCTATTTTAGATGTACGTTTTACATATATTATTAAACGTTGTATTTGAAATTAGTCCTGCATTTATTTGGGGAGTTAATGTTGAAACGTTGTATGTGCTCTTAAGCCTACAACTTTCATTAAAAGCGTTTGTTAGTCAGTTTCTTGATAATGAAGCACAATCGGCTATCTGTGCTCTGCCCACCAGGGTTATTGAAATCCAGTTTCTACCGTTATAAGTTTGCAGACATACCGCTGTGCCATTGGAAGATAGGGGAATGTTAAAAGCAAACTTAGCTTGGAGAAAAGTTACAAAAGAAATAGACTAATTTGTTATTGTTGAATGGACTGGAATTTGCATTGTTTTTATTAAATGATTAAAAAAAAATGTACGAACAGGGTAAGTGATTGAATGTGTTACAACAAAACCTCGAACATAATAAATTTCATAACCTTCTCTAATAATGTCAGGAAAAGTCAGTGGTGGATTTAAGGCTGTGTGGACCTTGGAGCTAATAATTTTTGTGGGCCCTACATCCCATGTAATTTTACATAGAACAAAATTATCAATAGGCCCCATTAAGACCATGGGCTCTGTGGCTGAGCCCCCTTTACCTCCGACCTAAATACACCACTGGGAATGGTTTAGTTATATCATTCTCTTTCATAAAGGCTTAAAATAATTAAATTTCAATTATTAATATTAATGAAACAAGTATGATTGAGAAATTATTAAAACTGGTAATGATAAAAGTGTGAACGATATGTTTCCCAACTCAAGTGATTTAAGACTCAGAGATTAGATAAAGACAGTTTCTCTTAATATTTGTAAGTAGTCCACATATCAGACATGATACCTGCATCTTCCCTACATTTGACGAATGCATTTTGTTACCTTTGAAATGCATTGGGTTAGACTATTTGGAATTTTGCCAACATTTTGTATTGTCTATCTATCCAGATTGAATGTGCCTCATATGTTTTGTTCTTTTTTACTCATTTCCTCAATGAAGGAATAAGTTTCACATAGTAAGCGCAAAGCGGAATATTTTTATTTTATTTTTCATCAGTGAACACAATTTGAAATGTTAACTATCTTGCTTTACACGATTGACGCTAGACATAGCGTTTTAAAATGTGATATGTGGTGACGTGAATATCTAGTTTCTCTATCTCAATGTAAAGAGTCTGCTATTTTGTTTCTTCTCCCCCTCATAGTGCTGTTTTAGCATAATAAATAATATCTGATAGTAAATATAAAACAAAAGTTTTTGATTTTGGTATTTCGTGTAATATAGTACACAGTTCAATATTTATTTGTTCATTAGAAGTTTACTTCGTTAGACGGTGAAACTTCAAGACTGTTGAGTTGTGGGTGTTCTGTTTGAACTAATAAATCCAATATCTAAAGCTATCACTTTTAATGTTTTCATTTGATTGTTTAGAATTAAGCACAAAGCCAGACAATGAGCTATCTGTGCTTTACCCACCATGGATATCAAAATCCTGTCTCCAGTGATGTGAGTCTGCAGACATTCCACTGGAGGAGGAGGGATAATGTTTTCAAACGAGACCGAAAACTTGAGTGCTTTTAAATAGTTGACTATTCTTCTTTAATTTGGTCTGATGATTAGGGCGATCGATTTACAAGCTTCTGATAACTGGTTATCAAACATACTCACCCTTTCAACCGTGGTGACGTTATAATGCGAATATGAATCACGCTTTGTAGAAGAGCAGTCCAAGAGATGGAGATGACTAGCTATCTTTCTTCTAGTTTATCACTTCGAAATTAGAGACAGTTAGCATAGATAGTAGGTTTGCGCGAAATTAAACAAAAACACTTTTTATTATAATTAGTATTATAAATAAATTATTAATTATTTAGCGTAAGAGTACAAGAGAAGTGTTAACTGGATTGTGTATAATCTACCGAACTACCAGCTGTGTAAATTATTTTGTGTTTATTATAGCTTACCAAGAAATTAGTGCAGAAATAGTTATTATTATTACTTAATTAGTTATTAATAATAAAAAATACATAAATAGGCTGTAGTTTGTACAAAATATTGTGTGGAAAGAAAAGACATAGTTTTCACATTATACAATGACCTTACACTACCAAATACATGTAAACTATTCTGATCATATGTAGGACTGATAGGAATGTACTTGAAAATTTTATATCTTTTAATTATCAGTGATGTCGAGAAACCCACTTGTTGAGAATTTTATATGCAAAAACGGCTCGCTTGGGTTCAGAAAATATTTTAAATAGAAGAGCGAGCGATCTTTTAATTAGGTTCATGCCGAATAAGTTCATTTTATGGTTTACATTCTTTTGTGTGTGTGAAGCACGTTTTGTCGTTTCGTGAAAACTCATTATTCAATTCATTACAAAGGACGTTTTGGTCTATGTTTTATTATTTTAATGTTTTTATTCACTAGAGAAAGATTTTTAAATGACGTTGTGATTGGTTACGTTTATAAAAATTATGGAAGTTTAGGACTCTTTGGAATGTTGACACTTCCAGTAGTATATAATAAACGAGAACAATATAAAAATGCTAAACAAAATAATTTAGCTTTCAGCGTCAGTTAGAGCTAAACCTTGAAGTCGTTGCAGTTCTTCATCAGTGATCGAATTAGTATGTCAGTCAGCCAGCGAGCCTGTTCTACATGGTTTAACGCAGATATTTCACTAGTAAAACTTGAAGTTGATTAATTTCAAAACTTACGTTGGATCGTTTTTATGAAGTTAGGCCTATCAGTGAACAAAGCCTTTAGTAAATATTATTAAAGAAATTAACTAAATCGTTATCTTTACGTGGAGTGGACTTCGCATTATTTTTACCAAATAAATAAAAAAGAACCCGACGCAACGACAGAACTCATGATCTATTTATTTTCGGAAAACATTATGTGCTGTTTAAATATATTTGTTTCCCTCCCCTAGTAGGAATAGCAAGTCATGCTAAGTATTCAACTTAAGTTTATTATTCATGGACACAACTGTGTGTGTTTCTATCTATTTTTATTTTCATACAACGAGAACAAATTACAGATAAAATAAAAGTTTTAACTAACATACATTTAAATTGCGTCAATTTTATCATAACATCCAGATTCACAACATGTATTTCTTGGAAATTGGTAGAGTTCTTATCGAGATTTATGTTTAAATCTGTTTATTTTATCGCAAAGCTACAAAATGCGTTCTGTATACGATGCAAAATCGAACCCTGGTTTTTAGTGTTATACGTTCGTAAACTTACCACTAACCTACTAAAAGACTAAATAAAGTGTTTGATAAGATTGAGTTTTAAGCATAAGATGATTTTATAAAAGTAAATTAAATAGTTATTGTTGATTTGAAATCGATTTTGCTGGCCAGGATCTCTCATATGAGAGATAAACAGTTATTATTTATGATTCCACATTTAACGTATTTTTTTTCTCAAACTTGTTTATTTGTTTTTTAATTTCGCAAAAATCTACAAGAGGGCTATCCGTGCAAGCCATTTCTAATTTAGCAGTGTAGGAATAAAGGGAAGGCAAGTAGTCATCACCGCCCAGGCCAACTCTTGGGCTACTCTTTTACCAACGAATAGTAGGATTGACCGTCACATGATAACACCGCCACGGCTGATAGGGCGAGCATATTTGACGTGACGGGGATCCGAACCTGCGACACTTCTAGTATTACACTGCTAAATTAAGGACAACTATCGCAGATAGCTCTCGTGAAGATTTGCGAAATTCAAACAAACACAGCCAAACATGAATACTTTCGTTTATATTTTTGTTATATGAAAATGAATATCGACTACAAGAAGTTTAGCCAGCTGATTCTTCACATATGATATGCAAGTAAACATAGGTCATTACTTCTCTGAGATAAATTTAACTTATTTACTACTTAAGCTGTTCCTGTTATATATGTATATACTACTATGTACATAATGCGTAAATAGAAAACAGTTAATTTGCTCAAACGGATGCACAATTATCTGACTATATGTGAGACACTTGGCATCTAGAAATGAGTCTACATGAACTGCTCCTGATGATAATTTCCAGTACAACAGCATAGTGCTGTGCAGTTCAGACTCGGTTTGCTAAATTTACAGAAGCCGAAACGTGTTTTCTTGCGATTGCAGTGAATAAGCTCGTAACAGGCCTTGGACGCCTCTGGCAGTGTTGTCCATTTTGGGGTCTAGAAGCTTTCTGTGACTGGTTTCTGCGCCTATTCAGTTATACTTGGCGGTGTTTGCTGTGATGTCAAGGTTGCCATGTTTGTTGACTGTATACCCTGACAAAAGAGTGCTTAACTCGACTGGTTCACCTCGCTGAAAGAGCATGTTTGGCTATAGAGAAGCACAGTGACTTTTTCTGTGAACGATGTATCCTCAGATGTAATTTGTTAAGGTACTGTGGATAGGTTGCAAAAGAAGACGTCACTACTGCGTAACCTTTCTATGTCTCAATAGCATTTTTCTTTCAACAAAGTCCTGTTGTTATATCACAGCCCGTGAAAGACTGCATAGCTTTTATCTTAATTCTGATGGACACACACACACTATTTACCAGATCAGAAGATATTTTCATGACTGTATGAAACAGAGGCTCAGTTGATGAAATTGTGTCAACAAGGTCCTTTTCACAAGTTTCTACATGAATACCAAGTGCTATGTAGGTAGCTAGAGGCGATTTTCTATCAGCATCATGTCGCACTGTAGATATATCGCCGGTTTGGTGTGTTTTATATTATTAAACATCATCAGTTCAAATAGGGCAACTGCTGCATTTGATCCAGTGTTTTGCTAATCAGTCTGATGTATTATACTTCGCTCTTCCAGTATCATCTTTATAATTGCATTAAAAGAAGCAGTCACAAAATTCCTATGACTTCCTCAAAATTTCTCTTCGAATGATTTTTGCAGCTTTAATTAGAACCGTGCTCTTAAAGTCATAGCTGGTTTCCTTGAAAAATCACAAAGCAGCGCCAGTGTTCTCATCAAAAGCTAAGAGTACTTCTCTTCCATTGCTTATGCCATCAGACCAGGTACACGAGAGATGAGATCTTTATGCCTTGTCGAGTTTATCCTGTCTAAGACACAAGTTTGTAACTGGTGCAGACAAAAAGCATATAGCCCGAGAATTTTAAAGAGTGTACTGTTTCATCGTCATTTTTGTCTCTTTAATACAAGATGTTAATTTAATCAGAGCAATACCTTCTGACCACTGTCATCCTTAACTTCTTTCTTCTTTTGTTCCTTTGCTCTATTGTACAAGGCTGTTGAACATTTGCTGTGCTAGAATGCATCTAGTGCATGCATGTCATCTGAAGTAAGCGTTGACATCAGTTTGATGTCAAAAGGTTGTGTTGTGCATTCAGCTCCAGGGTTGGTGATTTGTGCAAATGTTCATAAGTTTTATCACAAAAAGAGCACACTTCTTTCATTGTTGCTTTAATCTTATACTGAAATGTGTCTTTAAAGGGTTTGGATTTAAGGTATAATCATATTTCCTTTTCTGCGCTCTTTCAAGTTTCAAGTTACTAAATTTATTATAACACAACTTATGTTAAGTAGATTTTAAAGCCTTTAGTGTCTCTTCTACACTTTTATTAATACTTCGTTTAGTGCACTTAAATCAACTTACGTTAGTAAACATATAATGTCATGAAATATTGAGAGTTTTTCTAGATATAGTCTCGTTCTCAGAATCACAACTGTACCTTTTATTATTTACTGGACATCCAAGTTTCTCGTCGGTCTGCTTCCAGCAGAAAACACAAAAAAATCCAACTTATATAACTTCACAAGTTCTTTCCTGGCTGGTGCCCAGTTGTAGATTTTTCATTGTTCCTCTGTTAAGACATTTTCCTTGTCTACAACCATTTACATAGTTTACAGTATATCTACATCACGACCACAAGCAAACTTCACAGCTTTACCTTGATTTTTGTAAAAACACAAAAAAATAAACACGTGTAACTATTGTTACCAGCAGTTATAAATCTTCTCGATGCCCCCCCCCAGTGGCTCAGCGGTATGTCTGCGGACTTACACGCTAAAATTCGGGTTTCGATACTCGTGGCACAGATAGCCCTTTGTATAGCTTCATGCTTAATTCAAAACAACAACAAAAAATCTTCTCGATTTATGTTATGGATTTGTAATATCATATGGAATTCAAATATATATGAGCAATATTTTCTTTAACAAGAAGTAATATGACTTTCGTCAACTCCTGAAATTTAACCCTACTTTTTGTAATTATAGTACTAGTATATTAAATAAATTTTGTCTCAAATATACACTTAACAATATAAAATGATAGCACACACAATGAAAACAATGTCTTACAAGTATTACAATTCAGTTGGCTCTCAAGTTATGCATAATTACCTTAAAATGATTCAAAATAATTAAATCTCGTAAAGGTAATAACAAATTTAATTATGTAGCTGAAATGATAAAAAACCGCTACTTGGAACAAGTTAGCATTATAAGTTATGTGATAAATTAAAACTTAGTCTTTCTATTGGTTATAAATTTATGTAATAAAGTATCGTGGCAATTTGAAATAGAGGGTATGATTGGAGGACGTGGCAAGTAGGTCTAACTTTTTAGTTTATATCTCTGAAACAAAGAAGATCAATGGCTATAAAATAAAGACTGTTCTTTAGTAATGTTCGTAATATAGTTACTAATCTACGTTCAACTCATGACATCATAGAGGGGCGATGACAAAATTGTAAAAGCTGGAAACAACAAATATCACAATGCAGAAAAGCTGGAAACAACAAATGTTACAATGCAAAAAGCTGGAAACAACAAATGTCACAACACAGAAAAGCTGGAAACAACAAATGTCACAATGCAGAAAAGCTGGAAACAACAAATGTCACAATACAGAGGCAAGGGATATTGAAAATGTGTTTGAATATTTCCTTTTTGAAATTAAGAAATTGGACTTCTGTATGATTAAAAAGTTGGTTTAGCAACTATATTTTAATGCCAAGTTTATTCGTATGTAATAAAGTAGTTTAATTAAGTTTTGAATGTAACTTTATAAAAAGTTATGGCATGCGCAGTTTGATCTATTTATGTCAAGAGCATTAGAAGACTTTCGCTACTAACAACTATAGATGCTATATATTGAATTTTTCAGTTGTTGAGGCCTTTGATACTTAAACTACAGATAATGTAACTACGACAATGTTAAGATATTAAAGGCTTTTACCATTGATGACTACTGTTAAATATTTACATTATAGTTAGACTATGAAAGTATTTTGCTACTGATGATCACAAATGCTTTATGTGCAGCACAACGTTTTTGTGATGGGAAGGCTTTCGCTATTTTCTACCATAGATGCTTTATCTAACCTATAACACCATTATAATTTTTATTTTTTTTGCTACGAATGACAATTGTTTGTTTGTAATTAAACACAAAGCTACACAATGAGCTATTTGTACTTTGCCTACCACGAGTATCGAAACCCAGATTTTAGCATTTTAAGTCCACAGACATACTTCTGTGCTATTGAGGGGCACGAATGATAACAAATGCATCATTTACAATGTTTTAATATAGGAGGCTTTCGCTGCTGATGACCAAAGTTAATGTATCTACAACGTTGTTAGGATTGGGAGGCGTTTAATACGAACTCAGTGGAAGTTTGAGGTCGTAGGCGCGTTTTAAAAGTGATGGTCAAATCCTGTTACTTAATTTCAAAAGTAGCTCAAACGTTGGAGGTAAGTGGTGTTAACAAGTTGCCTTCACTTCGAAATTAAGATTTCCCAATAGCACAGCGGTATGTCTGCGGACTTGCATCGCTCGAACCCGGGCTTTGATTCTCGTGGTGTGCAGAGGACAGATAGCCCGTTGTATATATTTGTGCATAATTTTAAACAATAAATGAATGAATCAATCAAAATTAAAAGCAGCGAACTAAAAACAAGAATAACTTTTAGAGCTTTCTTAAAAGTTTTCAACTAAATTTTACAAAAATCTGGTTCTAGAATACTGAATTCATAATCTGTAGGCAATCGCATCGATACCCGTCAATGAAGATGTTCGTCCTTTCAGTCTTTAAGGCTTTTTAATGTGACGGTCAATCCCCCTAATCGTTAGTAAAAGAGTAGCCTGGAAGTTGTTAATAGTTTATGTTGGCTGGTTGCTTTGCCTATCACATCAGAATTAGGAGGGTAAATGCAGATGGCCCTCGATTAGCCTTTGGTTTGTTTTGAATTTTATGAAAAGCTACTCAAGGGCTATCTGTGCTAGCCCTCTTTAATTTAGCAGTGTGAGACTAGAGAGAAGGCAGCTAGTCATCACCACTCACTGTCTATTCTTGGGATACTCTTTTATCAATGAATAGTAGGATTGACCGTCAAATTATAACGCCTCCACGGCTGAAGGGGCCAGCATGTTTGGAGTGACGGGGATTCGAATCCGTGACACTCGGTTTTCGAGTGGAGCGCCTTAAACACCTGGTCATGCTGGGCCTCTTTAGCGAAATTCAACAAACAAAAAATTCATATATGGCCGAATATCATATTTTCTTACAGATTATTTTATATTTTTTAATCTTTGTGTAACTGTATTTTACACAAATATCTGCTGTTCGTAACATGTTACTTATGAGATAAAAAAAAATCCGGAACTTATTACGGCAAATATCCTAACTTAAAAAAATGATGTAGTTTTTGTAAAATATCAAAATCATCTTCACCATTTAGTATTTTATTTTAAGTCTATTTAGCACGAATAACAAGAAATTAATAACATTTAGCTAACATTTCCGTGAGTTATTTGTTTTGGAATTTCGCACAAAGCTACTCTGTGCTAGCCGTCCTTAATTTAGCAGTATAAGACTAGAGGGAAGGCAGCTAGTCATCACCACCCACCACCAGCTCTTCGGCTACTCTTTTACCAACGAAAAGTGAGATTGACCGTCACATTATACACCCCTACGGCTGGGAGGGCGAGCATGTTTAGCGTGATGCGGGCGCGAACCCGCGACCCTCGGATTACGAGTCGCACGCCTTACGCGTTTGGCCATGCCAGGCCCTCCGCGAGTTAATATTTGTTACTGTTTTATCAAACCTAACATAAGGGATATTATAACCGCTAAAATACGTTGTTTATATCTCAAACATAGAAAAAACAGTGTATCACCATGCATTTGTTGTAGACTTTGATCTTATTAAAACTTTTTAAAATAAAATATAAAGAAAATAAATTGCTAAAGATTTTTCCTACTTTCAAATGATATTGCAGTTTCACCATAATCAGAAACAAATGAAAAAGTATTTGCATTATTTCTGCTTAAATATACCTTGGTAAAGGGTTCTGTGCTTATCAGTATAGTGTCTAAGGTAACTAACTATACGGATCGAGACATGATGACTGCGATATTATTTATCAATTGTGGAAAATTAAAAAAATTTTTTAACATAACAACGCATGGTTTTTCAGATGTCGCTATCCTTCTGTTTGCTATTAAGAGAGAGTTGAGAACCAAAGTGCGCAACACAAAATAGTTTTCAATTAAAGTATCTTTTTGAATGAAAATAATAATAATTTTCAAAAATACTGTTCTTATCTGTATTTTAATTATTAATATTTTATAATAAATAAATTGCAGTGGAAAATTTTATAATAATAACGAAATAAAAAGTACCATGTATTAATGCGCATTTGCTGCTTTGCGACGCAGCAGAATCCGAGTTTTCGTGTAAAATTAGCTCGGTTCGTGGTTGTCTTCGATCGTGGTGTGTTAAACGGTGTGGTGTCGTTTAGCCGAAGGCTATTATGCCGATATTGTGACAAAACTTACTTGGATAGAATGGCCTCCAACTTATTGCTTGGTAGGTTAAATAAATTATATTTTAAATATTTTCTCAGCACTTTTATCAAGAAAAAGTTAAGAAAAATACAGTTATATGTAATATGCTTTGATTTAATTACGTTTCAAATTGTCGTATTTTTAAATATAGCATATGATTAAGAATAGGTATGGCAATAACTCCCATCTGAGCGATTACGTTGCTAATAGTACTAATATTTGAGTATTAACGAGAGTTTAGAAATATAACGTATATGAGCATTGATTTTCATTTTTCAAGTACTTAAGTAAACCATAAAATAAACGGTAATATTAATTTAGTATTAATTAGTCAAAGTAATGTAAATATGCTCCCGCAGGCCTGCAAATACGAGGGCGACTAGAACCAAAAGGGTAACCGAAGAGCCTGACAAACTTAAGAATTGCCGACAAACGGGAGATATGTATATATTTTTAAACTAAAGTGCGGTTACAATATTCTGTTGCGCTAATGATATAAATTAGTCTGAATCGTAACTACAGTTATTACATAGGGGAAATGAATGTGGGGGCCTAATTATTTTTTATGCCCGTATGGGCCATTTTTTGTAGTTATGCCACTCATTAACTGAATAATAACAGGTTTTGCTCTGAAATTTGAAACTAAAAATGGTGATTTCACGTTATGAATAAATAAATGTGTAAGAGATTTTATGTAGAACATCCGAAATTTTCAAAACTGTTCGGAAATTTAGCAAGCCTTTCATTATCAGATATAATATTATTGACTTAATATTTATCTGTAGCCAGCTTGGAGATTCAAAATACGTTTCTAATATATTCGTTATTACTTCCCTAGACTCGTATCGTTTAAACATTAGCCTTTAATAACATATTATGGCCTGGCATGGCCGAGCGCGTTAAGGCGTGCACTCGTAATCCGAGGGTCGCGGGTTCGTGCCCGCGTCGCGCTAAAACATGCTCGCCCTCCCAACCGTGGGGGTGTATAATGTGACGGTCAATCTCACTATTCGTTGGTAAAAGAGTAGCCCAAGAGTTGGCGGTGGGTGGTGATGACTAGCTGCCTTCCCTCTAGTCTTACACTGCTAAATTAGAGACGGCTAGCACAGATAGCCCTCGAGTAGCTTTGTGCGAAATTCCAAAAAAACAAACAAACAAACAAAATAACATATTATGTTAAAAAAATGTTAAGGTTTACTAAAGTTCCACGATTTTTTTGTTTTGTTTTGTGGCATATATTAAAATTCAACAAATACACCAACTTGATATACTGTTGTAAGCTATGTTTTTAAATCTTTATTTGATAATTTTGTCCAGTTATAGCTAGAGATTTTATTTTGTGGTGTCACATGTCGTGACTTAATGACTAGAATAGTGGTTCTGAAATGTGACCATCCTGGGAAATCACAAAATGAGTTAAGAAATATTCTACATTTTAAACAAACATTTTAACCCCACAAGTGCGTAACATGGTATTTAGACATTTTTTCCTTCAGACATCTCCATGGTTACAGAGTTACATTTATTTTCTGCCTGATTCTACTAGTCCTAAATTTTGTATCTGGCGCTACGTTCTCTTCATAATTATGCAACTTTTAAGGATCTCTTCACAAGAATTTCATTGATAGTTTAGAAAATGTTTTGATCCACGTATAAAGATCGAGTTAAGCAACAGTAGAGTAATTGATTTAGGGTGTTTTTTTGTTTTTATAGAGGGATATTTATTATTCAGCGAGTTTTTAGTAAGCCGTCTGTTACTTTAGTTTAATAAATATATAGCTTGTTGCTTGGGGTAGGAATAAATACTGTATGCACGAGAGAAGTTAGCATGTAAATGAAAATACGATATGAGCACGCATCACTGAAAATCTCGGTTCTCAAGAACTTCTAGGCCACAAACATCAAACCGAAAAAATGTTTTAACAAACAATAAAATATGAGTAAAAATGGTTATGTTAAAATATAAAAACGTACTTTACAATACAACAGTGTCTTGTTTAAATCTTAAGCGTATTTTTTTGATGTTTGTAATAGTTTTTTGTTTTTTTTTAATAGTTCGCCTATTACGTGTCACGAATGCAAAGGGTTAGCTACAACGCAATAACATTAAAATTATAATATAAATTATTAAATTTAACCTATATAGGAAATAGTATTTCTTGTTAAGCGCAAAGCTACTTAAAAACAAAAGCAATGACAGGATGTTAATAAAGGTTGTTTGTCTGAAGCTTTGACCTCATGTTACTCTGTCCTTTACACTAAGGTGATTTTAATATGCATATATAAATATTTTATATTTAAAGCCACACTGTTGCCTAAAACATAAAAGACATTTACGTTCTCTAACTTTAGTGTCTTTCGTCGTTACCCTTGTAATGATGTTTTTTGTAATTGCTCAGCACAGTCTTACGAGTTCGAAATACACACACACATGTATGAACAATGAGCTTGTTCTGTACCAAGCATAGGAGTCAAGTGCCTTAACCACCTGGCCATGCCGGGCCTTATGAACACAGAAAAATGCTTTGTTCAGAGGCATCGTAATCGTTCGTTTTATCGGTGCGTATAATATCCATAACTGGTTCAACACATCTCACGTTCATGAAACTGGTACTAAATATTTTGATTAGTCTAGAAGCAGGTAAGTCTATCATAAAATAAAGTATCACTTTGAAATTAAATTTTAAATGAATCGCAGAGCCACGTACCTAACTTACAAACTCAAAAAGAAAACTTCAGTGCATATACGGGGTTTGTAACTGGGAAAGAAAACTTTTTTTTAGCAAGTATTGAAATTCATAGGATTGTTTGTATAAATACAAAACTAACTCAGTTTCTCAGAAACACATTCAGCTTATAATGTGATGGTATTGTTTTATTAACACCTAGTCTGTGAGCTGGTGAGATCGAAAGAGGGTGGGTTAAAACTTAATTAGTATGTATAAATGGATAAACAGTAACTCATCTGATAACTTAACAGCAAAATAGTTGTGATACTTTTCACACCTAATATTTAACTCTCTGAATAGATCTAAACACTGATTTACTGATTACTTGTGTCGTACCCCTGTTTCTATTTAATACATGAAATTTCTAGATCATCACGTCATTCACTTTCTAGTAAACAAACATCAAAATTAAAGTGTTAAAAAAATAGTTTATAAAATTCCCCCTTTTCTGGATTGTGAATTCACATTAATAATCGTCATACATAAATAAAATGGTACACTAAACTGGAAATTTACCAATAAACTGCAAGTGCATGATGTTACGGTCTAAAAATTTCAGGTAATAAGCATAAAACGGGCGTTTTCAAAAAATAGGACTTCTTTATCTTGGGACGCTGTATAATAAATTAAGCATATCTTAATTTCTAGGATTGTTGTTAAATCATTGCATTTTACGTTAGGCCTACGTTAGTTCCGGAGTATTCATTGAAAAGTTTATTTATGATTTAGGTCTACAAATAAATGTAGTCTGTAGCAAACGTTTTTCATTTATTGCAGAAATCAGTTAATTTGTTATCGCCATATGGACTTCCAAATATTTTATTCAAATAATTCAGAAGGACTCGCCCCGCCAACCCACAGAAAATGTTACAAATATCTATAGCCTTGTGCGAAATATGCGTCATTTTTGAGACTAACAAACTTTACTTGTATACAGATACTACTCTAGACACTTTTGGACCCTTGGCAGGAATACCACATGAGCCCGTGGATACGCAAGCATTAATCTTACAATGATGCATCGTGTTATTCTAGCATTTAGTTGCTGTGTTTTTAAGGCTCTCTCGATTTTTTCTCATTTCAGTGAGAGTGCTTCCATATAGCCATTATCAATTATTGCTGTTACTGTTGTTGTAATGTTCTTTTAAATTGTTTAAAAATTACAAGTTCAATGTAAGTAACGATGATAAATAGTTTATTTGTTCTTGAATATTTCTGAAAGTTGCCTTTAATTGTGAGTAGCACCATTTCGTAACTTGTAGGTCTAGGTAACTTCATAAAAGATATTCAAACGGAAATACTTTGCTAATAGTACTACGATTAAAGTAAAATATAAGCTTCCACATAAAATATTACAGTTAATCGATTAATTAACTTAGTAAAAAAATACGTCAACGAACTAAAGAAACTCGTTACTATTCACCACTACTGAACTAACTGTATTTATATACGTCTGTATATTGTTTTTGAACAGGTTCAAAAGTGTCTTGGTCCCTACTCTTTCCCAGTATTCTAGGTTTTTTAGAACTTGCTCATCATGATGTGACCTCTAGCTAAGATCCAAATTAAAACATTGGAAATATAGCTTACAACCTATAGATAATACTATAACAAGTATTCTAACAGTAATACAACGAATTAATAACACACCGTTATTCCAACAATACAGTAGTGATAACATCTGATTCACGAACATTTGTAATGTTTACGTCTAACACATGGCGGTTGTTTTGTTATTCTGAGTCTAGAATGGCACTGTTTGTACGATGTGACATTAGAAATTTGTGTGTTTTTCTTATAGCAAAGTCACATCAGGCTATTTGCCGAGTCCACCGAGGGGAACCGAACCCCTCATTTTAACGTTGTAAATCTGTAGACTTACCGTTGTACCAGCGGAGGACCACTAGAAATATAAGAAGCGAAGGTTTATTCGTAAAAAAAAAATATTATTAAATAATTATTGAACTGTGACTGACCTTTTTGAAAAGCCAATTTGAAAGGTTTGGAAACACAATTTGAAAATAACAAACTTAAGTTCTGAAACTTAGATCCAATCTTTTTTTTTTTTAGCAACTTGTATCTTTTATCAAACAAGAGCACGTGCAGTAGCTGGTATATGTGTATATTTCCTATGTGCTGTTAGTGTGAACTATATACTCTTTTATGGAAATATATACGCAGACGCACATACAGTAAGTAGAAAAATGTGATAAAATAAATTTAATAATAATAATATGGTATTTTTGTTTTTAATTTCGGAGAATTAGTGGTGACTTCAGTTTTGTAGATGAATTTCTGTTGCCTTGCTTTTCGTTACGTTATTTTAAATATTACTTATGGTAAGTGGAAGGCTAACTTCTTAAGCTAAATAGCGTTTGAAGACTTTGAACTTTATTACAAAAGACAAGGAAATACTTTTACCGGGAGATATTTTGTATGTAAAAATTTATTGTTATTAATTGAAAATAAAGACCTAAGTTCATTCTGCTCTTGTTTTTGCATATTACTTTGAGAATTTCATAATCAAAACCATGAGGAACAAATATTAAATAAGTATGAATTGGTTTATAAAGAGTTTATACGAAGTTTGATGAAATGTGAGCAACTCACCATTCAATCTACTTTTAAGGCTATTTGTGATTTTGTATCAACTGTTTTGTCCCTTTTTAACAGCCAGTGAAGCACCAGTTCAGCCTCTACCGTGCTGATATGTTCAGAAGCAAGTTGAAGGAGATTTCAGTGAATGGAACTGTCCACAAACCACTGAAGACTAATACTTTGGCCAAAGGTGAACTAAAGAAAGGTGGTCAGTCTTCTCGCTTCTGTTTAAATCGCAGTGAAAAACAAACTATCCCTAGCGGTAAAGAAATCCAGTCCACCTTGTCTACAAAGTCTTTCCATTCTCGCTTAACTCGACGCTTTTCACCAAAACCTCCTCAACAAGAACCTTCCTCCTCTTCTAAGGCTGAGCGAAAATCTACCAATGGCCATACAACAGGTTTAGTGAAAAGTACAGTATCAAAAAGGCGCTTGCAAACTACAGTTGGGAGTCCTCAACACAGCACTAAGAAAAATGTTGTGGAAGGAAGTAAGAGTGCAGCCCCCCACACCTCCTGTTTTTTACCCGGTTCTCCTCAGAAGGACAACGTTAAATCAGAACATCGAAAGAGTGAGCAGTCGTCTCCTAGTCCGAGTAAACAGAAGAACCGCAGATTACTGCCAAGTCGATTATGTGTGGAAGAACCATCTGACTCCTCCGAGGAGTCCCATGATACCCCCTTTTTGAAGATTCACTCCCCGCCCAGACCTTGTTATAAACCAGGAGCTGCGAAAAGTAGGCAGGATATCGGACAGAATAATTTAAAACTGTCAAAAAGCACTAAGTGTCGACAAGTCAAAGATGAGGGCAAAATAAAAGGGCTTGATGGCAAAACTACAGATGAGAAGAAAACTGGTGGATGTTTTTTGCCTGCTAAAGATCACTTGTTAAGAAGATTTTCTTTCACAAAGACCACGGATGATGAAGATGTCACGAGCTATCTCTCGGTTGAAGATAACTTACAGTTGTGTGTCGTCTCTTCTGACTCTGGAATAACGATCTGCGACAGTTCTGAAAAAAGTGTTCTGGATACCGAGACTGAAAATACCTTTTCGAATTATAAAGAGAGGACAGAACAACAGAATCTAAGCAACAAAACAAATTCCGTTGATGAACAAAATGTAAAAAATTCACAAACAGTAACTCGCTTAGAAATTCCAATTAGAGAAAGTGTTTCAAAAAGTCACTCAGAATTAGTGTCCACACGAAAAGATGCACATAACCGTGTAAGTAAACCCGAGTCTGCTCTAGAAGATGACGAAGCGAGAGATACTTCACCAGATGGTAGATTCCTAAAATTTGAAGAAGAAATAGGACGAGGCTCCTTCAAGACAGTTTACAAAGGGTTGGACACTGCCACTGGAGTAGCGGTTGCTTGGTGTGAATTACAGGTAGGTAATTAAAATGTTTTTCTTTATCGTATCTGTTATGTAATGTTAATTTCAAGTCAAGTGGAAGTTGTAAGTCTGTCAAGTGTTTGTCGTATTGACCAAAATAAGGAACTTGTTAGCTCGTATCGGACAGTAAGGAGTTGTTTGTTTTGAATTTTCGTGCAAAGCTACACGAGGGCTATCTGCGCTAGCCGTCCCTAATTCAGCGGTGTAAGACTAGAGGGAAGGCAGCTACTCTTCACCACCTACCGCCAACTCTTGGTCTACTCTGTTACCAACGAATAGTGGGATTGACCGGACATTATAACGCCCCCATGGCTGAAAGGGCGAGCATTTTGGTGTGATTGGAATTCGAAAACGCGACCCTCTGATTACTTGTCGAGTGCCTTAACCACTGGCCATGCCGGGCCACAGGGACTGTAGTGTTCAGTGATTTAAATTTGTACTCCTTACTAAAATAATGTTCTTCTTTCAGTTTTCAAGGTGGCTGTAAATAGAGTTTAAATATTAAACTATGCATTAAGTTGTTGTTTTTTTTACAGTGAGATTTATTACGGAATATGTTGCACCAAAGATGTATTTATTTCGTCTATATTATGGTACGTAAGCTGAAGGCCGCGGGTTCGAATCCCCGTCACATCAAACATGCTCGCCCTTTCAGCCGTAGGGCATTATAAGTGAGGTCAATCCCACCATTCGTTGATAAAAGAGTAGCTCCAGAGTTGGCGGTAGGTGGTAATGATAATTGCCTTCCCTCTAGTCTTATACTACTAAATTAGGGACGGCTAGCACAGATAGTTCTCTCGTAGCTTTGCACAAATTTCAAAAACAAATAAGCATTACAATTTAGTTGGCCCGACATGGCCAGGTGGTTAAGGCGCTCGACTCGTAACCCGAGGGTCGCAGGTTCGAATCTTCGTAACACCAAAGATGCTCGCCCTTTCAGTCGTGGTTGCGTTATAATGTGACGGTCAATTCTCGCAACTTGTTGGCAAGAGTTGGCGGTGGGTGGTGACGACTAGCTGCCTCCCTTTTTGTCTTATACTGCTAAACTATGGACGGCTAGTGCAGATAGCCCTTTTGTAGCTTTTCGCGAAATTCAAAACAAACCAAATAAATTAATATGAAGAAAAATTAAAAGCAATTGCCCACAATTGAAACATCGTTAAAAAAACAAACAACTTTTTGAATTCTTATAAAAAATTAGAGAAAGTTTGGTGGTCGACTTCTGATTATCGCATTCAAGTCTTACACTTATAAATATTTTTCGCAAAGTATGCATCGTATGCTTTATGAAAGTAACACCAAAATACCAAATTTAAAAAAAAAAATTGTTTTTATGAGAATAAAAGTGCAACATCAAAAGTAAATTTGTTTTAAAGCGAGAGTCAGTGATCATGGAGGTGAGACATTGTCTCGGATTCTGTTTTAACTCGTATACTCTGACATGGATGTGAATGTTTTAACCAGTACTCTCTGACGTAGATGGGACTATCTTAACCACCCACTAGGATGTTAAAGGTGTTTTTGTTTGGGGGGAGGTGCTCATCATCTGGAGATGTCTACCATGTTAACAGGGGTCTGAGAGGCTCCAAACTTACAGCTTTATTATAGCATAATAAATCATTTGGAGTTTCCTAATTTAAGTGAAAGGCATGGTTATGGACGAAAAGCTCATTTTTCTCTATATACAACGTGGATGTGAGTATTTTAATACATACTGTCTAAAGTGGATTTTAGAAATTTTTTTACAACTTTTCTGTCGTGCAGTATACGTATCAAAAAAATTCGTAAGAAGATTGACATTTTTTGTGCTCGTTCTCCACTTAAAGTGAGGATTTGTATCGCAAACAGTTATCAGTTCATATTCAATTAGTTTTTAACGTAGATATTTCAGTAATGATAACAAAACAGTTCTCTATTTGCCGAGTTCTCATCAATGAACCCTATGGGTTTAATATCTTGAAATAGTTTTGTGGTGAAAATTGACCGAAAGCTTATACACTGTATAACATTTTCAGGTACATTGAAAATGTTCTTTTCTGAGAATGTTGGAGAAAAGGTTTTTCATTAATTAACAGGAATATTCAAAATATTGCTATAAAATACATAATGTTTTTAATGTATGTGTTCACACAATATTTTGTGGAACCTAACGTTTAACGAATGTTTATGACAAAGTTTTGTCTGATATATTATGCAAGTGATGTAAACACTGTTTCATTCGTGTGACATTTACGTCGGCTATAACACTGCTAACACCAAGTAACCGTGGCAACGAGATTCTAACATATTTCTTTATGAGAGTACAGCTACTTGTGCTTATATTAATTTTTTAAATAAGTTGTGACTGTCGACACGTGCACGCGAGACTAAAAAACAACAAACACAGTTTGTGCCAACTAAATGTTTTGGCAACTGTCGAAACATACATGTAAGCTTAAGGGGAGCAAGACGTTTTGTGTCCTGTTTGGAAATGACATGACAGTAATGATATGAACTGTAAAGAAAGAACCTCTTGTCATGTTGGGTTGGGTATTAAGGTCAATGGTTTTGGAGGACCTCGAAAGCTGGAGTCCTCAGTGAAGTTAATATGTTTGGAATCTCCTGTTCTGAGAAAAGTTATGACTATGAAAAAAAGTCCCTTTTTTAAATCTATAGAAATAACCTTTGTAAGCATGATTTGAAATATTAAGGTCATTCTCGTGGAAATTGCATAACATAAACAAAACATCTCCCACTCTCTTTTGTATGTTAATATATCCCCTGTATTTTGTAAAAGTGGCATGACTCCCAAAAAATATTACACTATATATATTAGTAATTACGTAAAGGTTTGGAAAATATGAAAATATGGTTAATGATAGTATAAGCGCTCCAATTTTCTGTGGTATTCTGTGTGTATGTTTCAAAAATTTATTTAATAACTTCGTGCCTATGAAAGACAGAATTATAATCCGTGAATTTACTCATAATCGTTTCTAAATTGATGGACATTTTAATTTTCACGCATTTTAGAGGTTAATCCATGTTTCTTCGTTATATCCACCGTTAATTTATATTTTAGTATTGTTTTACGTGTATATAAAACTGTTGTTTATGACGCTGGAGTTATTAGCTAACTTACACGTTCGATATTGTTTTACTCTGACTTAATATCAGTTTATGTAAAAGAAATGAGTGAGCGGTGTTGAATGAAGGAGTGTACAGGGGGGATTTCACTCGTGCAAAAATCCCCCTTGAAGTACATTATATTCCATTTTGTCCCGGGTGGGGGGCAGTGGTTATAAACATGCACTTAATATCATTCGTACTGTTTAGGAAACAGTACTTATTAATATGTGTAGGCTGAGCTCTTTAAATGGATATTAAATAATACAGGAAATAATCAGTGACATGCTCACATAATAGACTTATTTCAACATTTTTAAAGTTGCTCTCCCAATTTAATATGAGCTCCTGGGAAGGTACCTTGGAATTTCTTTTGAAGAGATTATTATACTGCTAAATGTAATTCGAAATGAATAAGGAACTTCATGTGATGTACACTTGACTTCACATGACGTCATACAAATTGTGTTGTTGTATTACGTGTATGTTTAGTGTTGGACATTTAAAATGGTAGAACCAGAACGTATGCTACAGCAACGTAAAAATCTTTACATCACGGCAAGAAACACATTCTGTTGATATAGCCCTTTAACCATTTATGGAACACGGTTTGTTTTGTTTTCTCGTCTGAAATTAACCATTGTGTGGTGTTTGTCCCCGTGACTGTTTGTGGACGGAACTGGGAACTGAGTCCCGGAATTTAGCGTTATATGACCATTAACTTACAATGTTTCACCCAGGACTTTTGTTTATTTGTTTTGAAGTGGTAAGTTGTGGTCCAATTAAATTTCATTATTTATAGGTAAAACAATTAACATAATTGATACTTAAGTGTACTGTAAACTTCATGGATGTTTCATTTTCCTAATTAAATAAGTATGTACTGTAAAACTTGTTTCATTTTTGTTTTCCTAATTAAGTTTTTAAAACTTCACTCAAAGCTTACACGAGGGTTATCTGCGCTAGCCGTCCATATTTTAGCAGTGTAAAACTAGGCCCCCCAGTGGCTCAGCGGTATGTCTGCGGACTTACACGCTAAAATCCGGGTTTCGATACCCGTGGTGGGCAGAGCACAGATAGCCCATTGTGTAGCTTTGTGCTTAATTCAAAACAACAACAACAACAAATGTAAAACTAGAGTGAAGGCAGCTAGTCATCATCACCCACGGTCAACTCTTGGACTACTTTTTTACCAATGAATGGTGGGATTGACCGTGACATGGCTGAAAGAGCGAGCATATTTGGTGTGACGGGGATTTAAACCCACGACCCCCAGGTTACGAATCGAGCAGCATAAAGATCTAGTAGTTCTTGAATTCTGAACAATTCTGAAATAACTTACCTAATCGGGGTTATATGCTTACTGTCAGAGTGTGGTGGTAACGTTATAGGGCTGATTAAGAAGAGGGAAGTACGGAACACGAGAAAGTTCGAGAAGTTACTGGCATAGCCGAAAGTACAAGTAAACAAAAACACCTCAAACATTCGAAAATGTCACCGAAAGGAATGTAACGCGATTTAATGATAAAACTGTAAACTACCTCGAGCTATTAGTTCGGGCGGTGCCTGACAGATGTCGATATCGCCATGTTTCCCTCGAAAAGTGAATACTGTCAAAAATATAGAATAAAAATAAACACAGCAAAAACACAACTCGTAGTCTTTACGAAATTAACAAAACTCAAATACCAACAGCCAGAAATATATATGAATGGTACACTACTTCAGATTGCCCCATCGGCAAAATTTTTAGATCTAACCTATGATTCAAAATTAACTTGGATTAATCATATCAAGGAAATTAAAAATAAAGTCTGGCGAAGAACTAACTATGCTAGGAGTCGAACTGGTAAAAACAGTGGAAAATCTACAGATAACATACTAAAAATCTATAAAACATATATTTGACCAGTAATAGATTGTGCAGCTCCAGCATGGATAACTGTATGCAATAAAATAATTAAAACCACACTACAGATAATCCAAAACGCACTCCTTACAACAGCATACAGAGTTCCAAGAACTATATCATCTCAGTTCATTCACAAATATTCGAACATACCAACCGTACCTGATAAACTCCTACCTAGTACGATAATGTACTTTAATAAGAATTGGATGAAAAACAAATTACTATGCGAAATAAATAGGTTCATCGCACATGATGAAGTTCGTCATAAATATTTTTCCCCCCGTTTATATTTTAAACATAAAAATAATAAATATTAAATAAAAAAAGTGCAACCAACAAACTTGACATTCTGCTGATAGAGCAAAATAACAGCTATATATGTGCCACAATACATGGACATTGCTCTGAAAAGGATTAGAATAATATTCAGTTCAATAATTACAAATTCCAATACGGCAAGATCATAAGTACGAGGAGGAGGAAGAGGCCATAGAGAACCTGATCCTCCAGGCTATGAACATTTCTTACCCAAACACCGAGAGAGAAATTGTTTGTTTGTTTGTTTTTGAATTTCGCACAAAGCTATTCGAGGACTATCTGTACTAGCCGTCCCTAATTTAGCAGTGTAAGACTAGAGGGAAGGCAGCTACTCATCATCACCTACCGCCAACTCTTGGGCTACTCTTTTACCAACGAATAGTGGGATTGACCGTCACATAATAACGCCCCCACGGCTGGGAGGGCGAGAATGTTTAGCGCGACGCGGGCGCGAACCCTCGACCCTCGGATTACGAGTCACACACCTTACGCGCTCGGCCATGCCAGACCCGAGAGAGAGAGTAGTTTCCAAACTGGGCTACACAGGTAGGTTCACAATTCCTTTTGCCGCACGCTGTCATACAGAGACAGGAGGTGCTAGTCTTAAACATAGGATAGATAGGTATCGGGATCTAACCCTTGTGAGTTAAAATTGACATTGTGAATTAAAATGTATGAGTCGTTTTTGGTCGCTAGTAAAATTGCAATAAAATGTGTGATGTTTAATCCCATAAAGAATAGAAAGCTAATTGTTCTTTTTAAGTGTTTTAAATATCTTGGGCATGGGCAAGCGTGTTAAAGCGTGCGACTCGTAATCTGAGGGTCGCGGATTCGCATCCCCGTCGCGCCAAACATGCTCGCCCTCCCAGCCGTGGGGGCGTTATTATGTGACGGTCAATCCTACTATTCGTTGGTAAAAGATCAGCTCAAGAGTTAGCGGTGGGTGGTGATGACTAGCTGCCTTCCCTCTAGTCTTACACTGCTAAATTAGGGACGACTAGCACAGATAGCCCTCGAGTAGCTTTGTGCGAAATTCAAAATAAACAAAAACAATCCAATCTAAGACTGTAAACCACCTTATCTCAAAATGTAGTCTCCTTTCCCATGGGGACACAACTGATATTTTGGAGGGGCTCGAACAATTAGGGAAGAGACATTATTGCAATAATGTCACATTAAAGTAATGAGTAATTGCTACACCACATATAACATTTTAGTGTATACGTTTGCTACATATCATCACGTAACTCGCTTTTTCGCGCATTTAAAAAAGAAGGGGAACGTGCAAGAAACCATATTTATTGAAGGAGCGCAGATGAGGAAAGTTTGGGAAACGCTGCTGTAAGCTATTAATATAAGTGGACTGCATGAGCCTGTTTATCTACAATTAATTTCTAGCTGTTTGGGGTATGCGATAGTTGAGATATATCGTAGAAGCAGTTTGTGTCGTTTTTATACGCAGTGTGTTGTTTATCTGTGCTCTGACCACTGTGAGTTTCGAAATCCAAATTTTTAAGTACAAGTCCACTTGATTTGTTCATGAGCTCTACAACACAAAACACAAGACATAACAATTCAATAAATAAAATAACACAATAAACAACATAAATAAAATGCATGGAAATGACTTTGAGAAGGAAACAAATTGTGAACAAGGAGGGAACAGTGAAAATATAACAGCGGTCAACACGTCAAATCAATAAGAACAATATGAAATACAACAATATAGGAAGGAGGAAGAGGTTAATTTAACTTGACCTCTCAGGTCTAGAAGACTTAAATCCCGAAACCTGGAACAATAACCCTTTGATTTATGGTTTAAATGCTAGCGCCTTACAAGACGGAGATTCGTCTTGTGTGTTTTTACCACTGACCTCTGTGTTCCTAGGTTCTACCTTTTACGTTGCCTTCTATGGCTGGGTTAAGACCCGTTTTAGATATCCTTATGGATGTTCGTCGTCGTACCCCAAGCTCATCCATGTTAATTTGTTTTTAAAGCTATTAAGTACAGGTACAAGTTTCTACTGTTTTTTCCTTTAAACGGTGGGAATGATGAAACAGAAATAAAGATGTGTATGGATTTACAATAATCTAGAAACAGCTTTATGATTTAGAAAGCATGAACATTATTTTACTGTAAAAAAGCTGTTACATAACCTTTCCAAAAGCGATCAGTTATCGGTTACGTTACAGTAATTAAGCAACGCTAAATAATGTGAAAATTTAGTTCTAATACATGCCATTCCACTGCGATTTTATTTCGGCCGTGGTTGTTATGTGATCTGCTGATTTGATTATTATAAATCATTTCAACATAACGCAATCAAATCTGTGTATTGAGGCCTAAAGGAATAGTTAGACACAATTGGCAATTGTGGCTCTTGTTCGAGTAAATTATCAATGGTAACTGTAAATTTATACGGTACTTGAAGTGATAATGTATATTGATTTTATTAGGAATTGCCACAAGGACGGGAAGATAGGTATGTAGAGATGACTCTACATTGATTTTTGATCGTAATGCGTTCGTCATTTAGGAAGTTGTTCTCGAAAAACTTTATTAAGCCTAAAGTGATTTTTGTTTCTTTTATAATAAATCTATTGCTTTTCTATCAATCATTTCACGTCATATTTATGCATATTTCATATTGAAATGTTTAAAAAGTTCAATACTCAAGGAAGTTTTACGTAATTGATTAATGTTCTTCGATTTATAAATGCTGACGTTGGAGTATGCTTAATATGTATGGTACTGTCTGTCCATTATCATATACAGGGTGTCCCAGAAGTCGCGCACCATATAAATTTTCTTTATTTTCCTTATTGATTTCACGGGGCTTCTAGAAAGATTCGCCAAAACCATAGTCGATGTTTCTTCATCGGTTGCACTCCTTCGTCGTCCACATCTCTCACGGTCAGCAACTGAGCCAGTTTCTTGGAAACGTTTAATTAAACGACAGACAGTAGTATGGCTCAATGGCTTTTCTCGCTCAGGATGAGTAAGGTTGAATTCTTCAGCTACAGAGCGGTATGTAGTACCATTTTTTCCAAACATAAACACCAATGTAACTCTTTCTTGTATTGTTAGTTTTTCACCCATATCTGGAACATAAAAAACAAATCATTATTATATGTACGTATGGTGCGCGACTTCTGGGACACCCTGTATATATAAACGTATTTGTGGTGTTTGTAACAGCATTTATTCTTCGCATATTAACATTGGTGTTCTTACTTGGTGCCTCCCCCAGTGGCACAGCGACATGTCTGCGGACTCGCACTGCTACAAAGCGGATTTCGATACCCGTGGTGGGCATGTACAGATAGCACACTGTGTAGTTTTATGATTGATTCCGTATCGTCAATCAATCAATCAGATAATTAATTTTACTTGGTTATTTTCACGTGCTCTCCCGTAAGGAAGAATCTTGAAACTTCTGAGCCTTTGGCATATTTTAATTCTCCAATACTCAACTTTAAACAATATTTATTAACGACTGTAAATATACTATTAAATACGTAGCTAAGACTTTAGCTAATAATATATTCTTCCAGTAGTTTAGTAGTTAGCTTGTGGGCTGTAAAGCTTAAAGTTAAGGTTCAATCCCTGTAGTAGGCACAATACAGATCGCTCATTGTGTAGCTTTGTTCTTAAAATGGTCAAACGAATAAATCGATTATAAATCTTTAAACGGTGGGAATCATGGAAAAAAGTTGTGTGTGGATTTACGATATCTAGAAACATTTAATAACTCGATGGTTGAAGAGCTATAATATTGAACTCGAAACCTTTGGGTTAGTCGTATATAATTTAAAGAACAGTGTTCGTATTAAAAATTTTATAAAATGTACGTTTGTCTGTGTGTCATTTTTATTTTTTATTTTAGGGTGTAGTCATCGGAATGGCAGAGAGGGGGAGCAGCACATAATTTTCCTCCTTGATTAATTTTCGACAATATTCCGAACTCCTCTCAACATTACGTTTTGCTTCATTTCAGGACATGTAAGCTACTTCTCACACTAGTTTCGTATTTTTTTTCCACTCTTGTAACTCCCATGTAAGAAGAGATCAAATCGCTACTCCAGTTACAAAAATTTTCCGAGAAAGGAGGTTGGGGGGAGGGAGGGTGTGACGTGTGTCCAGTTCTGAAAAGTCTGAGTTACTTCCAATTGTACGCATTTTGCTTCCAACGCCCACTGTAAAGGTGTTGGCTGGAAATACGAATTGGCAGTGTGCATTATTCTTTTTGGTATCATGAATCAGTAAGCCTAATTACACATCTGTTGAAGTATGAATTGAGATGTTAGTACGAAACGCAATATAAAAGGTTTTATACGTGTCTTCAGGTATCAGGTAGTTACAGTTATAGTAAGCTGCAAACATGACGACAAGTTCTGAATTATGACTCATGAAAATTACTTCAGTGGAGTATTTCGTACATTTCAGTTATACGCACGTAAATGTCATAGTGATTATAAAGGCTAATTATAGGAAATTTATACGTAAATATTTTGCAAAATTAACAAATTAGTTTCATTATTAATTAATCTTTCAAATAAGTTGCATGCATATGTAAAAATAATTTGCTGGTCGACGAAATTTGGGGTAGAAGGGGTTATAAAGGAATTTAAGTTGAGATAAGACTGTTTCCACGTGATTTGAACAGCGTACATTAATGCTTATAGCTTTGCAAAATGGCCGTTGTTCCATTCGTGGTTGTACTCAATAGTTTTGTTATGCATTGTAGTTGTGCCACTAATTTGATGTTTGGTTGTTGTTGAATGTTGATGTACGATAATGTTGACGTACAGTCATTGCTGTACCATAGTGTTGACCTGCGATCGTTGTATATGCTGATTAACGGCCCTTGTTGTACCTTAGTGATGTCGTATAGTCTTTGTTGTATCTGTAATGTTCATATACAGTCGTGATTGAATTCATTTCAATATCCTTATACGGTAGTTGTTATACGTACGTCAAATAAGTATGTGGTATTTAACTTTCCAGGTAGCAGGAAGGTGGTAAGGAGATATTCAGTTCTGTTTGTCGTTAGCCACATTTGTTATGTTGATTGATGGCTTTTGTTTTATTTTTAATTTTGGTTTAGTAATATTTACGTATCAGAACTGCGCTACTATTGGTCTGAAACAAACACCAAAGGTAAAATCCACTCAACTTGTACACCATGAATTGTAGACATATCGATCTTAACGTAACAAATATACTGCGCTATGAAGTTTAACTTGGAGGTACTAGATATTTCAATGGTTTGTATAGCAAACACTCGGCGTACAGATAGGTATTCATTCACTTTGCTTTAATCAAATATATATACAATCAATATTATACACAAAATAATGAATTAAAACGATGTGTGTAATAAAATAACGTGCTACATAGTTACATGAAGGTTCAGTGCAAGTAACAGAAACATGTTTGTGTGTATAATTAATTTTACACAGTAACTTGCCCAATATTCTCATAAATGTGAGTGAAGCTGACTGATATGTGACCTGACCTTGTCGAATAAAGAACCGATTGATCAACAACAGGAAATTATGTACCAGGTCAAAGTGAACCGCTGTTGTTTTTGTACTTCACCCTATTGTTTTTTGTATCTGATAAATGTGAACCTCTGTTGTTTTTTCTGTTTGATAAATGGGAATCTGTTGTTTTTTTATATCCGATTAATGGGAAACTGTTGTTTTTTCTATCTGATTAATGGGAAACTCTGTTGTTTTTTATCTCTGATTAATGGGAAACTCTGTTGTTTTTTATATCCGATTAATGGGAAACTCTGTTGTTTTTTATATCTGATTAATGGGAAACTCTGTTGTTTTTTATCTCTGATTAATGGGAAACTGTTGTTTTTTATATCTGATTAATGGGAAACTCTGTTGTTTTTTTATATCCGATTAATGGGAAACTGTTGTTTTTTATATCTGATTAATGGGAAACTCTGTTGTTTTTTATCTCTGATTAATGGGAATTTGTTGTTTTTTATATATGATTAATGGGAAACTGTTGTTTTTTATATCCGATTAATGGGGAAACTCTGTTGTTTTTTATCTCTGATTAATGGGAATCTGTTGTTTTTGTATCTGATTAATGAGAATCTCAGTTGTTGTTGTTTTACTTTTGTATCTGATTAATGAGAATCTCAGTTGTTGTTGTTTTACTTTTGTATCTGATTAATGGGAATCTTTGTTGTTTTCTTTTTTTGCCTGATTAATGGCAGTAAACAAAGATAAGAAGTTAACAAGTAGTTTTACCAACAATAGGAAACCTGATAGTAAATAAAATAACGGACTTAACCAATAGTTTAATCTTCATGGACGATGTGCTTTCTCGTGTTGTTTTCCTTTTTTATGCTTTAAGAGACGAACAATTTAATCCTAGCATTAGTTTGATTAGTGGCAATTTCCTTGTCACCCATATGAATGATGTTGACTTTTGCAGAAGCCACTACTGGTGTGTTTGTAGTCTGAATCGGCAACTATGTTTATCAAAGTGCTTCTAAAGAGACCCTGAACACAGTTTGAATTGCCCAGTGCTTTTTGTGTTGCGCTACTAAGGTAGTGACAAGTTGACGAATTTCAGTCTCTGATGGGAGGTCCACGTTTCTGTGTCAAACAGGTTATTAGTTTAACTGGAATCTAAACCAAAATAATCACGAACACCAATGGCTTCGGTGGCTTCGATTGGAACCTTTTGCTTATGGCTTCTGTGTCACTTCCAAAACGTAGGAGCGCCACCTACATCGAGGTAATTCCAAACTCATTCAGCGTCACTCAAAACCAGAGACTCAATTGTACCATCATCAACATCATCCCGATATGCATCACCACAATCTTGAAATTCATTCTCATCCAAATCGTAACTTTTTATACTTCTCTCATTCGCGATGGAATCGGTTCTTTACTTCAAATTGGTTGCTTACCTCCCACGTTTACGATGTAAATTTATATTCGGTGACAAATCATCATTCGGACATTCACAGTGACCGCATTTTAGGTACGAAGCGCATTTAGGATGCTCGCATTTACAAGTTAACTTGCTTATAAGTAAAACTTTATATCGAGACTTTAGTGCCTATATAGATCTGAGCGATGATGGCGGGATTATTAATTTTAATACAAGCAAGTAGAGATAAAGATTTTTAGTTTACTATTGTTCGACATTGTAGCGACAGGTCAAACAAACTCAAGTCAAACTTAACATCAACAGTTGCCCCCCAGTGGCTCAGCGGCATGTCTGCGGACTTACAGGCTAAAATCCGGGTTTCGATACCCGTGGTGGGCAGAGCACAGATAGCCCATTGTGTAGCTTTGTGCTTAATTCAAAACAACAACAACAACATCAACAGTTTGCAACATCAATAGTTGCAAATAAGCAAAAGTACCCGTCGGGAAAGTTTTTTCGGGTAATCTATCAATTTAAATTATCTGTTTGACTTTAAAAAGGTTAAATGTCTTGCACTTTTGGTCTCACTCAGAGCCAATACTCTGAGCTTGTCTACCGTGAGAGCAAATTGTTGAGCATTTCGGCCGTGCTAAAAGCCGCTCAATAATAACACATTTTTTTTCCTTAAGTTACGTCGTATTTTGAAATGCCAGTGACAGTGTATATAATTCCTAACAATTTATTGTAGAATTATCTTGCTTGCGAAATAAAATTTGGCACCATTATTATTAATGTCTGTTTTTCCGTCATTTCAAAAGTGAATGCTGAGCTTTGCTTGTGAGTTAAGTCTTCAAACGCAGTGCGGGAAGCGGCCACCGTAAACGGGTTAGTGCGCGCATGGCTGACAATTTCTTCAACTTTGGGCCTTGCATTCTGCAACCCGAAACGTTGGCAACAAGTTCACGTCCTGTGTAACGTTTCGTTTTTCAGTCTAAGATTTGTACGAACAGAATCCGAGTTAGTTACCTTGACTTGCTGAGTGAGTTAGGCTTTGTATATGTTTATCAGTTGAAGAAAATAATAAATTGTCTTATGCCTTCTTGTTAAGCAGTTTATTTACTAAATCACACTTAACCGTCACGTTAAACATGACGCTCCCGCGTCGCGCTAAAACATGCTCGCCCTTCCAGCCATGGGGGTGTATAATGTGACGGTCAATCCCACTTTTCGTTGGTAAAAGAGTAGCCCAAGAGTTAGCGGTGGGTGTTGATGACTAGTTGCCTTCCCTCTAGTCTTACACTGCTAAATTAGGGACGGCTAGCACATATAGCCCTCGAGTAGCTTTGTGCGAAATTCCAAAACAAACAAACAAACAAACATGACGCTGTACTCATTGTTCTGTAGTTAAAATAAGGATGACTTTTATGTTTGTTCTATTTATTCACTTCCAACTTCTAACAAAATTTCAAACACCTTAATTATTCATTATATGTGCAAAAACGGCTCGTTTCAGAAAATATTTTACGTAGAAGAGCGAACAACTTTTCGACCTTCTTCGGTAATCGTCATGTTCACAAAGAAATAAAGAGGTAACTGACCGGAAGCTGACCACATGTTTGGAAGGGTTGTGTAACTGAGTGTCGGAATGTAGAGGGCGGCGTTAGGTGTTTGAATATATAATTTTATTATATTTAATATAGGTATGAAGGCGTTCCTTTATGTTGGTTTATTTTGGGTTTAAGTTGTTGTATAAGTAAGGCTTTTTTAATGGTGCGTTTGTTTATGCTCGTTTCTTTATTTAGTATTTGAGTGTTTTCTATGGTTATGTTGTGTTTATTTGACTTGCAGTGTTCGAAAACGTGTGAAGGTGACTTTTTATGTTCTTTGAATCTGGTTTCCATTTTTCTACTTGTTTCTCCAATATAGAAGTCTTGGCAGTTATCATATTGTGTTTTATAAATAATGTTGGTGTGGTGTTTGTTAGTGTAGGTTTCACATAGTAAAGACCTCATTTTTGTGCCTGGTTTTTGAATAAATTTGGTATTAACTGGAATGTCATATTTTGTTATTAGTTTTTTAGTTTTTGCCAAATGTTGGTTATTTGTCTGCTGATGTCGGGAATGTATGGTATACAGCAGTATATAGTTTCGTGTTTTGATTCGTGAGATATATTTACTTTTGTTGGTTAATTTTGCTTTCTGTCTGGGTGTGTGCGTATAATGTTTTCTACGGTTTGTGGAGGAAAGTTATTGATGTTGATGAAGTATTGTTTTATTTTGTCTAATTCATCGTTAATTTTATCTGGGGAGCATAGTTTTATGGCTGTGTTTATTTGGTTTCTTCGGATGTTGAGTTTTTGTTTTGTTTCATGTGCCAAGTCCCAAGGAATGTATAGTCCAGTATGGGTGATTTTTCGGTGGAGTTCTGTTTTGAATTGTGTGTCGGTTCTTGTAATTTTGAGGTTAAGAAATGATATTTGATTGCTTTCTTTCTGTTCACATGTGAAGTTAATATTGGGATGTATAGAGTTAATGTGATTGAAAAAGTTAAGTGTGTGTTCTGTAGATTTGAATCCCGCAACCATGTCATCTACATATCTGTACCAGTATAGCGGTGAATGTAATGCTGTGTTAATTGCTTGTGTTTCAACTTGTGTCATAAAAATATTGGCTAGAAATAGTCATACTGGGTTGCCCATGCTTAGGCCATTTGTTTGTATATAGTTGTGGTTGTTGAACATGAAGTTTGTCTTTATCGTGGTGAATTCTATGAGGGTTGCTAATTGGTTGCTGGGAATGTCTATAGTTGGGTTAAGGTCTCGGATATAGAGTTCTAAGGCTATCTTGCAGGCTTCACTGGTTGAAACTTCTGTAAAGAGGGATATAGCATCGAAACTGGCCATGATTATGATTAAGTTGATTTAGATTAGACTTGAAATTAAAAGAATATTTGATGAATGAGCTGGCTGATGTTACATATTTGGAGAATGCTCGTGCTATGTATTTACCAAGAATGTAATTAAACGATTCACATGTGGACATAAATTAAGATAATACGTTATTACTACAACGCATAACATTTTAATGTGTATCCGTGTGTTAAATCTCATCATATAAACCACTCTTAAAAAGAAAAAGCCGCACAACAAATCATATTTATTAAAGAGGGCGAAGATGACAAAAGTATGAGAAACGCTGCACTAAATCACCGATTATATTAGAATATACAGTTATTATGTTAAACAGTTCGTTTCTTTTTTCTAAACTGACCTTTTTATATTGTTGAACTATTTTAAAATAGAGCTATAATTTGTGTAGAGCGTAATTACTTCAACATTTTTTAATAAAAAAGTTGATTATTAAAATAATTTTGCGTCAAACGAAAGCGTTGGTGTTTCCTATCACCGTGGTCTTTTCAGAAAAATTTATAACACCCACACATGATCATTTTTAACATCGACTCACCTTTTACAAAGAAAATGGCAACGCCTTTACATGCTTTAACCAATAAACGTTATCAAAACTCTAATGTGACGAAACTCAGAATAAGCTTTCCACAGTGTAAACATTGTGATCACGATCTAATATTCTATTTTTTATAGTACAAACTGAACTGATAATTCCAATCTTGGTACGTTTGTATAAATAAATGTTAGTTTCAATTACTAGAACTAACCTGTTCATTAACTCGCGTATTAACATGATGAAGTATTATATACCATATTTACAAAGTTTATTTAACTTTAGTGTAAATAAACAGTTTCTTTACTGCTATATCAGTGCTAACACGTTTGAACATTACCCACACACCCACGTATCCTATGTTAGGTCAAATTGCGTTGTAGATTTGTTATTCCGTGAACTCAACTTTGGAGATAGCAGAATCAAACTGAGCAGATAAACTCGGAGTAATCCGATGCTGTCCTATTCTATATGGAGGATTCCCCCACCAAAAGAGAATAAAATGATCTTGCAAGATATCCAGGGTAGGTTTTCAAAGTCACTAAGTCCGAATGTGGCACTTATTTGTGGGTTTCCAGCCCCTCTACCCTTCCTAGGGATCCCATAGGCGTCATAATTGAAATGTTTTAATATTCTTACTCTCAGTCTATCAGAGACAAACGTGCCACATACAAAATTAGTTCTTATCTCCACTCAGAGCCTAGGCTTAACTACTGTTAGGCTTAAGACAAATGAATTTAATATATTTTGGTGTCTGCGATTCGAATTAATTTGTATTTTTCTATAAATTATCTATTTAAAGAGGTACGGTTGCAATAAAGAGTTGACCACAACTGATGTTTTGGTTTCTACTGGGGTAATTATAATATCACTTCGAGGTTTCAGTAAAGATGAAATAACTGGTTTCTGAAATGATTGAAGCACCTGTTGTTGTTTTGTGTGTGTGCCTTATAAACCGTTTTTATTATTAAGCTCAGTTTCCCCATCAGGAATTCATTACCTAGAGAGGTGGCGTAGGGCAGGGTTAGGTCCAAACGCAATCCTTCCCAAGTCAGTCTCCGGGGAGTTTTTAGATCTTAATATCAGTCAAAAACTACTAGCGTTAAAGGCGAGCACACAGACGATACCTCTTCTTTATATGCATATGCAAAACCTAATTTGTGCACCGTTGGTGATGGAAGGTCAGTACCCGCATGAAAGGATTGTGCGTAACATTTCAATCCCCATAGTAATATGTTTGGTGGTTAAGACTGACAAGTGAGTCAAAATTTTGTTGCATACCTTAGGCGAAGCGCTTGGAAGCCAGTTAGTTCATCTTTATCAAGAACAAAGAGGCCAGTTATTATTATTATTATTATTTAGTAAATAACACTTGCACAACAGCTACACAAGCAAACTAATGATAGTGATTTATTCTCTCGTGTCTCTAGTGGCCGAATATATATATTAAGGATATAGTAAATCTTGTACTAAGCGTCATTATACAGTTTTCTGCAACCAATCACCAACAAGACAGTTACGGCTTGGGAAAACAAAACGACTTGCTTTCAACTTGACCTTATCTATCTTCCTGTGGCCTGGTGATTAGGGCAATTAACTCGCAATCTAAGGATGGATCATGGATTCGAATCTCGTTTTCAAAATACTCTCCCTTGCAGCCATAGGATCGATATAGCATAATAGCAAACCCCATTATTCGTTGGTAAATTATAACCTATGAGTTCGCTGTGGGTGGTGTCGACTAGCTGCTTCCTTTTAATATAATGACGCCTAAATTAAGAACAGTGAGTGCACACAGCCCTCAAATATATTTGCGTGAAATTCAAAAAACAAACAAAATTTTCGTTTGGAATTAAACTGGTCTTGACAAAAAAACATATCACCCAACATTTGGGTTACGCTTAATTTTGTCTCCAATATTTTCATATTTTTGAGGAAGTGTCTTTCTCCCTTAACTTTATTACACTTTATTACTCATTTGTGTATATTTACAACTTATCAACTAATCACTCTAGATACGACTTCCATTAATCTGTCGGTTGAAGTCACTTAAGTACTATACTCTACAGCTCGTTCATGAGCTCATATACTGTTGGCTCGACATGACCAGGTTGTTAGGGCATTTGACTCGCAGTCTGAGGGCCGCGGGTTCGAATTTCCGTCAAACCAAATATACTCGCGAGGGCGTTATAATGTTCGGTCAATTCTACTATTTGCTGGTAAAAAAGTAGAGGGTGGGTGATGATGATGGCTAACTGCCTTCCCTCTAGTCTTACAGTGCTAAATTAGGAACAGATAGTTCTCGTGTAGCTTTGCGCGAAATTCGACAAACAAACGTGTATCATTAGCCCATATTTAACTGTTAATAAAAGCAATTTCATAAAAACACTTGCCTTAATGTCTCCAAGTAGTACGTCTTGAATTGATATACCATACGTTTTTATACAAGGTACTCCTTGAGTTACGTACCAATACAACTACACTGTATCATATATTTATATACAAGGTACTTATTTAGTTACGTACCAATACGACTACACTGTATCATATATTTATATACAGGGTACTTATTTAGTTACGTACCAATACCACTACACTGTATCATATATTTATATACAAGGTACTTATTTAGTTACGTACCAATACGACTACACTGTATCATATATTTATATACAGGGTACTTATTTAGTTACGTACCAATACGACTACACTGTATCATATATTTATATACAGGGTACTTATTTAGTTACGTACCAATACGACTACACTGTATCATATATTTATATACAAGGTACTTATTTAGTTACGTACCAATACGACTACACTGTATCATATATTTATATACAAGGTACGCATTGAGTTACATACCAATACGACTACATCATATCATATGTTTATATACAAGGTACTCATTGAGTTACGTACCAATACGACTACATCATACCATATGTTTATATACAAGGTACTTATTGAGTTACGTACCAATACGACAACATCATATATGTTTATATACAAGGTACTCCTTGAGTTACGTACGAATACGACTATATCATATCGTATGTTTATATACAAGGTACTCCTTGAGTTACGTACGAATACGACTACACTGTATCATATATTTATTTACAAGGTACTCATTGAGTTACGTACCAGTAAGACTATACTGTACCACGTGTTTATATACAAATAACTATATATGCCATTTCTGGAGAGGGGATCACTCATAGGACCTCACCTCTCGTGTTAGCTTTAAAATTCGTTAATCCTTCCAGGAAGAGCCACGTATATTTTAGCGCTTTGTTTCAGCTATTGTATGATTCATGCTTCACACTTGACGTGCTGGCTGCATGAATTATCGTTATGTGAGAGTTGGTTAGTGAATCTGCTTCAGGTTGGTTTAACCTTGTTCAAAGTCAGTGTTCATACACTGTGAAAGCCAGCACAAATCAATTATACCATTCAGAAATATCAGACATGTCTTTAAAATAATAACTAATCAGATCTCATTTGTCATTGACGTTTGCATGAAGAAACAATAGAGGTTCACATCTATCAGATACAAAATATAGACTGCCATTAATTAGACACAAAAAAACAATAGAGATTCCCTTTTATATGCAAAAACGGCTCGTTTGCGAACAACGTTTCGCTCTTCTATTTAAAATATTTTCTCAACCCAAACGAGCCGTTTTTGCATATAAAATTCTCAACAAATGGGTTTCTCGACATCACTGAATAGAGATTCCCATTAATCAGATACAAAAATAAGATTCCCATTAATCAGATAAAAAAACAATAGATTCCCATCAATCAGATACAAGAAAACAATAGAGATTTCCATTAATCAGATACAAAAAAAACAAAAAACAGTTAAGTTCATTATCTTTGTTTACCACTCAGTTTCCTACTGTTGGTAAAACAATTGGTTAAGTCCCTTATCTTTGTTTAATACCAGGTTTCCTACTGTTGCTACTGTTCTGGTAGTGCATTCAATCGCTCGTAGTTTCGTCGTTCGTTTTTAAGAACGACGTAGTCATAAGCTTACAGGAGATTTTTCAGAGTGTTTTTGTAAAAGTTGTGCCTGAATGAGCTTATGAATAAGAAAGCTGAAGTTCGTGAAACTTGCGCCCGTTCTGGATATATATTTTAAGTTATCTCGAGAAACTGATGACGTGCTTGAATTATCAAAACTTTTGGTACCAGTTTTTCCCGAATGAAGGTTTAAAATTGCTCGAATCGCCATATTTTCTGTTTCTAATTCTGACCGTATGTATTGCAAGTTAGGGGATGGGTGGCTTACCCCACCTCTTATGCCTATGGGCACAGAGAATGAGTTTGTAACAGTTTTTTTTTTGTTAGTGGTTGAGTATCAGGTAACGGCAATTGGGGCTAGCCACGCCATTCGCCCTTGTTGGACGTGTAACAATGAGCAAGCTTGGGTTTTGTGTGTAGTGTTATCTTATGTATATATACGCGCGCGCGCGCGCGCGTGTGTGTGTGTAAGGTTTTAGCGGACTACAAGACTTGAGTTGTTACTTTGAAGTCTCTGAGAATATTTTTTTTTCACAGGCTTTGGCTTTCAAAAGAGCCAGAGGTTTGTTTCACTTAACTAGAAGTTCAGCATTTCGTTACGTTTTGGTAAAATCTGAGCTTAACTTTATGGTTATTTTACTTTGTTTACTTCATTTACAATTGTCATTTAGATTTTTCTAGATATATCTATCTGTACTTCAAATTACTCTTTTTAGTTCAACAGATACACACAGGAAACATTTCTTATTCTTTGGTTTTATTAAGTATGGTAATGTGTTGTTTTCGTATTCAACAAACATTCGTGTTGTTGTTTTTTATTTATCTTTTTCAGATTTTTCTATTGGTCTAACATGACCTGGCGGTTAGGGTGTTCGATTGCAATCCGCGGGTCCCATTTAAGTTATAAGGTCATAATAACGTCACGGTCAATCCCACTATACGTCAGTACAAAGAGTTGCCCAAGAGTTGGTGATATTGACGATTAGTTGCCTTTTCTCTGGACTATTACTGTTAAATTAGGGACATCTTCCACAGATAACTCTCGAATAGGTTTGCGCAGAAAAAAACAAACTCTCCTTGTCTGCACTTTGAACTCGGCACAGTTTCAGAGAGATAGTACGCTCCATAGTTTGGTTTCCTTGAGCTCCCAGTCTGTAGGTCCTAACAGAGAAACACGCCCAATAGTTTGGTTTCCTTGAGCCTTCAGTCTGTGGGCCCTAACAGAGAAGCACGCTCCATAGTTTGGTTTGCTTGAGCTTCCAGTCTGTAGGTCCTAACAGAGAAGCACACTCCATAGTTTGGTTTCCTTGAGCCTTCAGTCTGTGGGCCCTAACAGAGAAGCACGCTCCATAGTTTGGTTTGCTTGAGTTTCCAGTCTGTGAGTCTTGATTGAGAAATGTGCTCCATAGCTTGGCCTTGAACCTCTAGTTTGTAGGCCCTAACTGAGAAGCATGCTCCATAGCTCGGCTCTTTTAACCTCCAGTATGTGGGCCTTAATTTAGAAACATGTTCCATAACTCGGATTTCTTGAGCTTCTAGTTTGTAGGCCCTAACTGAGAAGCATGCTCCATAGCTCCGTTTTGTTGAGAATCTAGTCTGGGTAATCTAATTGTCTATTGTCAGGTGCATCTGCGAACCGTAAAATACCATATAACTAATGATAAGAAATTCTAATAACTTTTACCTTCCGATAAAGTGAAACATTGTCATCTTACAAAAAGGTTGAGGCATATGAAGCCTATTCACACTTTTTTTTACACACATGTAACGAGCTGTAATTTTCATAAGTGTTCATTGCATGTGTGACACATAAAGTATATTCAATTAATTAAATTATATTTTGTAGACAGAATAAAAATAATATTATCCACGCAAATGCGAGAAGTAACAAATTATTTTACAGGTCAATGGACTCTTTGAGAGCAAATACGATAAAATATCATCTTGGGTACAACGTGTATATTTTAACACGAGATTTGAGGAACCACGTTTAAAGTTGAAAAAAACAACAACAAAGATCAACTAATATCTTTATATTATAATGTAATAAAAATTGTTCTACTTAATTTTGACAGAAGCGCGAGTTGCTTCTGATATACACCTATTTTCATAATCTATAATATACTCGATTTGTGTAATCATACACTTTTTTAACAAGCACTCATTTTTTGAGGTTAATTTCAATTGCGCGTAAATTCTCTACACCTACATTTTCCAGACTGGCTGGCGGAGTCCCACCAGGAGGCTATCATTGCGCACGCTTGAATCGAATTGGTAATCAATATTCTCAAGTCGCGTAATAAAATTTTATTTTACCGTAACATAAAAACAACGGAATTACTTTGCTCTAGAAACGATTTTTACACCTGAAAGTTATTTTAGTGTAGCGATTTACCCGTTTTTTAAGATTTTTTTATTAATGTCACACATTATCACTGTATGAAGTTTTGAATTTAAATGTATGTGTAATAAATGACGCTTGTATTTTAGTTATATGTTAAACTTAACATTTGATATAATTTACGAGCTCTGTGATTATCAACGACCTACTAATAGTTAAAGCCTCCAGGTGAATTTAGCTTACGCGTATCAAGAAATTCCCAAGCCCATGATGTTTGATGAATATGGATTACTATTCACTTCGCACTCTGTAGCTGAAAGCAATTTTCTGACAGTATTGATACTGTGTAAAAGCGGTGGAATGCTGTTTTTACTTTCTCCTGTCTCACTTTTTCACGTTCGTCTGCCAGGTTTCTGTAATCGATAAATCAAATTAAGCACCAGCAGCGAAAGTTTAGACGTCATTTAATGTAGTATTTTTGTATGACACATATATTCACTTCTTAGAAGTTATTATTTTTTTTTAATTTCCGATGTTTTCGTAGTTGCTTAATTACGTATATATATATATATAATTATAAATATATCTAATACTGGGTAAAAGTAAATAAGTTTTTGTTTGTTTTTGAATTTCGCGCAAAGCTACACGAGGGTTATCTACGTTAGCCGTCCCTAATTTAGCAGTGTAAGAATAGATGGAAAGCAGCTAGTCATCATAACCCATCACCAACTCTTGGGCTAATTTTTTGTAACGAATAGTGGCATTGACTGCACATATAACGCCCTCACGGCTGAAATGGCGAGCGTATTTGGTGTGACTGAGATTTGAACCGACGACCCTCAGATTTTGAGTCGAGTGCCCATGCCGGGCCGGCTTTAAGGTATAGAAGGCAATATAAAGAAAGAATTATTGGACATACTAAAGATCGAACATAGATTATCACAAAGAAAAACTCAATGGTAGATGAAATTGATTTTGCAGTTAAACTAATTTCCATACTTAACTGCATAATTAAGAGTTTATGGAGTCGTTTACACAGTCAAACATACTTCTGGATTGTAAATGTAATTTATCAATGCTAGGAGGAATATTTTACTTAATGAGTATTAAGCCCTCACTTCAGCATAATCAAGACAGTTAGAACTGGAGCCATGGATATGGTACGTCCGCAGACGTATAGCTGAGACACTGGGGGGCAACAGCGATTTATAAGCACCTTTAAAAAGTTTTGTTGATGGTGGAACATTTCTATGGAATATTGGTCTGTCTATTTCAACACTTTAATGACTTTTTTTTTTAATATTCATATTCAGATTTGCATTATACACTACACAGTGTCAGTACAAGAAAGATAAAGAAGGTTGATTAAACAGAACTTTCAAGACCATTTTTGTTTATGTTGTTGAAAATGGAAAGTAAAAATGGTGAAGTACCTAAGACTGGAGAAAAACAACAGATAAGGGAGATAATAATTGTGGATCAAATTTGATGTGCGAGGTTGTTTTTAATTCATTTTCGAGATGTAATAATTTGGTGTGTGTGTGTGTGTACATCAGTTGGATGTGTGACGGTTTGAAATTTACAAAGTAGGTATTAAATGAATTCACCAGCATGCTTAAATTAATAACTTTTCATATATTCCGCGAAAAATAATTTGAGACTTGTTTATTGAGTTCTATATACATTTCAATAAGAAAATGGCTGGGTGGTTAGGGCGCTTGAGTCGCAGTTTGAGGGTTGCTGGTTCGAATCTCTGTTACACCAAAATACTCACCCTTTCAGCCATGGGAGCGATATTAAGCTACGGTCAATTCCACTGATCGTTGGTAAAAGAGTAACCCGAGAGTTGGCGGTGGGTGGTGATGACTAGCTGCTTTCTCTCTGGTCTTACACTTATAAATCAGGAACGGCTAGCGCAGATAGTCATCTTGTAGCTTTGCGCGAAATTCAAAACAAACCGAGCAAACTGAACAAAGGCAAAAAAACTTATACCATATAATCTTCCAGTGTCCCCAGCTCTTTAACTAGGTTTATATACTGGAGTGATGGAACCAACGGTTGTAGGCCTGGTGGTTAGGGCACTTGGGTCGCAATCTGCCGGTTGCAGATTCGAGTCCCTGTCCAACCAAACACGTTCATCATTTTTAGCCGTAGAGACCTTATAATGTGGCTGCCAATTCCATTATTCGTTAGTGAAAGAGTAGCCCAAGAGCTTGCAGTGGGTGGTAATGGTTAGATGCCTTCTCTCTTGTCTTTTACTGCTAAATTAGTGTCGACCACCATGGATAGTCCTCGTGTAGCTTTGCGGAAAATTCAAAACAAACCAAACCCAGCGGTTTTAGGATGTTATCATTGCAGTAATCTTTATGGAATTATATTCTGTGCAGTGTTATGCAACGCAACGGGTATAATTTCTGTTACCTGCTGGAGTTGTGCAATCTAAATTCGGGTTTATACGTGTTTAGTTGGTTTGGAAAGGCTTGTGTACATTCTGAGATGAAATTAACTGCAATTAAAAACAAGAATGTAGTATTGTAATTTCGTAAATATATCGCTAATCTACCTGGGAATACATATCAAATTATACAAAGATATTTCCAGCACCATATGCCTTGAACAGTGTTAATTTATTCTTTCTAGATTGTGTAAACGAAATTACTTTCAACACTGTCTTGAACACTGTTAACTTGGTCCTGCAATATCCTGTAAAGGAAACTACTTCCAGTTCCACCTGTCTTGCACATGGTTAACTGAATTTTGTAACATCCTATAAATAAAACTATTTACAACACCATCTGTCTTGGACACTGTTAACTTGGTCCTGCAATATCCTGTACAGGAAACTACTTTCAGTACCATCTGTCTTGCACACGGTTAACTGATTTTTGTAATATCTTGTGAACAAAACTGTTTTTAACACCATCTGTCTTGGACAATGCTAATTATTCTTACAATATCCTGCAAGTTAACATGCTTTTAATTCAAATCTCCATTCTTTCGAAAAATAAAAATATAGTTTGCAGAAAAAAAAACGATTTAAATATGTGGTAACATCGTGCACCATGTGCAAATTTGGTTCTTGAATTGTCTGTGGAGAAATTTTGTTTCTCTGAAATGGGTAGTTTTTAAGATATATTAATTTATAATATGGGTTTTCTTTGTAATCGCCCCATTATACATGTAAGTTAGTCACAATTATTGTTATTTATTTCTATATACTAAGTTGTAAAGAATAGAAGATACTCCCGGTTAGACATCGTTAAGTTAATAGACTTACAACGTTAAAATCGGGATTCCTATTCCTCACAGTAGTTACGTCAGATATGAAGAAAAGCAGAAAGCGAAAATTCACATTTGTCGAGTAAAAGTAGTTCCAACGTGATATCTAAATATAAAGTAAAATTCCGAGGAAAGTGTTTCTTTGTTTTATTCCTATTTTTGTGCGTGTAAGTATATTATATAAATTGAGGTTTTAATAGAAATAATATAAATGCCACATTTTTGAGTGCTGTTTTAATTTATGAAGTTTAAGCCTTCACGTTGCTATAGTGACAAAAATATTTAAATCCCAGATGCTTCTAATTTCACCAACTGTATTGTTTTTAAGTAAATTCGGAAAATAAGATTGAAAAACAAAACAATGAACAAAAATGTTTAGTGAGTGGAATATAGATATGATAATATTAAAAATACATTTTCTCGATTTCCTGTTTGTTTGTCATAACACGTTGATTGAAATAAATACCTACACATTTGAATAATGAATAATACAATTTGTGAGGTATGTGCACTTTCTCATATTTATATTTTTCACTAGATGCACTTCCTGCAGTGTTCTATTTCATAAGTAAATAAAACCAAATTTAAGAGTAATAAATATTTTTATTTCTTGCTTTTGAAGTTTATATGTAATGCTGTGTTCTAGACTACAGAGTTCGTAACTCTTCTCGTGATTCATGGCATGCGCACGTTTTACAGACGTCACGACAATACAAATGGCAACGTTTGGGTTTCTTATGTGACGTCAATTTAGTGTCTGCAGATTTACTTACGGACAAGATATAACTGTATATTGGAGTGAGAGGTTAAAACAGGTACCCAATCCCTCTAGGTGATCTTCAGCCCCCTTTTGAGGAAATTGTGTACCTTATGTTTTTACACTTGACGACTTTCATCTCTGGTAATTAACCTGACAGTACTATAAAATTAAACGTTTGTATATTTGTTGCGTGCTGTAGAAATTAAGTAACTAAAACAGTACTTTATAATAATGTACATAACGCAAACTAACGTGGCAGGGGTTTAGTTTAGAGAGAGAGAAATCTGAAGCCTTCTCCAACTGGGGTGATCAGGAATGTTGTAGTTTCTCTTCGTCCCCTTTCGTGTAAGAGTATTGAAATTAATAGGTGTTTTGTTTTTCTTTTATTTTGACTCTTTGTTTTGTTTTTTGAGGGTTGTGGGTGAAAGAATGAAGTTAGTAATAATATTTTTGAGCGAGACAAAGGTAGCACCGAAAAAACCAGCCAGACCAGATCCCGAAAAGCAGATGTCAAAGTGAATATGAACATGAACATAAACGCGAAATGACCCGATTCAGGGCATAGCAATAAAGTTGCCTTGCCTGGGATCTAAAGATCCAATGGCTAAGATTTGGCTGTGGGGGAAAACAGGAGTGCCCCAAGAAAACCCACTTTCACAGGACAGGCCCCGAAAGATTAACCTGTCCTGTGTCCGAATAATGTACAATTATGATATATGCACATATAACGCACTTTAACATGGGTAATGTCTACAAATGAAGGAATAATAGGTTACAGTTTTCCAGTAACAGTTTTCTCCTTGGAAGACTCAGCAGATAGTCTGGTGTGGCGCTGCTATAAAACAACAACAACAACAAAAACCAGTGATATTCCTACAAGTTAAAGAATTATGAAGTACACGATCTTACTGCCATCTGGTGGTTTTTGGTACATTCTTGCTTACATATACATGGAAACTAAGCAAATTATTTTAGACTGTTCTTCTAAGAAAGTTGTGAAACATGCTCAGAAATTCTCATTTCACAAACGTCTGTTTTGTTTAGTAATTTATTTTTTAAAACTATGAGTTTTACAGTGTAACAACTTACATAGTTATGCTATCTGTTTATTAATCTGCCATATATTTTCTATTAGTATTGCATTTAGCATTAATCAAAGCAAACAGCCTACTTAGTACATAAGCCAGAAATAAACATCATCTCAGTAATGTATATAGCTATTTTACTGTGTAGATTTTGCAAGGTGAATTTGTTGGCTCGATTTTCCTGTGTAGAATTTTGAGGTATATTTATGAACTCGGTTTCACTGATTTTCATAGCTTTATGTTCAATATTTGAATAACGAAACTTACCCGAGTCAGCTATTACTTTACTTTATAGATGGATGCTTCCAAGTACTAAGCACTTTAAGATGTTCAGAAAATTGGAAGTAATTTGGGTGATTGATTTTGTTTTACTGTTTACTATTTTCTAATTTTGTATTTTTTCCAATTGTTGCTACTGTATTAACATCACAGAATTAATTACAGAATAATATTTGAGGAACACAGCTGTTAATACATGCTATGTTGTGTTAATGGCTTTGGAAGGTTTCTTGGGCAAACATGCATGATATTTAGATATACATAAACTAAGTTTCAAATGTAATAAATAACAAAATTTAATAAATATATTAAAACGAAACTTTCCAATAGTAATTAGAGCAAAATTGCTTACAAAAATATTATTATGCCTTTTTCTGAACTAAAGAATTCTTTCTGTTATTAGGAACGACTGAAGAAGAGTACCCGCCAAAGGTTTCGAGAGGAAGTAGAAATGCTCAAAGGATTACAGCATCCAAATATTGTACGCTTTTATGACTTTTGGGAAGTTAATTTGCCAAAAAAGAAATATTTGGTCCTTATTACAGAACTAATGACTTCGGGAACTCTTAAAACGTAAGCATTAATCTCACACCATAGCATCAACAAAATACATGTTAAATAATGTTTAAAATAAATCTAGTTGTGGGTGTTTGCCATAAACATTTATTTGGCTATAATATTGAAAATATTTCTTTAAATCTTGAGCTTTTTCAACGTTTTCTGCATTTGTCCTATTTTCATACAGTTATCAGTTAAGCCTCTTAACTGAAAGTTTGGAGACTGTCAGACTGTGAAGTATAATGCTTTGTCTAATCTAAAACTGTATTATTGAGAATAATAGATTCATCAGAGATAGGTTGACAAATACAGAAATGTTTATAAAATTATGATAAGAATACAATAAAAAACAAATCCTAACCGAGACAAATTCTTGTTTGTGTGTCAAACTGATGAGAGTAAATTGAATACTATTTATAAAACTTGAATTAGTTTGAGGTCCCCATTTGTAAAACTAAAACCTCAAAGCTTAAAAATAAAATAAAAAAAACCAAGTTAGGTTATAAATACAGTTAAATCTGAATTGCATTTGGTTTTAAGAAAAGTTAAATAACTGTCCATCAAAACAACTGTTTTCAAGTTTGAATCACTACAAGTCTCTCTAACAGAAACTCACAAGTTAAAGTTAAATACAAAATTTATGCTTACCAAAGCTTCAAATTTCATGTGAATTAGTTTAACTAAGGAAATGGAAGTTTAAAAGTTGTATCTGAAGGTAAATCTTGTCTTACACTGGCAAATCTAGTCTTATACCAAAACAAAACACCTGAATAAAGGCAAGTTCATACATTCATGCACCTCACATCTGAGGCCTATGTTTACCAAGAGAGTTAAGCTCCAGGATGTGATCCTTTTGATCCTTATTTGATTCACTGAAAAGAAATATTACTTTCTATTTCTATCTGTCAGGAAAACATACTTTTAATAAAACCATCAATCCTGTATTGTTGGAAGACAGGGAAACAATAGAAATATGAACATGGCATCATTTGAGTATATCACTGTGTTTAAAATTAATAACTCCGAAAAACAGTATAGTTTAAAAAATGTAGTATTAACAAAGGAAGTAGAAGACACAACTTTTTTCTGTGTTATACATTGCATTTAAATTGTATATTGTAGAAAATGTTTTTAACAGCATGATTAATATGTGTAGGAGAGCATTATTCCTGGTAATACTAATAATTTTATATTCATAGTTAAGTACTAGTTATTATTTGAAAAAGTCAGGTCAGAAAATATTTTTTTAAATCATAGTATAAAATATAGGTTGAAATTCACAAACAGATATTTCTATGAAAAACTTAATGTGTATGTGAAACTAATTTAAATTCAAAACACAAAAATATTTATTATAATTGTTCACCAAAGTTGATACTACAAATTAACTTTACAATATTTCTTATTTCTTATTATTTTATGAATTGCCAAAGATATTTTACTTGCAGTTGAATAAACAATATTATCTTGGTAATTTGTTTAAAGTAATTAAATAATTGTTTGAGGTATTTAAATATAATACATTTACTCCCCTGTAGTAGCTATGTTTTATAACTCTGCAAAGTTATTAATATAGTTATTAACTCCAATTAATGCCTATCACAGTGAAGTCTAGGCACATTTGATGACTGTTATTGACCCTGATGAAATGTACTCCTGCTACAACCTTAGCAGCTCCAGGGAAGTAGTATTCCTCCCTGGCTTGTCTTAGCTGTTGACAGAGCTGCAATATGAGCATTAACAAGTTATCTGATATGATGCTTAGCATCTTCTGTGGCAGGTGCTTATGAGAGTTTTCGTGTAATATCTCTGTGTTTTCATTTTAAAAAAATAGCAATAATAAATCTAAAACTCCTAATCTGTACAGTTTTGTATTTATGATACACGTGTATTATGAACATACTCAAAGGGATAATAAACATGTACACGTGTGCTTAGCAGTAGAGGTCTTAATCTTATGAACTTGCATAACTTGAGTCCACAATGAGAAACGTGCCTTAAGGTACACACCTGGAAGAAGGGCAGGAGGAAAAATATGAGGAAAACACAAGAAAGTAACTAAAAATAGAGAGAGAGAATGAGCAGGAAGTGTGTTCAGGTGGCAACAGAGGTATATCAGGTTTGAAAAAAGAGGATTGAGGTAATTAAAAATGCACCAAGTCCAAAATGTGTAATAAATGAGAATATGAAATAAAAACACAGGGAGTATAATTTAATAAAAATGAGCAGCAGAGGTGGGAGACATCTTTTTTAAGATCTTTATGTACTGAAGGGACATAGACAAGTAGCATTGTCAAATGCACGATTAAAATTCGTGGAGAAGGTAGCAGCAAAAAACAGACTTGTGTGACACTCAGTGGAGAGAAATTGTCTGCCTAAAGATTGAAGAGATTCACAATTTGAATGCCAAGGCAATTATACAGAGCATTTAGACATCACAGCATTGTGCTGTATTACCTTCAAGATGTGTAAAATTGAGCAGATATTGGCTATTCTGAACACATGATGTCAGTTGAAATTTGGCAAATTGGGACCTGAAATTTTTTAAACTAGTTCTAACTTACCAAGATTAACCCACTGAGTTCTGTTCAGTATATACATAACTGATCTGCTTAATGCACTGGAAGGCCCAGAATGATATTAAATACATATGTTGAAAATCTAATTGTTTTAAGCATATAGCACATGCCATTGGGAACAGTGGGGAGGGTCTTTATAAAGCCAGAAAAAGTTTTTGCCAGTTGAGTACAGATAATAAAATGTCGATCAAAGTAGACATACTACTGGGTGTTCATTACTAGCTTATAATCAAGTGTTCAGGGTGATAACATTTGCAGCTTTAAATAGGTTTCTGTTGGCTGAAAATGTTCATTTTGTTTTCTGACCTTGTTTCTCTCAGCAGTATTGGATGTCTTGAAGCTTTCTATTAGCTATACATAATACATATTCTTCTCATGTTTGATCATTTTTATTCCATGAATGAAATGTGCACCCCACTGAATCCCAGATTAAGGCACAAGCTTACCGTTCTACATTCCAAGGCCTCACATTAATTAGGGGGCCTCGAGCTATGACTATAAATATATCGCACATACAGGTTTTATTTCAAGGGGCGGCATCTATAAGTTGAAAAGCCCAAGGCCAATAAAACCCTAAATCCAGCTTTAACCCTACTTCATTTAAATTTAATTGTGGCACTGAAATAACCCATTAAATTTTATTCACTTTTGTAAATCTGCTCAATTCACATTAATCTCTCAATTCTGTGTGTGGGTTAAGAGGAACAAACAAATTACAAACTCTCTTTGTTAACCTGAAGGTGACCTAAGAAGGTTGAAATGTTGTTATGTACTGCATTTTGATTAAAGTTTTATTGCCCATACCAGCCATTTTGAGAATACATTTTTACTTTAAGTGGGTTTCTCGTCATCATGAAAATAAAATTTCTTCTAGTCTGGAACTTATCTGGTTAAGGTCCTATGTTAAGTTCAGTCATAGCTGCTACTTTCTGTGGAAGGTTTAATTAAGTAGCTCATCTACTCCATTATGGGATAGCAGTATTATACCATAGTTTCACTTGTGAGTGGAGTACAGTTTTTTTGACTGCCACAGAAAAATATTTTTGCACTATAGTATCCATTTTTGATTGGTGAGTTCTGTAGAAAATGTACTCTGTAGATACAATTTTTGAACTTTCAAAAGAGAGAGATTTTTTTACCTCTGAGGACAGCAGTTTATATTTAAGAGTGGATTTAGTGAGCAAGTCTTACCAGTTCTTATTTGTCTGCTTACAATGTTTATTCTATCATCAGTTCATTTTCAGATTAAATTTATTTTAATTTATCTTTTCAACTAAATACATTATTTGATTTTCTTTATCATTTTTACAGCATCGTTGTTCTATTCTAATTCTTTTTAGTCTTCATAAAATAGTATTTTATTCTACACTGAATTCAGAGCTAGGTCTTGTCTTTTTCTCTTTAAGTTCGTCCTTCTGCAGACTAAATTTAATCATGCATGATCTAGCTGTTAATTAATGTACTTGGATAATGTGATATATGCATGCCTATTTGAAAAGAACACTTTCAGATTCTTAATAGAGCAATCAATGAACACAAACTCTCCATTAAGGAAACACTCAGTCTCTTTGAACTCTACTTTGAAAAATATATAAAAACCCATTTACAGGTGTAGGCCTGATTGCATGACCTTTTTTACCCTTACTATTGTCTGAGAAAAAAAGGAGGAAATTTTTGTGTAGTAACATGATTTTATTTTTTGTTCTTTATTTTAACTTAATAATTAGGTTTTTAAATATTATAATTTTATATTTAGAAAATAAGTTAGCATATCATATATTATCATTTTTTTCTGTAGCTATCTTCGTAGATTTATAAAGATCAATCTGAAGGTTTTAAAGTCCTGGTGTCGACAAATTCTGAAGGGCTTAAACTTTCTACACTCTCGATCTCCTCCAATTATCCACCGAGATCTCAAGTGTGACAATATCTTCATAACTGGTACTACTGGTTCAGTAAAGATTGGAGACTTAGGCTTAGCAACTTTGAAAAATAGGTCATTTGCAAAAAGTGTTATTGGTAAGGATTTGCTTTAACATTTATTTTTATAGTGTATTATGAAAGAACTTGTGTGGGAACCCCACTAATATTGTATTTTAATATATTGATGTATAACATATAAATTATTAGTTGTATTTTATACATACGCTAATACTATATATGCATAATAAGTTCAGCATCAAATCTAAGTTAACTTTACAAAGATAGATGTTTAGGAAGCTTTCACGTAATATGCTGGTGTTAATTTTGTCCCCACATCATTACTTGCTTTCCAAAGCCCATCATCCATGCACTGTGTATAATAACAATTTCAGAGGACCTGTTGTAATAATAGAAAGGCACAAAAGTCAATGGGTAATATGTTTAAATGATATATCATCAATTTTTGTTTGTACTTGTGTATTGCAGAAGAAATGTTGATTTGGACATGAAGCTAAATAGAGCGGTATGAAAACATTATTCTGGTAGTGATTGTATGAAGTATTTACAGTGAGAATTTTCTCAGCATTTGGAATGTTTAATTAACTTTTATAGCTGTAACTGGATTAACTTTCTTCATGGCATAAGTGTCATCATTATAAAAATCTTATATCACTGGCAGAATGATAATAAATTGCTCAGGCTTTTTTGGATGTTTAAGTAGACATACGATGACATACCACTATTTGTTACTTGCTAGCTTTCAATACTTCCATTAATCTATCAGCTTTTTTGATAATCTTGTGAATACTGTTATTGTGTAACTTTTGTAGATGTAAATTTGTAAAAATTCTTTTTTTCTTTTCAAAGCAGGTTTCTTTCATTATTTCTGGTGACTTTAAGGTGTTTCACTTTTTTTTTAAACTATTTATGGTTTGCAGCTAATAACTGACTGTTGTATAGCCTATTAATTCCCTACTAGAATTGTGTTTTTATTATATTTATTTATTTTTCACTTCATATCAGTTTTCACCTTTGGTTCATTTGGCAGAAGCCTTTTTTGTGCCCAGTGAGTGCTGTACTTACTGGTCTAAAGAGTTAACCCACTAACACTTACTATTAAGGAATTTTTAATAACCCAGGTTCATCAGAAAGTTAGTGTTTTCTTATAACAAAACCACATTAGGCTATATGCTGTGTTCACTGAGGGGAATCAAATCCCCCAATTCTGGGATCATAAATTCAAAGATTTACCACTGTCCCACTGGAGAGCCATAATGGAAAGTCATAGCTACAGCGTAGGCTTTCCAGGAGTTAAGGTATAGGTTTCCTCATGTCAGGTTTTTGTATATGGATATTTACAATAGGTTTCTATGACTTGTTGATGATAAATTTTAACAATGTATGTACAGCATAAAATCCACTTGTTTTAAAATAATATATTCAAAGCAAGCTAAACACTTGTATAAATGTTTGTTACACTGTTTGTTCTCACAATTGTATTCATAAGTTTAAATAATTATCTTTTTTTGACTGGACTTTTAAAATGTGTGGACATGTCATTTTGATGACTAGGTGTTAGAAGTACGAAATATGATTTGTTATCATTGATGATTGATAAAAAACAAGAATGTAGCCTACACCTAATGGTTGAAAAATTTTGCTTAAAATGTGAACATTATATACCTTGAATATCTTGATAAAAAGTACCAGTTTTACAAATAATACTTAAAATTTGCAGGTCTAATAAACATCCATTAGTTTAAATATTATGGTAAAATGATCAAAATTCATACTGAATTTTATGAGTTTTTTTACTGATTTTGTAAATTTAAAACTTATAAACTTGACTGTTAAAGCAATTAATTACTGTTGCATTTTATGATAAAAAAACCAAGAATCTGTGGATTGATAACTGTACATAGAATTAATAACTGGAAAGTCAATGTTTAGTGGTCTCAACATCATGAGGTAGTAACTGAGAAGTTGATGTTTATATTTTGTTGAAATGTAATCTTGTAGTAATAACCAGGACATTGTTATTTAGTGGGATTTGATGTTTAATAACTTTATCATCTTGCAGTAGTAATGAGGAGATCATTGTTAGTAACTGTGACATCTTTCAGTATTAATCATACATAAGGCTAATGATTAATGTCTGTAATATTTTATGGCAATAATCAGAAGGTTGTTGCTTAATACCTGTAAATCTTGTGGTGAAGATTCATATTTTTAACTTTTTTTTTCTTTTATAGGTAATCAGAAGCTCATTTCTTTCATAATACTTGTTGGTTTACAGATTGGTGTATTTATCCACCTGCAGGTGGATTTCTGTAAATGGTGAGGGTACCTTCAGGGAAGGTTCTATTTTTCCAGTTTTCCTTTTCAGTGATCTGAACATCCACCCATGTATTTGTTGACCCATAAAAGGTTCTGTTTTTCCAGTTTACCTGCTCAGTGATCCGAACATCCACCCATGCATTTGCTGACCCATAAAAGGTAAGACAGGATCCTTACAATTGAGGGGTCCAACCCAACACACCAATTTGGCCTTGAATTATTGCAGATGGGTAGCCTTAGGGTGGTTATTCAGGTGGACCTGTTGGGCTATGGTCAACTTGAGTACCAGTGTTGGATATTCTCGAGAGGTGTTTGGGTATAGTGCTAATAAAATCCTGGCATTGTAGTGCATTCACTTGTAAAAATTCATGGTGGGTATGGTCAGTAGCCACTGAATCTTCCTCTCTTTGTTATGAATTCCCACAGTCATTGAAAATAATGAAATTGTGAAAAATGGCAAACTGGTAAACGACAATTGGAATAAGAGGCTTGCTGGCTCACCCACATCAGTCCAGTCAGGAACTTGTGCTCTGGAGATAATATGATGGAAACCTACACCTACCCATAGCAAACTCCTGTTGAGGTGAAAGACCATTGGGAATGTACCAGTGATGTTACTCTCCATGGGAGTTTGGATTCCTTCTGAGGAATGATCATTGAGAGGGATTTGAAGAACATTACAGAGTTGGAGATTCTTGCTAGTTTTTCTAGCTAAGGCATTTCCACTGTTTTCTGTATCTCCCACTTTTAAGGATGGAATTATGATGCTGACAAATGCCTTAATTTTTATATTTATATCACCATATTTACCTTACTCTGTCAAGGCATGTTATTTGAACTGTGAGGTGTAACCATACATTGTTAACCTTCCCAGATGTCTCCAGTATCAGCAATTCAAACATTCAAAGGCATTTTTAATGGTTCTTTGACATATGCTCTTCTGGTAACAAAGACCATGACTTTTACAAATGTCAGATGGGCCATCAATACATCTCTTGTGGTGGTTCACACCATTCCTACTGCTGATCTTGTCCTAAGTGGATGAAGGAAAAGGAAATGCAATGTTTACATACTGTCCACAACATTTCTTATCTTGAGGCTTGGAATTTATTGTTCCCAGATGCTGAACTATATGTCACTGCTGCAGGGAAAGTGCAGACAAATATTTCTGTGCCTCCATCAAATTAGTTCTCCAGCCATGTGGAGAGTGTCTTTTGCCCTGTATGGATAAGTGTACAAGTCAATGTGTACTCCTGTCTTTGTCTCCATCTTTTCTTCTAGTGACTTCCTGGGCCACCTTCTTCATCCCCGAGATGTAGAATGATTATTCATTTATACCATCAGTCTCTGATATCTATGTCTAACAGAGACTTGCCCACTTAACCTAAGCCAAGATCCATGGAGATTGACAGACCTCCTGCTAATAAAGAAAAATGGTGTTGTTACAAACTGAAGGGTTCTCCAACAGTTCTCCAATTAAATAAAAATGGCCAATTTGATACAGTAGAACTTTGGGGTTTCTATTCTAATTTGAATGACATTAAGGCCTTCATTAATTCTTATCATCCTGTGTGTCTTACCTTACAGGAAGCATTTCTGAAACCTTTTGCTACAGTCACCTTTTGGCAGTTTTTTTTTTATATTGGAATGACAGGTGGTGTGATGAATAAGTGCATGGAGGGGTGGCTCTGCTGGTCAACCAGTATGCACCCACCCTGTTTTTCTGCTCAGTACATCCTTGGAGCTCATAGTCATCCGTGTTTCCTTTGGTTGTATTATCACTGTTTGGGCTTCATTGCTTTCCTGTTCCTTTCCACAGGAACTTAGAGTCTCTCAAGGTTGTGTTGTACTTTTCAGTATGAAGATCAATGCTAACTTCCTCCTACTGTTGCAAGTGATCCCTATGTTGATGAATTTTCAAATCTTGCATCAGTTGTTGAAAATGAAATATATTGAGCAACAGCTTCAGACTGCACTCAATTGTTTATTGAAGTGGACCCCAGCAAACAGTTTTACCCTTTCTTTCTCCAAAACCGCTTGCATATGCTCTTACCACCAACTGATCTTGAGCTTCGTCTCAGTGATGTTGTTTTTCCATTGGTCCTTGAGGCAATGTTCTTTGGACTTATCTTTGACTGTAAACTTACTTTCATTCATCATAAAGCAGACATGTGTCAAGTGTATGAGATCACTGAACATATCTTCTGTGTTATCTCATCCACTTCTTGGGGAGTGGATTGATGTACTGTGATCAAGATCTGTCGTGCCCTCATTCACACCATTTTCCATTTTTGGCCTTTGGATTCAGGTACAGCTAGCTGATTTGTGTCCATTCTTGAATGACGTTGTTGTTTCTTCTGTGTAATTTTAAATGCATCAGTTACACTTTTTTCAATGGTTTAAACATGTATTTCTTCCTTTGATCTTTTAGTAGTGTTGAAGGAAGAAAATGAGGATATGTGAAAAAAAATCGAAAGTTTTAACTTTTAACAGTAAGCAGGATTTAGTGATGCTGCCTTTTCAGTTAGTAGTTATTTTTCTTATGCTGACTGTCTCTTTTTATTTTTACTTCCAAGGTTTTCTTTATATGATTTGAAACTCAAATTGGACAAGATACAATTCTAGTGCTGTGATGTTTAGTAGTGCAGAATTAATTTTTTAATTAATTTACATTAAAAGGAAATAGGCATCTCTTTAACAGAGCATTTATTACTTTTTTTTTCTTTGTTTTGAAGGTACACCAGAGTTCATGGCTCCAGAAATGTATGAGGAACGCTATGATGAAGCAGTTGATGTTTATGCTTTTGGAATGTGCATACTAGAGATGGCAACAACAGAATATCCTTACTCAGAGTGCATTGGACCTGCTCAAATTTACAAGAAAGTGATTAATGTAAGTTTGACATTTGTTTATCTTGTTGTTATAGTACAGGGATGTTTCATTTGAGATTTTTCAAACATAATAGAAATTTTAAATAGGGATGCAACAAATTAGTCAAAACTAGATATCAAGTTAAACCAGACGCTGACAACATCACTGTCCATGTCAACTTGCATCTTTTTATATGCAAACTGAGCTGAGTCCTGATTCCAGACATTTAACTCTGTTTTAACATTTTACCTGATTTTGTTATTTATTGTATTAGTGTTTAAATTGTTTTTCTTGTATTATAACAAAAATTGGGTAGTATGATATTAATGTTATTACTTAAGTTTTGATAACATTTTATATTTTATTAAATAAATCCTCCAGTGGCTCAGCAGTAAGTTTGTGTACTTACAATGCTAAAAACTAAGTTTTAATACTTGTGATGAAGCTTTGTGTTTTACTACAAACAAAAACAAAATTTATGAAGTAGTGTGGAATTTTTGCTTGCATTTTTCATGAGAAAAAGTTCAGTAGTCTAATATTTACACTTCATAATTCCCAGATAGAAATATGAACTGGTTATGAAGTATTTTGTTATTAGTTTCTTGGAAGAAGTTAATTCATTCTAGATTGTATGGTTCTCTTTTTAATCAGGGTATTCCACCTCAAAACTTTAGCAAAGTGGAAAATCCTCAGCTGCAAGATATCATCAGCAAGTGTATCCAACTAAAAAAGGAAGATAGGTGAGACTAGTTATTGCTTCTGGTTTTGAAAAAGAAAAAGTTACCGGTATTGTTTATAATTGCATTAATATTGAAACTCAGACTGAAGAAAAAGCAGATTTTTGTATAGTAATAATAATAAAAATACTGTTTTCTCTTTTGATTTTAATTGGTGATTTAGTCTCCTCCTATTTCATCCATTAGATGGTTTTCAAGACTACAGTTAACATTGCCTTCTCTTCATGATTATCAGAGTTATTAGTTGAATCAGTTTTGGAGAACTTGTATTTAACACAAGTTTTTCATTCCAAGTACATTACTGTTTATTGTTAACATGACACAGTATCAAAACAATTACTTTTACAAATACTTTAGGCCAACTGTGAAAGAATTACTTCAGCTAGATTTCTTTCAAGAGGAACTTGGTGTAAAAGTTGAGTTTGTTAACAGAGAAAAAAGCTTAAGTAGTACAGAAACAAAAGTAGAGGTGCGTCTTAGAGTGTTGGATCCAAAAAAACGCAAAGACAGACACAAGGACAATGAAGCAATTCAGTTTGAGTTTGATGTTGAAAATGATAATCCAGGTGAAGTGGCTCAAGCAATGGTAAGTTTCCTGCCATGGAGAGTGGTTCACTGATTTTAGTGCTTATGAAGTAAATGTTTTTGCAGCCTTTATCACATCCAGTGGAAAAAACAATGAAATAAAACAGATATTTAAGTTTATGGTTTGTTTTCTTTATGCAAAATCATTTTATTTTTATGTTCATGTAATTTTTTACTGGTTATTTCTCAATATGAATTTATTGTGTGCTTATATATCTACATTGTTGTCTTTATGTATATATCTTTATAACATAAAGTTTTCTTTTAGTTTTTTATTCTAATAGCTTTGTTGAATTTTTATTTATTGTGTGCATTATAAATTTGGCATATATGTCTGTGAATGAGTAACTAATTTTCTCCTACATTTATGAAGCTCATAATATATGTGTCATAAATGACAAAAAATTTATATTATTACTATTATATTTCTATTGTTTATCCTTATATAGAGTCATATTAAGAATAATAATTTCTAAGTACTGTTTTTTTATATTTCTCTCAGCAAATGACTGGTATAATTATGGAAGAAGACGTCAAAATAGTCGCAATGGTGATTCGAAATCAAATTGCACAATTTAAAAGGGAGAAACATGCCAGTCTTCAGAGAAAAATGAAAAAATTACAAACTTTACCACAGCAAACTGAATTGCGGCAACAGACTTCTCAAAACCATCAGCAACAAGAATTTGAAAGTTCTAACGTGACAGCCTTGAACCAACAGCATCAATTTAATCAAATACAAGAATTACAAAGACAGCAGTTAAATTATTTTGACGGTCTAGATTTCCAACAAGTAAAACTACAAAACGTAAATCTGCCATTAAAATCTGTAGAGTTGGGAAACTCCTGTAAGTATCATGAGCTTTTCTTTTAATGAAAACAAAATTTTTTAAATTAAATTCCAGTTAGTAAAGGATGTATTTTCTTTTTCAAGGACATTAATACATTGTTTGTATTTTCATATTTTATTTGTGGTTATTAGAACGTTAAAGCCAGCCAAAAACAATTTAATGCAAAGAGATATGATATCCTTTATTAATAATGTAAAAAAGAGAAATGATTGTTTGTATTTTAGTCTTTTGATTTTTGTTATTGCAATTTAAAATCTAGTAATGCTACTCACTATCTTTCATAATTACAAAAAGCCATTAACCTGCATGCACTGCTGCCATATCATTTCCTGTACATTTCACAAGTCTTGAATAAAACTCCATTCCTACATATGTCAGTGATATGTATTGTACCAACCTGTGATTTAATCATCATTAAACTGTAGTCTTTCACCAATAGAAGGATTACACGTCTTTAATATACAGTAATCTCCATAAATACAATTTCATTGTTTCCTTGGTTGTTCTTGTTTTGATGTTTTTTTCATTGGGTTTACAAGGGTTTTTCTGCTTATTGTTTCCATCTTTAATTTGTATTTACCATGTATTTTCTTGGTCTTTATTAGGCCTATGCATTATTGCATTACCTGGCTTATTTTCTTTGTAATTAGCAGCAAAAAGAAATAGAAAATCCAGTTTCTATGTGTTTCACAATCATGGGCTTACTGCAGCACTAGTTTTATGCATTACACCTAGATTATACATTTGTATTCTTATGATTCTGACATCTCTCAAGGTTTTTATCACTCTGTAACAGGAGTTATCCAATATTTCCAGAACATACTTACTTCTATTGCCATTTATAGCTATTATTTGACTGCCAGGGTTTCTTCTTTGCCTGTCTAAGCATTAATCAACAACTATGTGGCAGGTGTTTTGGTTTAAAATTTAACAAGACCCAAAGAGCTTGACAGGCTCTTAAAAACATTAGTTTCTTTTCACCACACACAAGAAATGTTGGTTTAAATTATATTTGAATGCTAGTGGTTAGAGACTACACGTGGCATAAGTAGGTTTAAATGGCAGTATGTGAGTGATATTAGTAAGAGGTTTAAGGATCAACAGCAAGGCTTTATGTGGAATGAATTTTTCTAACAATGAGCCTCAAGGTATCTGGGAAAGCTGCTAGTATTGCAGTCTGAAGGGAGGAAATCCAACAGCTGAAAAGAGAGTTTGCTAAAATGGTTAGGTTGTTTTTCACATGGCATTGAGGTTTAATTTCTAAGGTTGACATATATCTGGCTCAGTTTCTGTTTAGTCAGAAAGTCACTTTTCAACAGTATTGTATGGAGAAGCGGTTGTACGATTTTCAGACAGTGGTGGTGTCTTTAATAATACCTTTTTTGACTGGGTTCCTTTGGCAGAGGTTTTTGCATCTTTCACAATCACCATTGTTTATGGTAGCCTTAATGACTACTTTTTTATTATCACAACTACATATCTTTGAATCATGAGTATCCCCCACGTTCCTCACATTATTTTATGTAACTGATCCCAAATAGATAGTCATATTATATGTTCTTTTGCTGCACCTGTATATATCCTGACTCTTATGTCATATACTCCCTTTATCTGCAGGTTTATTTTTCAAGGCTGGTGACCTATGGACATCACTGTTCCAAATCTATTCACAGACCATTTTGTCATTCTCTCTGCATCCTCAGACTAGTTCTTCCTATTTGACATTCTGTCAGACAGGAAAGGAATGGAGTCTTTTTCTCCAATTCATTTGCTTACTCTTTCTCTCTATGTCCAGTCATATTTCAATTTTGGTCGTGTTCAGTTAAAGTCTTGTTGCCTGATCCCATTCTGTGTTCTTAATTGAGCACTGTTGTTTCATGTCCTCCTCATAATACCAGGGGCAAGTGGAATGCTTCTTCCCATTTGGTTGGGGAGTGAAGATGAATATTCATAATTTCAGACTGGATGAGTTCTGTTTCTTTAGTTGTCTAAGGCATACAAGATCTTTCTGCTCCAATCCTGGAATGTTGCCTTCAGAACTTCTTTAGGTAAAGGAAAAGGTTTGTTCTATTCTGTGTTGCCTACTTGCTGATTGTGATTATGGTGGTTTTGAATGCATTACACTATGGCTACAGATTTAGATCCAGTCAAAATTAATCTATTGTTGCAGACCAATTGCTCTAGCCAACACTGTGGGATATAGAGATCAAAATGTCTTAATTCGAACCCTGAGTAGTGGAACCTTGGCTGTCATTGAGGCTGGCTATAGTCATGATCACTTATGTACAGTTACACCTTTGATACAGGAGCTAAGTTCAGGGTGAAGAACATGTTTGTTGTGGATGTAGTGTGGTTTTCCTATTCAGGTACTAATCTTATTTTGGTACACACATAATCTATGCAGATGCTTTATGAATGTATAATACCCTTGCATGCCCTTCTACCTTCTCAATATGTGATTTTATCTATGAATGGCAATATAAATATGTATTATTGGAAATACAATTTTAAGTTAGGGAAACATTAATTTTCATGGTGACTGAATGTTCTGACTGTCAGTGGTGTTACTGCTATTTTGCACGCTGTGGGTGGTTCCATTCTGATCTTATACCCATGATGCCCAGTCTTTAAATTCTGCTGCTTCAGCTGATCTTGCATCATTTAATAATTGTTTCATTTCTGTTATTTCCATGTCTACACATGCTTCTTGTTTCCTCTTCATTACATAGATCAGCTAGTCCAACTTTCTTCACTGCTTGTATTGCATAGATATATGTTGTTTGTTTTCTCTTTATCCAAAAAAATTTTTGCTGGATTTTGGGCTCCCTTGTTACTTGAGAAGATTCATTTTTTAGATTTCCTTTTCCTTTCTTTTTTCTTTATTTCCATTTTTTCTGCCTTTTACTTGACTTTGTTTATTCTCATGCATCAGATTTAACTGGAGGCTTTCCATTATAGCTTCATCAACGTTACCAGGTTAACTTGAACATAACAGGTTTCTACATTTTCCATGTTGTTATCTTCCATTTTGTCTCAGTTACCTTTTTCGTTGGTTTGTTTCTATGGTGTACTTTGGTAAACTATCTTACTCTCTGATATTTACTTCAACCTCCTCTCTAAAACTTCTGTTTTATACCTTTTCTGTTTTATATACCAGTTTTGGTGATTTTTATGAATTGAAATTTTGAGCCAATGCAGCTATTCAGCAGTCATATTTGCTAATTTTATCTTTTGTCTTTAAGATCATAGGGCCCTACTAGGTTTCCTATTATATGTAACTTCATAATGTCACCATTTCTTCTGTTCCTTGAATTCTTGTTACTATCTACAGATCTTGTTCTTTTGTCAGATGGCTGTCAAGTTTTTAGAGGCAATTTGTTTTTGGAGATGTTCCTTGGTTCTGGTTCTGTGGGAGTTCTGCTCTCCCATTGTTCAATGGTTGTATCTCTTTGCTAAAATCTATTGAGTTTCTTAAATGATTCCTTGAGAATTTTTCTGTGCTTTTACACTATCTCTTCTGTTTCAAGTGGCATTGGAAAATTTCTTGAGCCCATAGTGAGGTTTTACTTCAATCATTTTTGTTGTTCCCATGAAGATGAAAGATTGACAATCATATTTGTTGTACTTGACACTCAACTTTGGCTTTTCCTTGCTGGATAATTTTCAAACTCTCTGGCAGATATTGTCCTTAGTAATGGATTACCCGTTTCATGGTTTGGGAAATTTTAGCCACATCCTGATTTATCTGCCTACCTTTTGCCTCATTTGTTATGACCACAATGATAAGATATTTGATCCTCAGTCCTTTCCTTCAAGCTAGTTATAGCCCCATCTCTTTGCATTGGATTCAATGGGCTTTTTGTAGAGACTATATTCTAGAGGCCTATTATTCCACTCCCATATAAATGTTTTACTTCTGCATGCCCCTTATAACCAACATTGTTATTATGTCATACTTTTTAAATTTATTTGTGTAACAGTTATAAAACAAAATCTCATGTAATAGAAGTAATCTCTTTTTCCAGGAATATAGAAATTTTTTTATTTTTCAGGTCCATTCTTTTTGTAATTGTGGTTAAACTTTCAGTTTTAATTTGAAGTAACCTTTCTTAATGATGAAAACATTTCTATTACAAAGTGATAAGCGAAAAAATACACTTTATTATGGAGCAAAAGTAAGTTTATCATTGAAAGATTTATAGTTGTTGGAGTTAATACTTTTTAAAGTATGCAAATACAGTATCACTGAAGTTTCTGGATATATATTAAAAAAAAAGTGTCAAGCATGAGAAATTAGGTGGCTCTCCAAACACTCAAATGTTAATTATATTTTCTTATAATAAATTTACAATGTAAATTTTTACTAAACAAGTGACTTAAGGAAAATAATTTATTTAGCAAGTAAGATTTTTCTGGGAATGGTCTAAATGGTGGTTCTAATGGTTGTGTGTACATTAATTTTTACAATATCTTTTTGTTGTTTTAAATAAGACGTGTATTGTTACTGGAGGCTTGGTGTGAAGTTAATATAAAACGAGTATTTAAATTTTCTAAGCAAAATTCTATATGTGTGAAAATGTTAACTACAATGTTTTATATTATTAAAAAATAATGATAATTTAGTAAAGACATTTGTGTTTTTAAACCACTTTGCCACAAGTTAGTTTAATTTAGAACAACAGACAAAAGAACATTTATTTTAAAATAATGACAGAAGGGGTCACCTCAAAATGTACAGTAGTTTAAAAAATAACTAAATAAAATGTATATTGTAATAATTCCGTACAAAATGCAAGGTTTGACAAGCATGAACCCCTCCCCATGTGGTCTGGAAATTGGAACACAAAGTTCACTATTATCTTACATTACTAGAATAGAAGTGGTTATTATTATTATGTGTGAAAGTAAACATTGCATATTTTGTTGTGATTTTGAAAAGCCAAAAAATACGAATTGATTTTACTTTTAAATGTTTTTTAAGTTGCTGATATGATAGTTTGTCTTGCTTGTGCTGGTACTACGAGTAACTAATTTCATTTAAAATATAACTAAAAGTTCAAAATAAGTTCATGACAACTTGTAAGTTTTTGTGACATCTGTAAAACAGAGGTCCATGCAGCTTCAAGTGTTACATTTTAAACTTTTAAAATTATGCAGTGAATTATTATATTATGTTTTTTGCTTGTATGGCTTAATATTACATGAAAACTACTGAAGTTTGTACTGATAAATAGATATTAACACATTAAAGGCTTGTTTTGGGTGGGATTCTTAACTGAAATGTCTGACACAATAATTGTTTGTAATTTATATGTTGGAATAACTATACTGTTACCCAAGAGTTAAACTAACGTGAGATAAAAGCTACTTCAATATATGTTTATACATATATCTTAATTATATTAAGTGCTGATAGTTTTGACCTTGGATGATTTTGTGAGCACTGAAGCACATCTGTGACAAGGGTGGTTCTCACTCTTTTATATTCCCATATACAATGGTGATTGCTTTAGCATTGATATAAAAAAAGAAATTAGGGTATGCAATAGTAAATTCAGTTGTGTTCCTTACTGTTTGCTTTGAATGAAAGGTGCAGTCATTTGATAGTAAATTAAGAGACTGTTAGTATATAGAAAAAATTAAAATTACAGTAATTTTTTTCACCATCATTACTTTTCATTGTCATCCTTCCAGATCCATGATATGCCTTTCTACACATGAAAGAAACATGACCTTGACATCTTGTATTACACTAATGTTCACTGAGAGCTGTAGGTGTTAGACATGTTTAAGATTTGCTTTGAAGCTTTTTGAAAGTTAATCATACATTTCTATGAACATAGACATGTTCCAGTTTGTTTTATTAAAATCCAGTTGAATCAAAATATGTGGTTATGTTTCTAGCTAACGCTATTCCTGAACTGTCCTCTCAAGTCCTTTCCAGCCAAGATATTTCACAGTCAACATGTATAAAGCATGTGGGAACTGGAGCCAAACAGGTAGGATAGTCATGCTAAGCTGTGTTCTAGCATTAATACCATTAATCTCGTTTTAAGTATGAATTTATCCATTGATTATGTTAATAGAACAGTAATCTTATTTGTGTATTCATGTCTTGTGTGGGTTAAGTATTAAAATAAGTATTAATACATCCGTCTATTAGCAGATGGTGGATAGAGAATCATATGGTGCTTTAAATTCAGTTTTATATTTTTCCAGAATATTTAATTGGCTGTGAAAAAGAAGTGAAACATTTCTAAAGTAAACTCTTGAAAATTAGTGTGGTGTAACCTTTGTTTATATAGTCTTAATTCTTCACAGCAGTATGTTTGCAGACTTGCATTGCTATAATCTGTGTTTTGATACCCAGGTTTGGCAGACAACAGATAACTCATTATGTAGCATTATGCTTAATTACAAACAAACAAATTTTTAATTCGTATGAACGTATTAGTCCCTTCAAAATTTCTGGTACACGTGTGTGACAGAAGATAGAATCAGGTGAAAAGCATTACTTATTTGGGATTTTGGCTTATTCTGTTAACTAAGTATAAAAATTGCATTCAGAATGCCACATGGTTTCAGTATGTATCAAATGTTTGAAGCTCTTGATTCTTTTAACTATGTGTAAAGACTGTATTCAGAATATCATGGTTTGTGTAGACATCAAAGGTTTGAAGTTTTTGATTTTGTTAACTGTATGTGTAATGAATGTGTTTAGAAAACCATCTGATTTGAGTGGATACTAATGATACTATTTGTGTTTTGTGCATGAAAACTGTGTACTAAATTAACAATGAGACTGTGAATGCTACAAGAAGATTTTTATTCTCTCAATATTTTTACTACAAGTCTTCTTCAGGAGAGTGGACACCATAGTACTTTACAAGAGTATATATACAAATTTTTCCAATATGAGGTTCCTGGTTGCCATGTTGTGCTGCTTTCTGATTGGTTCATTATTGTTGTTTGTCAACCTCCATCTAACCAGTTGGCATCCTGCTCTTGTCCCACTAGGCTTGCTGATCTTCTACCCACTTGTATTCTCCCAATGATGTGATTATGTTCTTTTCTATAAGATTTAAGCAGTTTAAATAGTTTTCCTTTGTTGCTTTTCCACCCCTTTTCTGACAGATTTTGTTTCTATAGATTTAGCCAGGTGTCCTGATTCCTCTGCATGTTCTACTGTTGTACTGATTGTATTATGTCTTCTATCATGTGCTTTATGTTTATTTACTCCAGTTGTTAGGCCTCTGCCAATTTCATCAATATAAACTGTACTGCATCCAACACATGAAGTTCTGTGTTTCTGTCTCCTGTCTTTTATTATCTCTTATACATTTATTTCTTTTACCCCTCTATGATTGTGCACCATTAGTCTCATTATGAACTTCTCATTTTTCTTATCCTGTTTGTTGTTGTTATTCCTTTCCATAATGTTCCTTGCCTTCTCCTTTAGTTTTATAAGCATGCCTGTAGGATATTGCAGCTTACTGAAAGCTTCCATTGTGTGTTTGTTTTCAAGATCTAAGAATTTTGGACTGCATATTCACAATGCCCAGAATAGGTGTTGTTTATACCTAACAGTAACTGGTGTTACTCAGATTTTTCTCAGACTGTTTTAACTTATTGACTTATGTGGTTTGTCTGTTTTGTTTACTGTGATGTAGCAAATCACCTTGAAAATATATTTTGAGTTACATCTCTCAAACTGTGTCATTTGGTGACACATTTAGCAATATGGCCACATTTTCCTTCAAAGATGTTCAACATACCAGAATGTAAATGAACCTGAATATATTTTTAAAATGTCATTTAAACCACATTACTGTCTCTTTAGCTTTGTATTCACTTTCCTATTGTGGTGAGTATTCAACCCAGATGAAATCCCTTTTATCTGGTTAATTACCAGTTGTATCTGCATCTGTCTTACATAAAAAACCTAGGTATATCTATAAAAATCAACATCTCTTTTGATTTGAGCATCTGGGGTGAGTAGTCACTTAATTTAAAAAAATTATTGTCTCTCTTTCACAACATGAGACTCCATGGTTTAATGGATTTGTCCACTTGGTTCTCTTTCATGTTATATATATTTCGGTGATCATCCTAGGCACACTCCCCTCTGTGAAAAAGTAGTGTCTTTTGAAAGTGAAGAGAGGATTTGGCCTGGTGAATGATAATTAGTGGTTACCTCTCCCATCTTTCCATTCACATACTTGTATAGCACTTGAAACATCAGAGATGAGACTCATTTTTTGTATTTGAATTTTGCATTTTAGAATTAAAGTGAATTTAATACAATGTTTATCTTATAAATACATTTATGCTCGCCTTCTAACAACTTGGAAGATGTGTGTTTGTGAACCACATTCAATGAAAAAATTCTGATTATGGAGGGAAAGTGAAGCTGATATATCTTATCATACATGTACAGTAAGTCAAGCAGTTACTGACAGCATGATAACAAACTAAATAAGAAAATGTTAATATTATAGTATTTCAGAAGGAGTACCTATTTGAAATTAATTTTAATTCTAAAAGTATATAATTTTTTGAATCTGAGAGATTGTTGTATTCTGTGTTTTGGTTTTGAATATGAAAGGTGGTTTTATTATGCATATGTTTTGGTTTTGGGCAAGAAACTTACTTGTTTTCGACATTCAGTTTTTGAACACAGAAGATGGTTGTATTCTGGTTTTGAACATAAAAGATGATTATGTTTGACATTACTGTTTTGAGCGTAAAGGATAGTTATTCCACATTATGATTTTGATCATAAAGTAGGCTATATTTTACATTCAGGTTTTGAAATATATTTTATTTGTATTATAGTAGATTAGAGATGTTTTAAGATTATTTTTGTATAAACATTTAAGTTGTATTTTTTCTGTGTTTAATGTTCACTTTCAAATCTTCAAGTATTTTAAACACTGATACAGTCTTTTAAAAAAATAACAGTGAATGAAAGTTGTTTTATCTTATTAAAATATACATATGATTGTAGTTTTATTTACACAATATTTACAAAATTATAATGAAAGCTGTTAACATAAAAACCTAATATTTACATAGAAAATATTCCAGTTTTATTTGATGTATTTGTCATGCTAGAATAAGGTTTCTTAGTGAACAAACTAAATTATTTGTGAGATCTGATATTAAAGGAATCTTAAATTTGGAAAATAATTTATTTATTTATATGAAAGAACAGTTTTTTCAGTGCAAAAAAGAGAGAAGTTATAGAATATATTAATTGAATTTTATTATATTCAGGTTGTAATGTGTAATATTTCTTTATAATGAGATGTCTGTCAACAATTTACTTTTAATTCACATTTAGTAAGGATAAAGTGAATCTTCTAGTTCAGAGTTTTTACAAAACATTCTCAAGTACACCTTTAATTGATGAAGTGAATCCTCTGTTTCAGTGATTTCTCATAATAAATATGTGTACAGCGTACTTTTAATTTATAATAGTAGAATAAAAACCTGATGGTTCTGAGAGTTCTCAGAAAATGCTGTGACCTGTATATGTTTAATTTATGACTTATAGCAGTTGAATTAACCTACTTGTCCAGAAGATATTTTGAAATTCTTCATACAGTCAATAATTGAAATTGGGGATTTGAAAAACTCGTTTTTATTGTGTTATAGTATTAAGTGAAAAACTTACCAGCTTAAGTGTAAAAGTTAAGAGTACATTTTTAATGAAATAATGCATTTTACAATCACAACTTAAGTTAGATGTCTGTAAAGCTAATGTTTGTGCTTTAAAATTAATTTTTGCTTATTACTTTCATTTCTCCCTTTCATGCTCATGTAATAGGACTGGAGAGAAGCACAAGGAGAGGAAGCTCGAATTTGTAAGCCGCCACCTGAACAAATGTATGTAGAAATAACATTTGAATAATAGTCATATCATTTATTTCAAGAGCAAACAGTCCATTTTACATATAATCAGAATTTTTACATTTACTTAGAACTGAACAAACAGGTTATTTAGTTTATGGTAAAGGAATCAAGACATTTTTGAAATCTTCATATTTTGATGTTTCAAAAATGGGTTTTTCCAAGTTGTTGAAAATGTATGCTCTTTCATATACTTTTTCTGCCTTTGAGACAAATTGCATTCATAATTTATCATTGATTGGATTTATAAAGTTTATTGTTGCTCTTGTGTTTTGTTAACCATCCAAAAGTTTTCCTTTTTTGAAACATATTGTTTTTTATTGAAGTATATTTTAGTTAAAATAGTTTTAGTTTGTTGTAGGCACTAAATGCTTTATGTATTTATTTTGTTTCCAGTATTACCTTATTCTTTACAGAATCGAACCAGTTAGTGAAGAGTCAGAAATTGCAGATGGAAGACAGCCAACACGCAAGAAGATCACAAAACGCCACAGAACTCAAGATCAGAGCCCTAGATTGACAGTGTTAAGTGTTGAGGAAGGTAGTGTTGTTGAGTGTCAGTTAGAGTCCACAAAGGGAAAGAATGTGAAGTTCAAATTTGACATTGGAGATGTTGTTCCAGAGGGAATAGCAAGTAATTTGGTATGTATATATTTACAGAATTAGGACAGGATTCAACTGATGTAGAGGTCAAATGTACTTTAGTTGTATATTTTTAACAGATGATTATTTTGAAGTTACTAATGTATATATTTTGTGAGGATGAGGGTTTAATGATTTTTAAACTTTAAGCAAAAGATTGATTATCTTTTATATTTAACACTAAAGGTATTGTTATGATGGGACAGTAACAGAAAGTGTACCTTGCATGTTCTCACGATATCCAGTAGTAATTATATTTTACTTAATACTGTAGGTTATGACAGACCTTCTTGCTGAAGATTATGCTGAAATGTTTATAGAGGAAATACACAACATTGTGAAACAGATTAAGGAGCATCCAGATAGAGTCCCAGTTTTGCATGTAGCAGATCTCACTCCAACAACTGTAAAGTCTAGTCCTTCATTTCAGAGCTTAAATAGTGTAACTGAATACAATGAAGAAAAGACTCACAAAGTTTCTGAGGTAGGTTTTGATAATTATTGTGCAAACTAAGATATTTAATTGATTGCTTTGTATGTTTTTTACAAACAAGAAAATAGAGTTGTCAACATAAGAGAGCTCAATTAGAAATAAGTGTTTGAGGAATTGGAGTTCATCAAACTGTTGACAGATGAAAATGCAGAAATAAAGTTAATAAAAATAATTGTAAGAATGTTTATAAGACATTTATAAGTCGAATATGAATTGAATAAAGAGGAGGGACAAAATATTTAAAAGACATTAATATTTATGTATATATGTATTTCTATGCATTCGTTTTTAACTACATTAAGTAATTTCTTCCTCCCATTGTAAAATTTTATTTTTTGCAATGTCATTTAAGCAAATTTAATAATACAGTAATGCAAGAGAATAATTTTCTTATTAATTCTAGCATCATAGCATTTTGATTTTTATCCAGTACACCAGAAAATATTTGGCAAGTTTAAAAGATATTTTCAGTACTGTGTTCTTATTGGTCAGCGAACTTATAACTTACAGAGTGCCTATAATGAAAACATTTAAGAGCATTAAATTATGACAATGATTGTACCACTAAGAAAAGTATTAAGCATGTTTCTAAATTTATTGTTTTGTCTTTGCAAAGGAATAACTTAATTTATTATAGAAGTTTTGAGAGAAACATTAATCATATAAAAATGCTTATTAGTGCTGTCAGTAATTATAGCTTTATTTTGTTATTAAATTTGGAATTATTATTTCCTGTGCTGGATTAGTAAAGACTTCTCAAGATATTTATTTCATAGTCGTTTACTGTTAACCAGAATACTGTGATGAGCTGCTTGGCAGTCAACTGCTCTACAATTTCTTTCTTACACTAATAACAGCTTGGATTGAAAAGTAAAATTCAAAAATATTAGCAATTTTGCTGGGGCCTGACTTGGCCTGGTGGTTAGGACATTTATGTTTCAGGTTGCAGGTATGAATCTCTGTCACTGAATGTGCTCACCCTTTATGGGTTGCTTTCAGGGGCAATCAACAGTTTAAACATTCTGAATGACTGATCCAAAATCTAGATGAAATTTAAGTCAAATGAAGAAGAAAACGAATAGGAATTTTCCCAATTTTGACTCGGTAAATTGGCTGTTACAGTAAAGTACAATTCTTATAGTATTCAATCAGCAAAATAAATAAAAATTGTTTCTTTAAAATGTTTGTATTTTGAATCTTGTAACTTAGTAAAGAATCTAGAGTACTTAATTACTGAGATAATAACAACGAAAGCTTATGTTTATAAACTTTATACACATAGAATAATTATTTAACATTGCAGGTAATTGTAGTTTAAAATGGGAGTAAGTTTCATTCAGTCATTAAGCTTCAAAAATCATAAAGTAAATAATTTTCATAAAATATGCATAATTATTTCCACTAGTAGGTTATATTAAGCATGTCAGTACTTAGGGAGTAGTTTTTCTAAGATATCTTTATGCATTAAGATTGATAAAGCATCTTTGATCAGATTATTAAATCATATTTTTATCTATTTTTCTTCTTTTTCCATTGTTTGTTAGCTGTTTGAAAAACAGTCACTTGAAGGTAAATATATTTACCTACAAGTATTGGAAAGATGTGATTGACACAATGCTTTTTTTGATATTCTTTCAATGGTTTGTTTTCTGTTAGGATACAGAATTATGAAGTAAAACTTTATATAATTGTTTACAAGGATTGCTTTAGTTTAATAAAAAATTCTTTTGTTTCATCCTTATTAAAAAGATTAATTAGATTCTTCATTAAATATCTGCCATAATGATTCTATGCAAGATTTATTACAACACTACTTATTATCGTTTTCTCAATTATTTTGTGCTCTTTTTCTAAATAATTAAATATAGAAGGCTCTCACTTGTTGTTTAGCTGCTACAAATCTTGCATGAAAACATCTTGCTTTGATGCTGCAAGCAAGAAGTTAGTAGCATTAATAACAAACAAGTTTTAAGATTTCATATATTGCTTTTAAAAGTTTTTCTTAATGTTTGCTATAAAATATTGCACATTTTTATTTAATGGCACAAATGTTCAATAGTTTTAGCAGGAGGATTATTTATGGCTTTTTACATTCACTTAAAAGCTGGATTTTGAAGACCTAAAAAAGACCACTCCCAGTCCACAGAATAAGATAAACATTTATAAAGCTATGAATGCTACATCCACTACAGAAACCTGATCCAAAATCCCTGTAATAGGGATACACATCAGTGAATACTTTTAATTAATGTGTAGCTGACTACTGTAGTTCACACTTCCATGTTTTATGTTGCCAGAAACATTTCATGGTGCTAGGTTTTTCCTGTCTACTGCTCTTTTTGTGCTTTTTGTTCATTACCTTCACATGCTATGTTTATTCCTTCCTCTTACTTGACACAATATTTGTATAACTTGTGTTACAATTCCTAGCATGCCTTGCTATAAAGAGCAAGAATTACATGTATGGATTTTAGATTGTTTTACTTCCTGATAAACTGTATATTTATTATTTGTTATTAATATTTTCTGCATAATATTAGTAAAAAAAGTTAGTTTTATTACCTATAAGCTCATTTACCTTACCTGTTAATGAAAATATTGTTTAAAAATAAGGTATAATAAGACTACAGCCATTTGTGATTGATACTTTTATGTACACTCTTGAGTTGGAGGTATAGTTCTTTTAAGAAGTTCTATTTTCTGAATGGTTTTATGATAGACTGTGTGAAGCTTTCAGTTTTTCACATATGATGCCATTTGCTATATGTACTTTTATTGTTATAAAGATGTCAGCTGAGTGTGTGCTTATTAAAAGTGACCAAGTATCACATAGAACCTTGTATCAATTTGTCTCTGTTTACTTGTTCACTCACTGGAGTAACACAGACTTATAGAAAACTTATATACTTTGATAGTTATCTCTCTTGAATATTCCATTTGGAATACTTATTGGTCTAGGTAAGCTATGGATTGTGGTACTTTGCACTGGAATTTCTTTTTCTGAGTTGAAAGTGCAGTATAGTATATTCCTTGCTGGTCCTTATCTGGTTTGTAAAGCTCCTCCAGCCCCAGCAGATGTTTAGTACAAACAGTTAGAAGCTAGCCATCAGGTGAAATACATAAGAACTACTGTAAACTATTGTTTTTTATTGTGTTAGATTGTGTTTCATTGTTGCTCGTGTTCAGTTTATTTTTTGGTTAACAGTACCAGATATTAATTTTTTAAATATTTAAACTATCTGTCAGATATCAGTGTACTTCAACAACATAAACTACTTAAAACATGACAGTTTGTAATCACAACATAAACTACTTAAAACATGACAGTTTGGTACCACAACATAAACTACTTAAAACATGATGAGGAGTCCCAACCTTAACATGCCGATGAAATTTAGTGCACTTTAGAGAGTTAATAATCCAAAACTGTAAAAATACCCCATTTATCCATTTAAAAAAAAAAACTTGTTAAAAGTGATCCAGAGTCCAGATACAGAATTGGATCTGGACAAAACTTGAAAAGGATTGTCCTATACTGATAGACCGATTGCAATACCCTTGTTTCCATCTGTGTTTAAGATTGTAAAGTGTTGATGCATCATGTTTTCTTCACACTTGATGCTAAGAATATTAGGACTAGGAAACATAAATATATATTTTGACAGAGTAGTAATCATCTTCAGTCAAGAGAGTTTTATTTTTCTAATACAATAGGTTGTCTTTGAATGTTGTGGAGGCAGTAAATTTAAGTGAGTTTAAGAGAAAGTTTGGTATCTATATGAATGATATGTACTGGCTTTAGATATTAATATTTATTTATTTTAGTAGTTTTAGTTCAGTTTAGAGGATGGTATAGCCTTGATGGACCACAATTGTTTTTAGAATTGAATCAAATCAATTTTGGAATTAATTAATTGTACATATATAGATAAAAGGGTGTATATTCTAAACAAAATTTTAAATCAAATAGAAAATGGTTTCTTTATTTAGGTAAAGTGCTTCTATATACAATTAGTGGTGAGTAGAAATCTATCTAAGAACAAAATGTACTTACACATTTGGAAGAAGAATAGTACAAAAGTGTTATTACAAAGAAATATATTCCAGTATATAGACTGAATTAAAAGCTAAATTCTGAAATTTTCTGGAAGTGATGTAGATTTGAAAATATGAAATTAGAATCTGAGCTGATGAATCAGATCAAGTTCTCAATCCCAATTCATAATGAAATTGAACACTTAAGCTTTGCAGAGCCTTCCTTATGTTATATATTCATAATATTGCTAAGGTAGATGTCACATTTAACAAGACCTGCCATGTAGATGAATAATTTTTGCCGGTCTCTGTCCAATGTGGATCTATTTGGAAAGCCTTTAGCAGTAACTTTTAAAAAAAATTATTAGAGGTGGCTAGTAGGCAAAATACATTTAAATAATTGGAAATAAAGAATATTTCGTTTGATCAGTTGTGTTTACTTGTTTTTACTTTGCTGTTTATTTACTTAATAATTCTGAAACTTTGTTTTATGGGTACTTTAACTTATTAGTTGGACATGAAGATGCCTGAACACCATAAGATCATTGAAGTTTGGATTAATCTGAAAATACTTTTTTTTAAATGATATTGGAGTTAGTAGTCTTTTGTCTGCTTAATGCCAATTATTTTTTTTCTTCTATGTTTATAATGATGAGAAATAAGTATAACTAAAAGAAATGTAATAGTCAGGTTGTACAGGAAGCAAAATTTGAATTTTCCTAAATGTTACTCTTCATTGGTGTTAATTTGAGTAATAAGTTGTTTTTATATCACTTACCAAAAATAGTATGTGTGTAACTGGTGAAGTTATAACTTATGTATGTATAATTTGTATTTTTGAAAAAGCATTGTAGTTTCCATAAACAATAAAAAAATGTTAGTGTAATTATACATGCATGGAAATAAAAACAAAGCTGTTCAAACATATATTATTGATTAAATGTAAAATTATAAGGCTTATAATGACTGCATAAAGATTATCACTACAACATAACATTTAGACTTTTACTTACAATACTTTTTAATGTATTAAAAACTTGCTCTCAAATTGTTTTGTTTTGAGAAAAATAGAGTTAGAAGGAATCTGATCGAGATGTTTGAGATAGTAAAGAGAACTGATAATTTTGATGCATTATCTGTTTTCATATTTAACAGTGAAAGTAGTAAGACTAGAGGAAAACAATTACAAATTTTAGTACTACAGGAGTCAGATCTGTGGGGCAGTCAACTGACTTCTCAAGATTTATATAAAAATTAATTATCTAATTATCTTCTATAGGTTTGTATGGCTGTCTTCTAAAGATCTGCATCGCTTTAAACTAGCTTCTTTGGAGTTATAATTGTTGATAGAACATGTTATAAGAACATTGAATAAAGTTGTTTCAGTGAAATGGCCAGTGTTTGTCTTAATTGTATGTTTCTCTCATTTAAGTAGAATAAAGTTCAACTCATCTCAAACTTTACAGATTTTTATTTAAACTGCTCACAGTAGTTCTCCATTTTATAAGCCAGGTTAGTCTTAGTGTAAATATAACCTTGTTAGGATCGTGGAAGCAGAAGCAAGAAACGTACAGGACGATGGAAGAAAAAACTTTATGCTCTAACTCATCTTGTGTGTTGTTGTGATATTTCATCTATGCCAATTCCTGGATACCTTGTCCAGGTCAGTTTTTCCTCTATCTTTTGTGGTTCCATATTACTCGCTCTTTTCTTATTAATTCTTTATTTGGTGTATTCTTCCCTTTTTCACACTGTGATTTCTTCTCTTAGTTGCATTCTTTTGATAACAGATTTTCTTTCAGTATTTTGCTGGCTAAGATAATGAAGCTGGTAGTCATACTGTTTTTGATCCTATAATTTTTTACTTGGAACTATACTGCATTGCCTTTCATATTGTTTAACCTTCTCACCTATCTCTATGTGTATTGTACCCACTTACCTTCTCAACCTGTTTACATTTCATTCAACTACACGTCATTTGTGTATTATCTTACTCAATGGCTTCCTAAGCTTCTCACCCATCCTCACATATATTGCATTTTAATCACATCTGTTTTAATTCATCATTCTCTTCTACATACACAATGTCTATTTGTTTCCTTACATTTTCTGGAAAAAATTAGAGCTGAATTCTGAAGGGAAGTTTTTTAAATATGAAAGGCAGTGTGATTAAGCTGTAATTTGATAGATGACAGAGATGGTATGAACAGAGAATTACATGAAGTAATTTTATTTAGTTTTGCTTAAATTGTGTTATTTCTTTCAAAGCCATGTGTGTTATCTTTCAAATGTAAAATGTTGTTTTGTGTATAGTTATTTTATTTACACCAATAATTTTTTTCTTTCTTCAGCATGCTGCTCATGTTGGTTCACAGTTTCTAGTTAATCCAGTGAAAGAGCACCATCAGTACACTATGCCAACCTCAGTAGTTGCATCAGCTCCAACATCTGGAAGTTGTTATCCTTCAGCTAACATAGCCCAGGTGATGAAGGAAGATAAGTTCTCCCCATCTGCTGCTGGACCCCATTCTTTACCTTACTTTCACCCATTATCTCCAAGCCCAATGACAGGAGAATTACACCCACACAATCAAGATCAGTGTCAAAACCTGTTGTTTCAACGAGGACAGCTTTCACCAAGTGTTCTTGTGCCTGGAGTTGAAAACAACTCTCTGTCAATTTCTACATATCAATCCATGACTCCTCCAGCACTACTGTCCGACAGTACTTCGTCCTCTTTTCTCCAGCCTGCAGCATGTTATCAGCTCCCATTAACAACCTTAGAGCATTCTTCACAGCCACTGCTTGTAACTTCTAAGCAAGGTGTCAACACACCTGAACAAAAAGCTTTTATGTCTGATGTAAAAACCACTAGCCTTTCTTCTTTTGGAGCTGCCAAAGTTTCTTCATGTTTGTCAGACCAAAAGGTTCCTGTGAGTAACAAGCCACTATATTTCATATGTTTTTCCCACTTTTATTAATGCTAATAACTAAAGACATTTGCTCTCAGAAATAATTATGATGAATAAATAAACGTTAGAAACATAAAACAAAGGGTTCTAAAAGGTTAACATCTGTATTTAGTAGAATTACAATATCTATTTAAAAGATATAAATTCTGGGCTTGTGGAATTACACTTTTGATGAATAACCTAATTGATGGTGTCCACTGAACTTGGGTATGGGGAAATTTGCATGGGGAACAATTGAGGATAGACTGCAAATGCTTGATAGGGTTTATATCAGTAGTTGGTGTGGGCATGGTAAAGTGGTAAGGCCATAATCTTCAAGCTATCGTTTTGTAACTTAGACTGAAAAAGCATAAAGCCTAACTTCATGAAAATACTGCCTTATTTGTTAAGCTAATGAAGATGTGCAAAAGGTCAAGGATGGGAATCGTAATGCTTGAAGAATCAATGGTTATCTGTTTGCAGATCACTAGCTGTAATCATCTAACTACCATTCTGCTTCCCCAAACCAGAAATACTGTCATATTTTGTAATGGCTATTGGTTGTTTCATCAAAAGTTCCTGGAAGGATGGTTGTCAAATCTACGTGCATGCATTCGCTGAAAATTGGGCAGGTCTGACCTCATCTGAAATAATGACTGTTCTAAAAAGATGTGATAGTATATATAATGCCCTCTGCTATTGGTTTACAATACTGCTTTGAGTGAGGAATGGCTTTTGTTTGGCTACTATTCCTTACATATTACATATCATGAAAATAACTTCTTATAGATTTGGGGCACTTTAACTTATCCTGCCACAGTAATGACTGTTTAATGTGGGTCATTCTCTGCACTACTACTCAAATTACAAAAAGTCCATTTTGTTAGTTTTTGGCAATGTACAAATTGTTTATTTCTGAGTTAATTGGAACTGCAGTTTCACCTTGTTGGCTGTAAACAGTGGTCTTGGAATTAATTTAACACCTTGTTGCTTTCTTTGATCACTATCCCTTCATCCAACTGTGCAGTCTCATGAAAATTATTAATACCCCAAATCCTTTAGTTTCAAGTATGGTTGTTAGTATTTTGTGGATATTGTAAAGTTGGGTTTAGTTGCATACATTCTTAATGGCATCTTTCTAATTGTAGGTGAACAGTCTAAAAAGAAATGATTTTGCAAGATTTGCAATTCCTCAAATTTCTCTTTATAATAAGTTTCCAGTGAAAAATTAAGCAGTAAAACAAGGAAGATTGTAAAGCATTTTTTAACTATATTATTGGAGTTTAAAATATACCTTTGTTTTTGTGAAGTTATAAATAAATATCTTACCATTTAGGTAGAAGTTGGCACCCTACAAGTATCAACCAAACCTCATATGTATACTGGTACATCTGTTAATAATCTAGCCAGCATGGACAGTGCTGTTGGTAGCAGCCTATCTTCTTCATGTCTCAGCATAACAGAAGTGATGTGTAAGGTTGGGCATCCAGAACTGAGGTAAAACATTCAAGGAATAGAAACAAATAAATCTGATTTCTCTTTTGATGTTAACTGCATAGTATCAGCATAAGGTTCATGATTATTAAATTTTACCTGCAGTTTTTGTGGAATGCATAAAAAGCATACAAACTAATTGAACACAAACAACAAGAGAAATGCTGTTCGTCTAGCTATTCGACTGACAGCTCACACCAGAAATACTCTTCATCTAGCTACCCCACTGATACCCCAAACCAAAAATTCTGTTCATCCAGCTAACCTACTGACATGCAGAACCAGAAATTCTCTTTACCTTGCTACTTTACTCACACCACAATCTAGAAATTATCTTCACTTAGCCACCCTACTAATACCCCCAAACCAGAAATGTTGCTTTAGTATACTTACTTAAATATGTATCTGATGTAGGTATAGTATAGTTACTAAAACATGTATCTAATGTTGGTTTAGTATATCTACTGAAACATGTATCTGATGTTGCTTTAGAATAGTTACTAAAACATATCTGATGTTGGTTTAGTATAGCTGCTTAAACATATTTGATGTTAAATTAGTATAGCTACTAAAACATGTATCTGATGTTGGTTTAGTACAGCTATTAAAACATATCTGATGTTGGTTTAGTATAGCTGCTTAAACATATTTGATGTTAAATTAGTATAGCTTCTAAAACATGTATCTGATGTTGGTTTAGTTTAGCTACTAAAAATATATGATGTTTGTTTAATATAGCTACTAAAACATTATCTAATATTGATTTAGTATAGCCAAATAAACGTATCTGATGTTGGTTTATTACAGCCAATTAAACGTATCTGATGTTGCTTTAGTATGGTTACTAAAACATGTATGTGATGCTGGTTTAAAATAGCTACTAAAATATGTATCTGATATTTATTTACTACAGCTAATTAATCGTATCTGATGTTGTTTTGTACAGTTACTAAAACATGTATCTGCTTTTGTTCAGTATAGCTATAAAAACATATATGATGTTGGTTTAGTTTAGCTACTAAAAATATCTAATGTTTGTTTAATATAGCTACTAAAACATGTATCTAATATTGATTTAGTATAGCCAATTAAACGTATCTGATATTGGTTTAGTATCGCCAATTAAACGTATCTGATGTTGGTTTAGTATAGCTACTAAAACATGCATCTCATGTTAGTTTAGTACAGTTACTAAAACATGTATCTGAAGTTGGTTTAGTATACCTAAAAAAACATATCTGATGTTTGTTTAGTATAGCTGCTTAAAAATATCTGATGTTTGTTTAGTATAGCTGCTTAAAAATAACTGATGTTGGTTAAGTACAGCTTAAACATATCTGATGCTGGTTTAGTACAGCTTCTTAAACATATCTGATGTTGGTTTAATATAGCTACTAAAACTTATTTTTTGTTGGCTTAGTATAGCAGCTAAAACGTATCTCATGTTGGTTTACTACAGCTACTAAAACATGTATCTGATGTTGGTTTACTCCAGCTACTAAAACATGTATCTGATGTTGGTTTACTCCAGCTACTAAAACATGTATCTGATGTTGGTTTTGTATGGCTACTTAAACATATCTGATGTTTGTTTAATATAGCTACTAAAACATGTATCTAATATTGATTAAGTGTAGCCAATTAAACGTATCTGATGTTGCTTCAGTATATTTACTAAAACATGTGTCTCATGTTGGTTTTGTATAGTTACTAAAAATGTATTTGATGTTGTTTTGTACAGTTACTAAAACATGTATCTGATTTTTGTTTAGTATAGCTATTAAAACATATCTGATTTACGTTTAGCATAGCTACTAAAACATGTATCTGATGTTGGTTTAATGTCGTTACTAAAACGTATCTATTGCTTTAATATAGCCAGTTAAATGTATCTTATGTTGGTTTAGTGTAGTTACTAAAATATGTATCTGATGTCAGTTCAGTATAGCTGCTAAAATATGTATCTGGTGTTGGGTTAGTATAGCTACTAAAAGATACACCTGATGTTTGTTTAGAATAGCTGTTAAAATTTGTATCTGAGGTTTGTTTAGTATGGCTACTAAAATATGTATTTTATGTTTGTTTAGTAGAGCTACTAAAACATGTATCTGATGTTGGTTTAGTACAATTACTAAAACATATATCTGATGTCTGTTTTGTATAATTACTAAAACATGTATGTGATGTTGGTTCAGTATAGTTACTAAAACATGTATCTGATGGTTTAGTAGAGCTACTAAAACGTATCTGATGTTGGTTTAGTATAGCCAATTAAACGTATCTGATGTTGGTTTAGAAAAGTTACTAAAACATGTATCTGTTGTTGGTTTAGAAAAGTTACTAAAACATGTATCTGATGTTATTTCAGTATAGTTACTTAAACATGTATCTGATGTTGTTTTTTGTATAGCTACTAAAATATGTTTCTTATATTTATTTGCTTTAGCCAATTAAATGTATCTGATGTTGGTTTAGTGGAGCTACTAAAACATGTATCTGATGTTGGTTTAGTAGAGCTACTAAAACATGTATCTGATGTTGGTTTAGTAGAGCTACTAAAACATGTATCTGATGCTGGTTTTGTAGAGCTACTAAAACATGTATCTGATGTTGGTTTAGTATAGCCAATTAAACATATCTGATGTTGGTTTGGTATACTTACTAAAACATTTATCGGATGTTGGTTTAGAAAAGTTACTAAAACATGTATCTGTTGTTGATTTAGAAAAGTTACTAAAACATGTATCTGATGTTAGTTTATTATTGCTACTGAAACGTATCTTATTTTGGTTTAGTATAGCTACTAAAACATGTATCTGATGTTGGTTTAGTAGAGCTACTAAAACATGTATCTGATGCTGGTTTTGTAGAGCTACTAAAACATGTATCTGATGTTGGTTTAGTATAGCCAATTAAACGTATCTGATGTTGGTTTGGTATACTTACTAAAACATTTATCGTGTGTTGGTTTAGTAAAGTTACTAAAACATGTATCTGTTGTTGATTTAGAAAAGTTACTAAAACATGTATCTGATGTTAGTTTATTATTGCTACTGAAACGTATCTTATTTTGGTTTAGTATAGCTACTAAAACATGTATCTGATGTTGGTTTAGTATAGCTACGAAAATATGTATCTGATGTTTGTTTAGTATTGCTACGAAAACATGTTTCTGATGTTGGTTTGGTATAGCCAGTTAAACGTATATGATGTTGTTTTAATATAGTTATTAAAACATGTATCTGATGTCAGTTTAGTATGGTTACTAAAACATGTATCTGATGTTAGTTTAGTGTAGCTTCTAAAATATGTATATAATATTGGTTTGATTCAGTTACTAAAACATGTATCTAATGTGAGTTTAGTACAGTTTCTGAAACGTGCATCTAATACAGGTTTAGTATAGTTACAAAAACTTGCATCTAATTTTGGTTTAGTTTATTTGGGCTTACTATAGCTTCTAGGGCATTTGTATAATGTTGGTTTAGGATAGTTACTGGGACGTGTATCTAATGTCATGATAATTTGCATAATTATGTTTTTGAAAATAAGTAAATGATTATTGTTAAAGGTTTCATGTGGTAACCAAATTTTCTACATGACTTAGTTTCTGATGAATTTGAATAACAAAATGTTTTGAAGAAATGTAAGTGGTAAAAGTTTGTATCGTTAACATCAAAGAACACTTGATGTTTTATACATGTGTGGAAGCTTATTATTGTTGAAATATACACTTGCATAATTTTCAGGTTAATAGAAAGGTAACATTGTGACTACATATTAGTAACACTGTGTCTTACTTTCTTCTGTTAATGTGTGTGTACTGTGATTAATGAGTAAGTACTAAAGTTCTATCTGAACTTAAAATTTAGCAGTAGCTTTTAAAGATATAAAAGATATCAACTGATTGATATACATACTTAATATTTGATATGAAACATATCCTGAGAGTCTGGGTACTAAGTTCATATATTTCTTATTGTGGTTTAAATAGAAGAATTTCATATAATTTTCACAGTTATGCTAGGAATACGTTTGTTTTCATAGCAGTGGTAACAGTAGCAGTGTTAGTACTTACCACCAAGCTCATCGGCACCCACATGTTCCTGATATGAATTCCCTTCAGAAGAAATTATCTAAGTCATCAGTGCTGACATCACAGAATCAAACAGTTACCAGTAAGACAGTCAATGCTTCTTCACTGACGTCATCCAATCTACCTACAAAGGATCTTACTACATCTGCATTAGTGAGTTATAATACCATTATTTTCAAAACTTCCAAAATTACTTCCTCCAGGTTTAGTATAGCTACGAAAATATGTATCTGATGTTTGTTTAGTATTGCTACGAAAACATGTTTCTGATGTTAGTTTGGTATAGCTTTTAGAACACGTGTCTGATGTTGGTTTGCCATTATTCTTATGGCAAAACTTTTCTGTCATCTGAGCTAACTATATTCAGTTTTTTGCACTTGCTTTCTTTCAGCAATTTATTAATCTCTTCTTTTGCTATTTGAAAAATGTTGTCTTAAGTTTCAAAGCACTGAATTGAAATATATATATATATATATATATATTTGTGTATGTGTGTGAGTGACTGCTGTGTTGTGGAGCTGTGAGGAAAGAGCTATATATGTATGTCTTTTATGGACAGTTTTAGCACACACATACCACACACAAAGAAATACGATGTTTCAACAGTATACTTGTAATTGTTCTTGTATATGGACTTGTTCTTGTCACAGTGTTAGACTCTAATGTAAGTATGAAGAAAAGACAAGGGTTAAACAGTAAGTTACATATTTTATGGATGGTAAAAACGATTGTGTTTAAGAAAATAATTAAACAAATAAATTAATAATTTTAAATTTTTAGATAGTAACTATAATTAGTATGTTACTGATAAAAATCTTGAATAAAACTTTCATATGCAATCATAAATATTTTGAATACAAGATGTGCTTCTGCAGAGTTCTTCAAACTGGTTTGTTTAAACAGTAACTAAAACTGAAATTAAAAGTAACAAATGTTTGTTTTTTTCTTGCTTTTGAAGCTCATGCATCATGATGTGTTGCGGCCTACATAGTGAAAAATTCTTTTTGTAATTACTGGTATGTCTTTTACTGACATCACGATGGTGCAAATTGCAACATCAAACGTTTTTTATGTGATGTCATTTCAGTGTTTACTGACTTATTGCTGTATAGTGGTGTGAGTGTTTAAAACAGGTGAAACCTCCAGGCAGCTTTCATTTTCTTTTCAGGGAAATGTATTTATCAAGAAAATGTTATGTTTTTCCTAAGGAGTGGCCATTTAGCAAATTATATATTAAAGAGGCTGTTCTGAGGTTTTCCATCCAAAGACACTAAAATAACGTTTACAGCACAAGAACTCTCTAAAATTTAAAAGAACATTTTCACAGTATTCAATGATAAAAGTTAAACTATCATCCCACTAAGAAGGATTAAAATAGTTTACACATCTTTTATCTTTTAAGTTTATTTTCTCTGTCTGTTGTTTTATTTAACACTGAAAAGTTATAATTTAGTGAAATAGCATTTTTCTAGATTTCAGTGCTATAAAACTTCATTACTACATTATTCTTATGGCAAAACTTTTCTGTCATCTGAGCTAACTATATTCAGTTTTTTGCACTTGCTTTCTTTCAGCAATTTATTAATCTCTTCTTTTGCTATTTGAAAAATGTTATCTTAAGTTTCAAAGCACTAAATTGAATTATGTTTTTAACCTATATAGCTTTATATGTATATTTGTATTTTATGATGTTGTATATAACCTTGTTCAATTGTTTTGTTATTTCTTTTATTGTGAAATATTTAATCTGAGTTTTAACTTAAAAAAGAGAATATATATGTATACACACACAAACACACACACACACACACATACAATAGCTAATGATACATATAGATATTAGTGTTGGAGTCATTTTTAAAAGAAACTTATTTCTGTTGCAAGCAACATTATGTATAGGTATAGTACTTATGTAAGATGCTTAATTGAGTGTGAAAATTTCTTCCAGTGTTGTTCAAGTATCTCAAAATCTTCAGCTTTAGAGGGAAGCACTCAAACATGTAATGAAAACTATCAAGAGAAAGTATTAATGTTACCTCCTAAAAATGATGGAGCAGTGAGTATATTGACATATGGTTCAGCATCATTGCCTCTCTCTAGTTCTCAGTTGATGTATACACCTGATGAGCAAATAACTTCTCTCTCAAATTCTCAATCCATGACATTTCCACTTTCTTCATCACGGTCTACTAGTTCTTTTGTCACAGCTCAACCTTCTGAAGGTGAAAATAATGTACAGCATAGTCCTTTTGGCACAGCTGAAACCAAGATATTAGGCCCTCAATCTGGTACATTGGGAAATGAAAAGGTAGAACCAAAAACAGATCTTTCAGCTTCAGACACCCAGTCTGGTTCTGTGGTTTCTGTTGGTGTTAACCACTCCACTTTCACCACGACAACACTAACTAACACAGCCCCTGACTGTCACATTTTTGCTACTAGAGGATCAGCATCCATTTCCTCACAAGCAGTTAGGCCTAGTACAACTCGTAAAGTTGCTGCTACTACCAATCTAGAAGATTTAAAAATAGAGCTACAAAAACTACACAGTGTAGGTGGTGGAACAACAAATGAGACACCTAGCAGCTTTAAAGGTTTGTAGATAAAAATATATATTTTGAATATTCTCTATCATTCCAAAAAATCCACATAAAAAATATGTATCAGTCTACAGAAATCTTTTGTAATTGGTGTGTGTGTCTGACTGTTAAAACTACCACTGTTGAACATTCAACTTTTCTCAAACTAAAAATTAAGACACAAAAACAAACATTACTATAATACTATTTTTAAAGGTTTTGATACGTTACCAACCTATTAAGAATATAAAGCCTTAGTTTGATAAAGTTGAATGATATAACCTATGTTTTTTACATCTTTTCAACTTTCTTATTTAAAAATGATAATTTGTGCAGATTGTAGCCATAAATCCGTGTTTTAGCGAAATAGTATGACTGAGTTAATGTAATAATATAATTAATACAATAAAGATGTGGTGATTAAAACCCAATCATTGTTAAGAATATTTAATAGTTTGTGTGTGTGTGTGTGTGTAACAGAACCAGAATTTAAACTTGTGTCTTCTGATTGAAAGATTAGTTTTAATTTTTGCTTTGCTGTATCAAAACAATCTGTCAATACTATTATGAATGCATTACAAGTACTAAAAGTGTAATATATGTGTATATATGTAACTCGGTAGAAAGTTACTTTACGATATACTCAAGTGACATTGAATTTATTTTAAGGATTTTTTAGATGGGCCCTCTTGATAGCAAGAGATTCATTCAATATGTCTATTATGAACTAATAGTAAATTTCTTACTGATTAAGCTGGTGTAAAGTAACGAAACTGGACACAAACCAAATACACAATATTTATTAAACTTGTTTAATATTTATTAAAATGCTAAACATGTAATACCATTTGTGCTTACTTGAATAAACACAACAGACTGTCACTCCAACTGAATACTTTCAGTGGTTGGCTCCTCAGAATTCTATTCCACACATGTTCCATAGCATGCAAGAATTCTTGTATTTACCAAGGATGGCTGGTGCTACTCATGTGACTGGTCATTTTAATTGCAACAGATGTGAGGCTGTAACCTCTAGGTGTATAAATAACCACTGAAGGGACTCTGTTATTCACATACTTTTATAAAATGCAATACTTAACAATATCTTTCTTGGGTGGAACAGATATTATCCACTTTAAAAACAATAAAGGAACAAAGGTTACATAAAGCCTGCATATTTAGAAAAGAAAGAGTAAATTCAGAGTAAGTACTATAACATTATAGAAAGATAAATGTTTGGTATATTCATATGCCATACGTCAATAAATAGATTAATAACATAGGCTATTAATGGTGAAAGTAACAAGTTTGTAAAATATATTTTGGTGAGGAAACATTTATATTAAATTGTATTTAATTAAAAACACAAAAACTATTTCAAATTTTGGTTTATAAAATATAAAATTATTTTTGAAGTGGTGTCTTAATATTGATTCATTCAAAACCACAGAATCTTTTTATATTCTAAAGTTTTTTAAATTTTACAATAGGTTAAACATTTACGGCACAATATGTATGTATTCAATGGTAAGATAGTATCTTAGTACTCCTTACACAGTGTAATATTTCTCAAGTGTTATCACCATTTGGCTGTTAGCCGACAAATCTGTAAGATTGAAATGTTCTGAATTGTGCTATAGGTTTTCAATATTTTCAACAACACAGTATGTACATCTACTTAAATTTGTCCAAATCTTCCAAAAATGTGTAATAATATTTACCCCCCATAAATGACAGAAAGTGTATTAAGAGTTGATTATCCAAGCAAATGCAGCAGCATTGATATATTTAATGTATTTTTTTCTTTTTCAGTGAATTACGAGTTATGTCGTAGTGTTTCTTTCCCAACTGGAGTCCCTACAAACAAAAAACCTAGAAGAATTTCTCGGTTTGAAGTAACACGTGTTGAAGATGACCCCCTGGAAAGGTATAGCACAACAGTTACTACAGACAGTTTGTCCACTAGTGTTACTTCTCAGCTATTTGAAAGTTCATCCTCTAGTTTGACAGTTACTACAAACAATTCTTCCACTGGTGTTACTTCTCAGCTGTTTAACAGTTCATCCTCTAGTTTGACAGTTACTACAAACAGTTCTTCCACTAGTGCTGCTTTTCAGCTGTTTGATAGTTCATCCTCTAGTTTGACAGCTACTGCAAACAGTTGTTCCACTAGTGATACTTCTAAACTGTTTGATAGTTCAACCTCTAGTTTGACAATTACTGCAAACAGTTGTTCCACTAGTGTTACTTCTAAGCTGTTTGATAGTTTACCAATACCTGTGAATAGCTCCACCCCAGTAATCACTCCAGAAGTAAACCAGGATTCTTCCTACTGTTCTAAGGATGCTCATCCATCTTATACAAGTAACAATCCGAGTGTTTCAGGATTAGATAAAATGTACGTTACAACTACATCTTCAGTAGTCAGTTGTGGTCGATTTCAAGTTCGAACAATTAGAGATGATGTTGCCAAAGATGCTGCTGCTTGCATTCTTTCATCCAATAAAACCTGGGATGCCAATGGAAATGTAGGAGTTCCAGAAGAAACTACACAGCATATTGAGACAACTTCTTCAGAGGTAAAGATTTAGCTGTCGTTTTTGGAAACATATAGTGATATCATGAAAGAGTGATAGAAACTTTGAAAAATTTGTTTAAGATAAATCTGGAAACTAAAAACTCTTAATTACATCCAAGTCTTGTACAGCCTTTCCTTCTCTAATAAGATTTTCTTTTGTTCTTTTATAGTCTTGTGTAGTATTTTTAAGCAGAATGATGGTTTGGGTTTTTACTCTACATCATTAAATCTTTTTTAAGTGTATATTTATTTTTGTGCTGGGCATAACTTACTTATTAGTAGACCAAACTGAGAAACCTGAGGGTCCATAGCTTGCATCCCATTACCATAAAATCTTTTTATGCACTTTTGAGTCATGTGTGCATCATAGGAGATTATCCATTTAGATATTATCCAATAACGTTCCTATTTCTCTTTTCTTTTTTATTCTGGATCCTTTTCCTTTTCAGTTCAGCTGTAAATTCCATCATTTACATTAGAGCTGTTATTTTTTTAAAATATTACAACTAGTTGTTAATAATACCTATAAAATTGGATACTCTGTTTGAAAATATGCTACTTAGGTGAATTTGGTTGACACCATTGTTTTGGTTTATCGTGTCCTAAAGAAAGAAGAGTAGGAAATTAAAACGTTTTGATATGATATCTAGGGACATTCTCAGAATTTGTGATTTGGTCATATGTTATAGTGTGATAACGAGAAATATGATATAGTATTGTAAAGTTTTGATGATCTTTTGAGGAGATATCAAAATGTATTTTGATGAATAGAGTCATCCCTATATAGGTGTTGTTTCTGCCTGCCTGATAATTGCATGATTTCTCTAACTAAAAGTAAAATGAGCCAAAGGTTACAGACAATTCTAAATGTTGTCTCTTTTACTGAGATCAAAGAAAGATGTGAACTTTTTCATAAATGTTTGGACTACATATTCATTTTGTTTTGACCATAATGGCAAAGTGTAGAATGTTGTTCACAAGTTTCTTACAGTTACATAAATTATAGTCTGAATGAATTATAATATTTCAATTTTCTCACATGTCTGCTCTCTGGATATTAGTATACAAATTGACGTTTTTCTAATTTCAGTGTTTTATTAATTTTTGTTCTCCAACTAGTTCCCTAATTAGGGCATTTAGAAATATAGAATTTCTTGTTTTCCCATATATACAATAATATTCAGTTTCACAATGTTACTTTCCTAAAGTAATCTGCATTTAATTACTTTTTGATGAAGTTTTTTTTTTTCTGAATTATTTTATTCTACAAATTATTGGGACCAGGTTTCTTCTTTCAGTAACAAGAAATTTTCACACATTACTGCACATTTTCAAAGATTCAATATTTGTCACAATACATAATTGTCCAAATGAATCATTTTTCTCTGCTATAACAATAATAAGACTTAAACACCAAGAGTCATGATGAACTGCCCTTGTCTTGTTCTGCATATATGAGATGTTTATATTGATACTTCTATTTTTGCTTTCTAGCGGAAATGTATTACATACCATCACTAAACATTATTTGTAGCATGTGTTTTTATGTACATCATTAGTTTAAGATATTAGATAGGAGGATTTTATCTTGGGTCTGAGATTTTAAAATTTGCACTTTGTTTGTTCCACTAACTGTCTTTCAGATAAGTTAAATACTCAAAGTTGTTATTTCTTTTAAATATTGTTTAATATTTTAGCATTGCTTCAGTTTTTCTTTGGTTTGAAATATGTTTTCCTTATGATTAGATAAATAATTTTTCTAGTGTCAACTTTTTAAAGTAGGTTTTGTTTTTTATTTTTGATTTTTATTTATTTGTTTCTTTTCATTCTCACTCGCACTCCTTTTCAGCAAATTTCTGATACAGAGAGTCTTGCAAACTTAGTACCACCTATCATGAGTTCTGACTCTTGTCCTGCTCATCAGCTATTAAATGAATCAACATCTCTCAACATGATGAATTTTCTTCCTACAAAAGGAGATTTACAAGAAGAGTTGCTTGGTGTAGATCTTTTAAAAAGATCCAGAGATGGCCAACTTCAGGCTAAAGGAAACTCTGGTTCGACGTGCAGGTGTACCTGTTTTTCCATCCAGGACAGAAGTAACAGTGATTCTTGTAGCACTTTAAACGTTCTTTCCTCAGAAACAATGAAAAGCTTGAAACTGGATCTGGTCCGAATAATGCAGGAAATTCATAATGGCCGATCTAGTCAGTATGTTCAAGCTAGTGTTTCAGACTCTGTCTTGACTCAGAATCACCAGCATGACTTGTCTACCTTCCATACAGGAGCTTCAAGTCAGTTTCTTTCTATGGCTGATTATACTTCTTCATCTCCAGATGTGAAAGAAGCTGAAAGTCAGACAGAGCAATTGTTACAAAGAAGTGTTGCTGCTTCTAACCAATTTTTTATACCAAATAATAACAGGCTTGAGATCCTTCAGAAAACAAGAAGTGAAACAGCCCTTAATTATTGTCAAGATATTACAGATAAAGGTATATTTGGCATCACATACACAAGACCAAGCATACAACATTTTTCTCAGAGTCTTGATAATGTAAATGTAGAAAACCTCTCTCATCTGGATGCTTTTGAAAACGTCATGCTGCCAAGGAGTTCGAGTGTAAACTCTTTTTTACAATATAATAATTCAGTTGAATTGGGACGTAGTGCATCTTTGGGCAAGTTTCCGGTAAGAAGCTGAGTTGTTCACATGACACTGTACATTACGTAAAACTTTTTTTTTTCTTTTTTGTCTGTACCAAAATTACTGTATCAGCCTTAGCTGTCATGGATAGCAGTTACACTAACCAACTCATGAAGTATATGTGTAATATTGCTTTTTCTAATTAAGAGTACACAAAGAAAATTATTATTCTCTATTCCTTTTGAAAAAAGTTTATTTGTTTCTTGTATTAAATGAAATATGGTAAAATCATCAGTACAGTCTCTTTTAGGAAATTATGACAAGCTTATTAACTGCTCTGCTAACCTGTCAACATGTTATTTTCGACTGTAATGTGATACACTAAATTTTTATTCCCCTTTAAGTTTTTGTAAGCCATTTCACTGCAGTCGGAACATGTATTTCCAAGTGCTTCCACTACCTCACACTGCAACTGAAACAAATGTTTCCCCGTATCATTAACAATTGCAGTGTGTGACCTATGAAAGAAAAATGAGCAGAAAAGTAGTTACTGGCATCTCATCTAAAGTTGTCTTTCCTCAATGCTTTCCACTCAGCCTTTCCATAAGCACTAAGATGCCTAAGTGGAATGTATGACAACTGCATGCCAATTATGTCTGCATTAGAATGGCAAGTAGTACCCCTAACTACTGTATAAATATAATTGATATGCTCAATTTAGACAGCATAAAAGTCGTAACGTGAGTCAAGTGGTGTTCAAATGCACGATGATGAAGAGGCAATAAGACTAGAGGATGTTAGCTCTCCATCTAGTGATGATAGATGTCATCCTTGCAGAGGAAGGCATAAACAATGTTTACATTGGGAAACATTTGTCCCAGCCACAGTTAATGAGTTAATTTGAAGTAATCTTTATTAATGTTGATTTTTTAATTATTAAAAAGTTCACCTAGTTGGTTTCTTCTCTGCATATTAACGTAAAATGCTGTTTAATTTGGTTTTGTATCCATAACAGAGTTTTTGGATGTAAATATATTATTTAATTTTAATTTTCATTTAAAACAGAGAAAATTAAAAATCAATTTGTCATAGATTGTATAAATACGTTTTAATATGGAATGCCAATTTGGGAAATTTTCTTTTTTAAATTCTCTGTTATGTTTAGCAAAATGACATAATAATGTTTTAAAAACATTGAAATAGGGTCTTTGCTGTATTTATTCTGTTTAACACAATTAGCATTTTCTTAGATGTTTATATTAAAGTTTCTCATCAAGTGTCAGTAGTCAAAATGTTCGCTAACCATTTTCACTTACCTTGCTCAGAAATGGAAATTGTTATAACGTATTTGCCCTTGTATATATTGAAACGTACAACTAGTTAGATTATTGTATAATTCAGTTTTTCTTGTCTTCAATATCTTGTGATAATCTTGGAAGAAGCAGTGCTAACAGAAATTTGTGGACAATATAATAATGAGAGACACTTCTTTTACTTTTAATACCACTTCAATGCAAAACTAAGATACAATTAGTTTCTGTTTTGTTTTTCCCCAGAGTGAATTAATATGTGATGAAAGTAATTCTAAACAAGATGTGGAAAGTGATAATTTCTTGCAGAATCTTCTTGTAAGGTAGGTTGGTTTTTTCCTGTTTTGGGTTTTGTTGGTTTGCTATTTAGACATAAACATATACACCAGATATATGAGATATTAATAATTATTATTACTTTTTCTATACAACAGAGTTAATTATGAAACTCTCCACTGTCTGTTTAAATAAATAATTAAATTACATTAAGATGCAATTGGAGAGTGGAGTTCATAAAAGAAAATAATGTTTAACATCTGTGACTTGATTGTCAAACATTTAGTTTTGTTATTTGCATCAAAGTTGAATATTTTAAGTATTATTTTCAGGTTTTATATGGGCTGGATTATTTACAGTAGATGTCTTTTTGACTTCTTGGCAATAAATTTTAACAATAAAGAAAGAGAACATAGTCCACTTATTTAAAATAAAACGTTTGTTTGTTTTGGAATTTCGCACAAAGCTACTCAAGGGCTATCTGTGCTAGCCGTCCCTAATTTTGCAGTGTAAGACTAGAGGGAAGGCAGCTAGTCATCACCACCCACCGCCAACTCTTGGGCTACTCTTTTACCAATGAATAGTGGGATTGACCGTCACATTATACACCCCCACGGCTGGGAGGGTGAGCATGTTTGGTGTGACAGGAATTCGAACCAGCGACCCTCGGATTACGAGTGCACGCCTTAATGCACTCGGCCATGCCAGGCCTAAAATAAAACGTATATCTAAATATACCTTACACTGTTGTTTATCATAATGTATCCAGAGTTTTAAATAATTCTCTTTTTCTTGTCACAAGTCTATGCAGGCAGGTTTCAAATACTTTATAACACAATTGATAAGATGAATTCTTCTTTACTCTGTGATAATTTCATTTAAAAATCACCACTATAGCTCTTTACAGCTAACTTCACAAACATCAGAATAGGTTTATCTGTTAAAATAAATTTCTGATCAATATTTATAGAATGTTTCTCACACTACTAGATATTATAACTCAATAATATTCAACTAAAGCAACAGGAAAAATCTAGAAAGTTCTAGTAACATAATGCAATAACATAACAGTAACCATTTTGTGATTGTTGAACTATACAACATATGATTCATAAACAGTCATTTGTTATGTAAACAAATCTGCATTAAATTATCACTCATTTTATTGAAAGCATAACATTCATATTAAACATTAAAGGTTGATCTTTCCATTCAGACTTTCCCCTCTCAAAAACCACAATGTCTGTGATTTTTTGTTTAGCTAATCAATGCCATCGACTGCATCCTAATGTTCTTGTGGAAGTACCACTAGTTGATTTCAAAGATTAATGGCTCAGCATGTGTATCTAAAGGTTAAATATAAGATACAAATCAAATGTTAGATTGATTTTTCACTGACTAGTATGTAAACATAACATATCAGACTACTTCTAATTCACTTGTTAAAATGTAGGATTGATTGTTTGCTAATTAGTAGCTGAATATAAAATGCTACATAAATGTTTGCTGTTTTCTTTTTCTCTCAAAAGTTATATTTTATCTACAACACTAATTGCCCAGTTTCTTAAGGTCTTAACTACTTAATTGATTCTTATGTTTGTATTATTTATCAGTGTTGGAGAGCTCATTTAAATGTACTTTTCAATAAGAAGATAAGTAGATATAAAGTTTATTCTTTTGTAAGTCTCACTATAAACTTAAGTACTATATTTGTCTTTCTTCCTTTAATTATTATCTATTTTTACATATATATTTCTCTGCAATTGGGTTTTCTCATTATTGCTGATCATTGTCTATTTTTAATAAATATTTTAAAATACAGTAAATCCATATTAAGTGTAGCATAGCTCTTGAAGATATTTTCTCTATGTCATATTAGTAATCTTTCTTGATGTTGCATCTGAAGCTCTTTTTAGGATAATTTTTATGACAATTATTTTTAGAGGCATTGATGTGATGCAAAATTAAGTTATTTTAAGTTAAAAGATTTAAAAACTGCTGAAAAACGTTTACCAGTGGAAGAAGTTAAGTACAAGAAATATGTAATAAAAATTTAAATGTAAACCTATCTGCTGATAGACTTAATATAAACTATTTTCCATAATACTAAAAACAATTACAATTTCAAAGTCCATCTTGTTGTGCTTATTTTGAATTTTAAAAATCTATGAATTAAAGAGATAATCTTGCTTTTATAATTTTTTTTTAAAACAATGAATTTTTCTTGGATGTTTTTAGATGTATGTACCTTATAATATAATGTTTTCAAAAAATAAAACAGATGACAGAATTTTTCAATATCTTAAAAGTTTACATGAAAAAAGGTTGACACCAGTCATACAAAATTTCTTTCTTTCATTACATACAGTTTTGAAAACATTATATTATGAGGTACATACATCTAAAAACATTTAAAAAAAACTGTATGTAATGAAAGAAAGAAATTTTTATATGACTGGTGACAACTTTTTTCATGTAAACTTTTAAGATATTGAAAAAATTCTGTCATCTGTTTTATTTTTTGATGAAATAAAGACACCTGGCGATATCTTGAAACAGGCAAAAACAAGAACGTGAAGAGTTAAAGAAAAGACACCAGATGGAACTAGAAAATTTTAAACATCAGAGAAAGCTTGCTTCTCCAAGAGTTGGACATAAACGTAGTGACAGTGCTAGTGCAGCATATCCACAGAGGAGTAGCTTACAAGTTGGTAATGGTTTTATTCAGATGATTCAACCCTTAAGTTCTTCTCAGCAAAATATGTCTAGGTATGATAGACAGTGGTCATGTCAAAGTCCAAAAACTCCAGATTTAAATATAGAGTCATCAGTAGAGCCATATTACCTTCCACTTCAACATTTTTGTAGCCACAGTGCCATCCCGATCCGGCCTTTACAAAAAGCTTGTCCATATCTTCCTCAAACCAACAATATCCCTCATTTTAACAGAAATACCACTGGAAGAGCAAGGTTAGAGTGGGGAGAATACCTGTATTCCCGGCCAGTACAGCGCTCTTCTTCTTACGACCACTTAGTTGCTTTTCATCCAACTAGAGATAAATCACTGGCACCAAAACATGGTATATTTACCCACGACTTACAAAATCCAGTTCAAAACGTGAGAGGTAACAACATTGCTCGAAACACCCATCATGTAATTGGAAATATTGAATCAAAGATGACTCTCAACCAGATAAGACAACTACAGATGCAAGAAGTTATGAAGGATCAACATTATGTTCCCACTGGCTACTTCACACCACCCCCTCAGTCACCTGTCAGTAGCCCCTTATCATCTCCACGCCATACTAGAGGAATTCCCCAACTACAAAGAACACTTAGTACAGGGCTTTCAACTCCTAGTATTCCCTTGGGTGTTTACATTGGTGCAGGAGATTCTAACCAAAACTTCTATGGTTTTACTTAGTCACTTCAACCAACCAAACTTTGTTGACTACTGTGTCAGCTTTTTATTTTAGGATTATTACTCTAGCCCATAAATACTTGTATTGTTTCCACTATTACAGCTTAGTTTTTAAATAGAAGAAGTTAATAAAGTGTAAGATATTGTATTTCAAACCTCTGTATTTTTTCTTATATAATATAAAGCAAAATGTGATTTTGTTATGAGAGAATATAATTATAAAATATTTTTATCATATTTTGCTGTAAAAGAAAATTGTAACTGTATCTATTTGCTTGCATTACTTTTTCAGCCTGTGTTATAAATGCCATAGTCCCTCTGTTTCAGTCTTTGTTACAAATGGCTGTCTATCCATTTCAGTCTGTATTATAAATAGATTAGACCCTGAGTTTCAGTCTGTATTATATATAAATGGCTTGGTTCTGCTATATAAGCCTTTGCTACAAATGGCTTAATCCATTTTTTATCTGTTGTATAAATCGCTTATTTTTTACTAAAACACTTATCTGTCTAAAGGCTTTTTTATTTTGAATTAAATAGATTGATAATAATTCTGTTTTGGCAGTGGTGATTATGGACCAGCTGAAATCTGTCTTCATAATCTGGTAGTTTATTATTTTAACAACATCTAGTATTGCTTTTATGCTAACATAAGGTAAGGTTATTTTTCAGGTTTCAACTTTCCTACTATTTCAAATATAGGGTAGATTTCCATAGAAATAACCTTTATCACAAGTTTGAATAAATATTTAACACCATTCTAATTAACCCTCTTTTACATCTTGCACATTTTCAAATTTCACAGTTGTGACTTTCTAATAATAGATTATTAATATTATCATAGAGGATAGATATTTACTTCATAAAATTTAATTAATGATATTAATTATTCGATAGAAGAGTAGATTTAAACTAGTTATTAAGAAAATACAGATTAAGACATTACATGAAATGAACCTTGCCCTTGCATATGAATTAATTGAAAATGGAAAATATTCTTGGATTTAGAATTATTTCAGTAATATTGCATTTCATGTGTTTTACACAGTTGTGTGATATATTGGAATTCTATTTGTAAATCATTAAGAGTGAAATTGTGTGTGTGTGTTAAGGAAAAACAATTATAAAAAAAAAAGCATCTTTATGTTCATTGAGTTCCGTTTTATCCATTTCCATACTTTAGATAGGTTAACAGTTGTTGATCACCATTGCTTTATCCATTAGACACTTCTTGTCCAGAGGTATATTTTATCTTTCCCATTTTGTGACTTAAATTTATTTTATTAGTCTGTCTGTCATATTGTGTTGCCTTTGACCTGGAATTCATATATATATATATGACCACATTATGTTTTTGTATGAAAAGTATGTTTAATATCTTTTATGATGAATTAACCTTTTGTTATTTCTTTCTGTTGTTATAGTTAATAAACAACACTTAAAGAAATCATCAGTACCAAAATTAGTTGATGTTCTATGTAACTTCAACAACTACTCATTAACTCTTTCATTTCAGTTGCATGAGTCATTTTCTTTGTTTATTTAAATAGGTGTTGAAGTTTTCAAAAATAATAAAATTAGACGTTCTGTACTGGATACACAGCAGAACTGAATTGAATTTTAAAATTACAACAGTAAATACCCTGGTACTTTTGAATAATTTCACACAAGTTGTTGGTCTAACGATTATTATTAAAAGAAACACGTTACACAATCTTTGAACGTTTTGTAATACATTTCTGTCATCTTCAGCAAAATCTAGAAATAATTTCTTAACAAGTGGTATCGTGACATCAGTAACCAATTTATTTTTGACATTCAGAAAACAAGTAAAAGGAAGGAACTGTACACATTAAAGATTTAGTGTTAAAGGACTGTAACTGAAGAAGGTAAATATTTTCCTATCTTTTGCAGGCTTTCTAAAGTGATGCAGCCAGTTTCATTTGAAGAGTTTGGGAATAGCGCTCTTAAAATCAGTTTTAATTACCTTATTTTACAAACAAAAACATTACATACACCATCTCCAAACTTCCTCTACTTTTTACCTTTCTTTTATGAGCTCACAAATAAACAGACATCTCTCCTACCTGATAAAACACTTCCATTCTGTAGTTCAGGGTAGAGTATGATATAGACCTTGACTCTGTGGTAAATACATCTTGCCACATAGACTGAAAATCAATACTCTTTTGTTGAGGGCACATGTGTAAGTGTATATGTAGTGACTGTAAGATCACATTCATTGGCAAAAAAGAACACAACTTAAAAACTAGAGTCAGTAAACATCTACAACCATCAAATAAGGCTGGATGCTACCTTTTACCAGTCAATCAGTTACGTCATTAAAAATAGTGATTTTCTTTTCTCGTCACTACAAGATATTCAGACCTCAGCTTTGCTGTAAAGAAAGCTTACTCACAGCAAAAGACCACCCCACACTTCATGACTTACATTCACCCTTAAACTTATTCTAAAATAACTTCTCTTGACATTCAGTTGTTTATTGAGTACAGTTCACAAGTTGTTGCCATCTTGTGCAACTTGCAATTTTCTAATTATCATTACATCTTTTCTAATCTTTGTCCTTCTGTTTACCTCTGTACTAAATATTTTTATTGAATGGGTTATTCTAGATACTATAACATTAGTTAATTATGTTTCCAGATTTCATTGAAGATAAAGAAGAGTATTCTGAAATGTTTGAAGCTTTTGTAAACAAAACGTTTTTTCTTATAAACTATCTTTACTGTCATACAATTAACTGAAAGCCATCACCTTCTAAAAAGTGTACTTGATTAATAGGTTACAAATAACTTTTAAATTAAAAGTGCAATTACAACCCTATTAGGATTTATTAAAGTAAGAACTTTAAGAAATCAGTATGTAAATAGTCTGGTGACACTCATTGCATTGGTTTTGTATATGTTTAATTACTACTAAAAACTGGAAAGTCACCTTGTAAATAGCATACTAATAACTAGCTAGCTTTTGTCCTTTAAAACTGTACAGAACTAGGAAAGAGATTGGTGAAATTCTGTTGATTGGTACATGTAAGCATTAAAACTGTCCAGTGAAGAAACTAAATACCTCCTCATGAAAAGATGTGTAATACTGTTTACTGGTAAATTTATATCTAAAAAAATGTCTAACTCAAAATTTATGATGCCCCGTATAAGCAGCTGCATAAAATCATTTACTGGTACACATAGATTTTAAAATTGTTCAGTGAAGAAATTAAAACACACACCCTTGTAAACAGATTGGCAATAGTTTCTAAACTTGTGGGTTTTAGAGCTGTTCATGTACATTTAGAGAAATCTGTTTTGAGTTCATAAACAGCTTAGTAGCAGTTTGTATACTTGTAGCTTGTGTATATTTACAGGACTCAAGATGAGTTCATAAATAGGTGAGTAACATTTTGCAGATTTGTAGCTGTGAGAACTGTCCATGTATATTTATAGAAATGAGGGTGAGTTTATTAACAGATGGGTAATATTTTATAGACTTGTAGCTTTCCATGTATATTTGAAGAAATTAGGGTGAGTTTGTGAACAGATGGGCAACAGTTTGTAGATTCATAGCTTTCAGAGTTTTCCATGTATATTTAGGAAACTTATAAACAGATGGATAACAGTTCATAAACTTGTAGCCTTCATAACTGTCCATATACATTCAAAGAAATTAGAACGAGTTTATAAACAGCTGGCTAACAGTTTGTAGACTTGTATCTCTCTGAGCTGTCCATGTATATTTAGAGAAACTAGTAAAATTTATTTGTAAATTTATTATAGAAGCAACTGTTGGTTTTTAGTATAGAGTAATTATTATTTTTAATTTGGTAAAGGAAAATTATTTGTAAATAGTATAGTAGTAACAATACATGTGTGTTGGCTGTTAGCTTGTGAAAGCTATCCAAAATCAAAAGTAAGACAATTAAATATATGATCTTTTAGATGAATAAGATTTCACACATTAATTATTTATAATAAAAATACATATATTTGTAAATAATATAATAACAGTTCTTTGGTGTCAGAAGTAGAATATGTTTCATCAGACTTTTTTTAAATGGATGCACAGGTGTAATAAAAAAAAAAGACTGATAACTGATATTCAAAGAAGCAATTACTATTATTCTATCACTAAAGTTATGTAGATTGTAGTAGGTATACCTTTTAGTTCTGAAAGTTTACTTGAGGTGTGCATAATATCTGTACTGTTGTAACTCCACAAATCTATATCTGCATCCATACTCTAATACTCTTTGCCACCTATACAAATATTACTATAAAAAAAAACCTTAGCGAGGCTCTTTCAGTGTTCTTTATTGTCAAAAAGTGAATTATATTTAGAAAAACTAACCAAATCCAGTAAAGACATAAATCTAGACTACATTTTTATGATTCTAATGGTCCTTGCAATAATCTTCTATATCTTAAATAACTGTGCACCATAGAATTTTGAGTTATTAGATTAAATTCAAGAGTGATATTCAGTTTAATCTGCTATTTGACACCTATTACTGAAACATTACCAATATTTTACCATTTGTATGTTAAGCATGCATACTCAATGAGGCAGAGATGAAACAAACGTGGGGTTAGGGCCCTTGCTGAAGCATCATCATATTTTAATTGTTTTGATCTACGATGCTTATTAAGCACGATTATCAAAGTAAACACGTTGACAAAGAGAAAAAATAAATAAGGATCTATGACTGTTAATGGCTGAAGTGATAAATAGACAAATTATTGTGAAACGAGCAATAACAAAATAAGTAACCTCATTCTCTGTGTAGAGTACAGGATTTTAGACTTCTTGTTTGTAATAATTAATAAAAGGTACTGCTGAGACCTCTGATTAAATCCAAAACACAGTTAGTCTGCTTTATAACTTGTAAATGTAGTTTTGTTTCAAGCAAAGGAGATTAGATCATTTACAGCATTTGTTCATCTGCATATGTTGATGAATTACCTTTTCTACTCATCAGATACATTTAAATCAATAACCCCATCTATTTGATAGCAATTGTGATTAATAATTTAGCACAAAGGATCTTTTCCATTCTCCTGAAGAATAGTGAACCTATTCAAAAGCTCTCAAATTTTCAGTTTAATTTAAAAATTATCAAGTCTTTTGTAACAAGTCAGAAAACAAAACTTCTCTACCAAATGTAGAAATCACATATGAATCCCACTTATGTTTCTTTTACAAATAATATTTTCATTAATAGTGTTTATTAATTACCAGAGAATAACAAATGCATGATCTTAAATAAACGTGTCAACTTCCAAATGATTTTCTAATCCATTGCTATTTGAATTGGTTTATACAATTTAAGTGACTCCTAATAGCAAATCAGCTCCATTTTATCTTCCCCAACAGTGTACCAACATAAAGGTTATAGCAAACACAGTAGAGTATAGTATAATACTGGTATTCAATGTATATTATAAACTCGTGTAAGGAGCCTTACTCACTGACTTTACAAACGAGTAGATATGGGGTTCTGGTTTCAGTCAAATAAACTTTTCATCAGGTATGTAAACTAACATAATACTGAAGTGAAATTCTGCTTATTATAAGTTATTAATGTAAAATAGTCTTTATTTTTAAAATATGTTTAAACTGGTTTCGTCTTGTCTATTTAATGATCCATTACCCCCCTTTTTATGCATTTTTTTGGATCCCCAATTTTGGTTCAGTTGAAGATCCGTAGCCACCACAATTTAGGAATAAGGAATACAATACTACATCCCAGGCCATTAGATATGACCAAATTGGAGTCTAAGCAGCTATTAGGATTTTGCAGTAAAATAAGGAATTAATTAAAAAAAACAAAAACTAGCTATCTTCAATCTGAACTCTATGTCTTTGTGATGCAATTGTTGTGGAAAGTGAAAAAACTCAGTGTCTCATTCACCCACTTGTTGGCAACTAAAAGTAATCACAAATTTAAATAACTGACGTAATCTGTATGCACTACCCCATATTTTATTTATTAAGTAAAGATACTTCTTTAACTCTATATAGTTTCCACATGTTTTTGTATTGAAACATCATACAATGTTATTAATCAAGCCAGATGCTTAAAGTTATGTTTAAAAATATTTTAAGAGTATACCAACCCCAGACTTTTTATTGATGTACAAAACATATTATAAATGCTTCTAAATACTAAGTTCTTTCTGTATTGTTGCATTAGGATATTTTTTCATAATTTTTGTGAAATAATCAGCTTGATTTCAAGCTTTAAAAACATATGTGCAAATTTTTAGTAAAATAAGTTATTACTTATGATTTACTTTGACACAAAACTGTTACAATAACGTTTTAATCTGGTTAATAATTGATACCTATTGACACCACGTCTTTTTTGTTTAAGAGTAAATTTTAAACATTTATCTTAATGTTAATGTAAGTTGTGTAACCTTAAAATATTAGTCATGTTTATTAGAGAATCTTTAATTTCAACACTTGTTAGTTACTTCTGTTGTCTTCACTCTGTTATACCAGTGCAGCATTTAATGAATTTCTGTAGTCTTGCATCATGTAAATAAGATTAAAGTACAGTAAAATTAGTAGAGTTTGGCTCCATTTCTTTTGTTCATTGAGATAGCATTCAATCATGTTTTGTTTTTGTACACAATGTTTTAAGGGCCAGGGATTTTTAAAGAAGGATACTGAAGATTTGTGTAATTCACATTACTGATTCAGTAAGTGCAACACTACATATTCACAATTTGCTTATGTTACTTATTTGAAAAGGACTAGACCAAGTAAGGATAATTAAACATTCTAGAAATTATAAAATGGCTTTTGTTCTCTTGGAAGCCACATTTCATTCTTGTATATCAGCATTAGAAAGCTCTTCTAGCAAAGTAAGACACTTTGATAAATTACTGGAGAACACGTTTTCAACTTCACAGAAAAAAGAAGAATATATTAATAATACAACATTCTGATCTTTGTTTTAATCAAATATACAATGACCACTTTATGAATCACGATGATTTAACTTTTAATTACAAATGCATTTAATCAGAGAAATCTTTGACATATTGACAGAACCCTTTCTATATTTTACCACTTTAACAAAGATTATTATAATTTGTAACCATGTACTAGTGGTAGCAGGGAAGAAATATACAAATGCATTTCAAATATCACAGTCACAATATCAAAATTTAGTTAGGTTGTGTAAGACTTTAAATAAATAAATTAAATTAGAGCACCAACTTTTTTTTTAATATCAAAGTTAAAAGCTGTGTCACAATCTTCAGAACAGATTAAGCTGGATATTTCTATAAGGTAATTAGGAAACTCAAGTTGTATATAGAACAATGCTCCTCTTTTATCATAGCCCTAATGACGTCATTAGGTGGAAGGTAATTAATTTATTTAATTGACAAATTCAAAGCCAAAAGTCTGAAACAAGGTACCAAACATCCATTGTTGGACTGTTAATGTTTCCCAGTCAACCAACATAGGCTTATTTGTTATACAGTATGGATGATTCAAACAGAACAAGGTTGTTGAAACGTTTTTTCGTAATTTCAATAACCATCATTAAGAGAAACGAATTTTGAGCAGACTGTGATCAGAGAAAGTAAAGAGACAGAAAACATTGCTGGATACAACCTCCAGCATTAATTTTTTAAATTTGAATTTTTGTTACATTTTATAATGGTGAGTTAGCTTTAGTGAAATGCTGTTAAACTTTTTATTTACAAACTTTAAAATTGTAGTTAATCATTGATAATCGTATCTTCATCACCACTCACATAATTTAACTTAATTTCAAATGCTGACTCATGTTTCAGACAAAGTTGTTGAATATGTAAGTTTTCTACTTATTTTTTCCTTACAGAAGAAGCATTATTTATACCAAATTCAATTTGCAAATCAAAAGTTATATAATCAAAAAAAAAAAAAAAATCATTTAGTTGTACGTTGTAGTTTCAGCAGTTAAGTGAATAATCACCAGTGTCATCAAATACAACCCATTTCGTACTAAAACTTTTCTTCCACAGGTCTTGGATATCATGTATAATGATTTTGATGATACAAAGCAGTGACACAATGGTCTGTAAAAAGAAGATAGATAAATCACATAAGTTCATGTTGTGTACACTAAGGGCATCAATAAATGTAACACTTGTTAACAGTATAATTACATAAAAATACATAACATTCTTGATAAACAATCTAAATATAATACTTTTAAAGCATTTGCACAAGAGAAAAACAGTAACATATGATTAAACTGAATCCTATTAAAGACTTCTTTCTCCTACAGTAGTTTAAATAAAATATTATCCATGCAATATGTTTTCCAGCAATCTCAACACAAATGGTGATATATTTGTAAGAATACCAAAGTGCAATTTTAGGCTTATGTACATAACATTACATGTTCAAGCTTTAATTCACAAATTAAGCTTATCTGTTGATAAACTATTGATAAAAAGTCATACATTTCTAAACATTTACAGCACAATTTTCCATAACAAACTTCTTTGTAAATGTTTGATGAGATAGAGCAACAAACAAAAGGCCCATCTTCCAGTAACTGTTCTATAAAATAAAGATAAATTTGATATCTTTTTTTGCTTAAAATCTTGGTTATCCCACCAATTACTGTGGAACATTTAAATACATATTGTTAACTATCTCAACAAGAAACACAAAATAATCTGTTTTTTTCAGTGTAAGTGAAAGAAACAAACTTATACATGGAAGAATAAAACACTTCTCATATCCTACCATGACCATGAAGAGACAAAAAACAGAGTTCCAGCCCAAGTCTCTCTGAAGTAATGGCACTAGCAGCTACTTAAACAGAAAGAAACTAGGTTAATTCAAACACCATGTATGTGCAGTAAATAAAAATACACACCATTCTGGAGAGAAAGATTAAATTGTCATTTGTTATTAACCAAATTTCTCGTATAAAAGCTATAACATTCAAGATATTACAAGTTGTCGTGTATTAGAACTCTGTTTAACACCATTCAGCTACATTACTGAAATTTTATGTACATTCTTTTGTTTACAGTACCATTAAATACAAGGTAAATCCACATTTTCAGAATACTAAATTCCACAATCTGAGCATATAAATATTTAGTATTGCAAAGTGCTGTTAAATATCCTTCCTTAAAGTGACTGTTGTTAGATTATAGTATAATGACCATACACAAGTGTAAAATCTTCATGGAAGTTGGCATGACACCTGTTAGGGGTTGAAAAAATTTACTGCTTGTAAACAGCATCCATTCAGAGAACTTTGAAATGTACAAGTCAAAAGGATATGTAAGCATCTTACAGTCTAGACATACAACTACAGAACTGCTGCTGTATTAATGAGTGCCAATGTACAGAATTTTCATAGCTTGTTGGTCACATGACAATACACAAGTTTCAGTAGCTTTTCAGTTTTCTTTAGACAAAAAAAAACTAAAATAACATTAAAATTCAACTAATAATATACATTATAATGTTAATTTCATTCACATACATTCATAGCAAAGGTGTTTGAATACATTTTGAAGTCAACACAGCGAGTTGCATAGAAAAGCATTTAAAATGGTATCTTTTAGAAAATGGTATCTTTTAGAAAATGGATTAAAAACATCTGAAAAATACCAAGACTGAAAAACATCGTACTTGTCCAACAGCTGCACCGGCACTGCCAGTTCCGTCTACTATACCAGTGACTGTAGCCAAAGCTTCTTTATTTCCGCTTAACTCTTTCTGTTTGCCAAGATCTGCAGCAATGGCTGTACTGATCAAGTTTGCTCCTCCAGAAATAAAAAATCCACAAATGCTCATCAGGATAGCATTTATTAACTTATCTGGACCTGAAACTAAAAAAACACACAAAATATATCATTAATAGGAATATACTTCTTAAAAAGCCGAAATATTTTAATAATAAGAATGAAGAAAGTTTACATCTTGAGTACAGCTTTACATTTTCACTTTTTACTGAAACAATCCTGGGTTTTATAAAATATATTATTTGTGTGTTCTTTTCTCCCTACTTTTCTATCATTCAAATAAATAAAAATAACTTGTTTTATTAGAAAAATACAATACATTACACAAGATCTTTGTATAAAGATAATATAATAACCTGCATGTATTTGAAGTATGGTTACATATTAGTTTAGAAGAATCACATAATAAACAAACATTTGCACATGCAAGCTCAAAAGGACATGTACTGATAAGTTTGCATCCACACTACAAGTCACGACATACACATTTTCACCTGCCACATTCATATTCTATAATGTGGGGCACAATCAGTAAGCCTAAGTATAAATATTTACAGGCTAATAGTGCTAAATCTACAAGAGTAAACTGTTTATCCAAATGAAAAGTTTTATTTGGGATATTTTTGCCTTTTTAGACCAAGAGATGGCACTGTTTCAAATTCTGTATTTTTTCTGCAGCAAACCACACTGAATTCATTCACTAAAGCATTAACTCTTTTGTGATGTGTCACAGGTCAAAAATCACATCATCATGTTGACTTGAAATCAATATTTTACTTTACTGGTATTTTATGAATTTACATCAATAAGTTTGGTGTCAAACTGAAGATTATAATTCAAATTTTAATATTATATACAAAATAATTTCTTAATTTAAAAGTAAATATTACAATAACACATCCAAATATAGATTTTAGTGAGTCATGTGATATGTTGAATGCAGAAGTGGTTCAAATTAGATGTTTGTGAAGTCAAAATACTGACTCAGTAGTTTCATATGAATTAGGAACTCAAAGTGCAAATATTAGAAAGCTGGGATACAAAACAAGCACCTCATATCTTTTTATTTTGTTGACATATGGATTATGTGTGGAATCAAACACAGTAGCCATGTTCGTCTCTTTCCACTTTTGGAAACAGTCCTTTATATACACTTACTTCAATACATGACATGTGAATAAACAATTAATAGCTTTGAATGTCCTCACAGTGGTTTTCTCAGCCATTCTAATCTGTGAAAATACAACCACATTCTTTCAAAGAGAGATTAAGAAGGTAAGTTGTGTCTTTAGTCTGCTCAAAGATTAGTATTTTCTTTTAGACCTACATACAGCCTAATCACCAAGCCTGACAATTTATATTAGAATTATTTCCTTTACTTTATATATTGTTCTATATTTGAAGAAAAATTTTAATGGTTAATTTCAAAATAGTAATAATCTATATAAATACGTAATATGTATAATCGTAATGTGGCTGTATATTACAAAATATAAAGCTAAAACACAAGCAAGACAGGGACACTTTACAAAGACTAAGTCAGTTTTATATTATTGGATACAGTAATACAAGTGCACATGCACCACATCTTTGTAAGTTGTGTAATGTAGAAGATCAGTATAATAAAAATAATATATGTTATAATACTTAAACTACTGAGACTAAACATCTGTATTTCTTTGTGTTATAATTTGCAATCATTCTAGAACAAAATAAAGGATGATTTTTTTTTACGAATTATCATTTTTTATAATGGTTTTGAGGTCAGTCAAGTTTGCAGACTCTTCTAAGTTAGGGTATGGAAAATAACAAACAAAATATAAAGTCTTACAGAAAAGAACCATTTGAATTACACAAACAATATTTGAAATTTTCGGGACAAAGTTCTTTAATCATAGCTTTGCACTTGAACTAATAACAAAGTTGACTCAATATTTTCACAAACAAATATTTACTGATCATATTCATTAAAAAAACTGATTTTTTGTGTACAAAAAAAAAAGACTATCAAATTTTGTGAAGTTAACTCATAGAGTACCAAAAGCTATAGTATAAATACTTTACATGTGCAAATGTATATGCAACACACACACACAAAATCTTTACTACAGGTTGGGTGAAATCCACCAATTTTGTAACCCCCAAAACATCCACACAAGTAGTTATGTTACGATGTCTGATAAGGAATGCATATGTTTATAAACTTTTGAAAGTTATTGGTAAACATTACAAGGCTTTCACACACAAAATATCAGGTTTTTGAATTAAGTATTAAGATATTTTCATTAAAGATTTTCTTGTAAATGTCTTTCTTTCTGAATGTTAACTCTCCAACATGCAAAGTAATAAAAATCAAAAACACCAGGTCCTTTCCAGAAAAATTGTGAAATTTTTATCTCTTTTTGTTGTTTTATTAATAAACAGAAAAATTTCCAGGAAATGTTAAATGCAAAGAAACCAAAAACACTGGGTCCTAATTAAGAGACCATAAACAACTGGAACATGTAAATAAGAATAAAATAACCTTATTGTTTGATGCTTTGAAGAACTGGAATATATTAAAAGTCCTACTTTTTTATAGCATTAAATGGCTGAAATATGTGAATAATAAAAATGAGAAAATCTTTCTTTTTAGGCCTTAAACAGTTGAAATATAAGAGAAATAAACTGATAACAAAGCTACTCTTACAGCACAATTAGAACATTAAAAAATAGCTAAAAAATAATGAAAACCACTTTTAAAAGAAAATATAAGGATGGAATTAGTTCATACTCAGCCTCGTATATGAATCATTAACTTAGAGATTTTACAAGGTACAGCAAAAGGAATTTGTTTAGTACTTTTAAAATATTTGATTCTGATAGGCTATAAGATATCTTACAACAATAATAGCTTAATGACTTAAACCTGTATTGAGGTATATTACAATTAAGTATTAATAACACAAAATTTAAACATTAAGAGATTCTAGTTTATATCTCAAGACTTGTATTTTTCCAAACTCATTCTCACCTCTGTAAATTAAGAGTGATACTGGAGAAAAAAGTAACATAATTCCCATTACAGGTGAACGAAATCCAAGTTTGTCCTGGTTTGAAAGAAATACAGATGGATTACAAAATACACCAAAACTGTCATGAAAATGATTTTCCTTATGTATCTCTTACAATGAATAAAAACAGAAACAAAAAAAACTATGATTGAATAACCTGTAAGTTGAAATAGTTTGAGTATGAATAAATAAATAAAAATCTGTTAACAAGTTAGAAATGCCAAATTATAAGTGTTTATTTTCCCATTTTATTCAGTTACAGTTACAATAGAAATAATGTTATTTCTTTTTGTATTTCTAACTATTTTTTATTTTAAGTCTTTCTGTGTACATGGATCAAAATATGCATGTCTACAATTTGTCCAAACTTGAATTAAACAACCATTCCTCATGTATGTAAGTTGAAAATAAAACCTGTGATGCAGAAATCAAATGCAATCCCTGATTGACATATGTCCTAACATTTTTATATGTAAAAATGGCCAGCATGCATTGAGAAAATTTATATTTACGTACAAATTTTTCTTTACAAGTGGGTTTTCTAGTCATCACAGACATGCTAACATTATTCACAGTTCTAAATTAATTTAGGTTGCTGTTATAAAAAAAACATACAAGAGTTAGACTTTCTTCATTTCAAAAGGAGATATTTCTATGAAATTTCAATCTTCAAAGTTTTCTCTGTCATGCAAAATTTCTTTGTTGCAAGTTATTCCTTACAGATATTGTATCTTCTGAAATATGGCTTTTACAATGTACAGCAAAAGACCTCAACTACTGATAATTTGAACCTTCTACTTTCTTGATTTGCTAAGCTACCAATATTTTTGTGAAACCAACCAATGAAGCTGCTCTCCTCCTGTATTTGTATAGTGTTTGCTAACCTTATAAGGGTGATAAACATATTTTAGACATCCTCAACATTTCCTTCAGGAATGGTTAGTGATACATTTTGGTGATTGTAGCTGTATGCTCTAGACAATGGCAAATTTTCATAAAACTTGTTTATAGTTTACTTAAAAGGCCAAATAAATTAATTTTAAAATATTCTATTCTGGTGTCTCATGTCCTTTTGTGTTCTGAAATATACCTTTGAAAGCTACACAAATTTTTGTTTCAACAACTAAGCTAGTAAAATATAAGACAAAGCTTAGCATAGTTACACTTGCACTGAGAAAAAATCATGCAAGTCACAAGCTTTGCTTGTGGTGTTTACAATAAATGACTACAGAATGTCATTCATGGTTTCATAACTTTTGGTGAAGGTTAGTAATACAACATATAGGCAATAAAACTAAAAGAAAACAGATGTGAAAATTTACAGTTAAAACTTCACAATACACTCAAAAAAAGAAAAAAAATGTATTCTCCATTTAATTTTTTATTTTGCTGTACATTTATAACTAACCCTGAAAGATCCACCTTTTGAATGTGCTCAGCCAATAGGGCATCATATATTTGTGTTGAATTGACTTCTTGAATATATAAGTTTTTCAAATATCATGAATATACAAAAGTTATAGTTAGGATAGCAAAACAAAACCTTAATATGCATTTAGAAAGTGTTAGAGGCTACACCAATAAAATATGAAAACTATAAAATAAAGAGTAGCATTTTTAATCTCAGCATGAAAGTCACGTCTCAGTTAAAAGTTATTTAATAAAGACTTTAGGAATTCAGACAAGTCTAATAAACCTGGTTTATTATAAAAAGCTGGCAAAATTTTGTGAAGATAGTTAATACATTCAGAGTATAATTTTACAGTTCCGAGACACGAACTACCATGTAAAGAGGAAGTTCAGCAATCCAAGTTACAAAAAAACAATAAAGATTTTTTTTACTGTAACCTTTCTGAAGGCTTACAAATGACCAAGTTTTCCTATACTTATAAAAAACCTTTAGTGAAATGATATTCAAGGTTACATTATGATAATGATATGACTGAAATAAAGTAAAAAGTTTTCAATTTTATACATGTATAGGTCTAGAAAGAGATTCAGACATGAGGAAGAAGAGATAACAAACACAGCTACTTCTATGGAAATCCAGTACAGAACTCTCATTCCAGTTCAAAAAGTTTATAAATCAAGACAGTATAATTCTTAATAAAACCTGGTATTAAACTGAAAGTTACAACTCAAGAGTATTTGGAGTTAAAGAAAAATAACAAATGTAAGAATAGGGTGAAATGAATCACTCTTTGTTATGTAAACCAATAATGTATTTGAATTATATTACTTTATGGGATATATGTCATAACTCACCATTCACGTAATTGGTTTTAAAGTTTTAAAAGAATTCACACTTGTATAAATGCATTGTAAATTTTACATTTCTGGTATGTAAATTATTATTAGCAACACCAAAAGTTATATTTTAACACAGTGGCTCAACTTACTGAGGCAAGACCAATTACAACTCCACCTAGAAGAAACAATAGAATGTTAAAACATACTGACAAAATCTAACCACGTTAAATGAAAACTGTATAAAATGCAAGTGCAAGATTTATTAAATTACGAATTGGAATGAAGACCTGAATTAACTTTTTGTAAACCTTAAAATGTATTAGAAAATACATATAAAAATATAATAAAACAACTAATTATTGAAGATGAAAAGATCTGAAATGCTATTTTCCTAAATGTGAAATCTACAAAGAATATATTATGGAGAATGTGTAGAAAAAAAATGACACCACATTTTAACACAATTACTAGGCCTATGGGTACATTTCTACCAGAAATCAACATAAATGACAGATAAAATAAAGATGCTACTGACTTAGCTATACAAGTACAGAAAAATACAACCATCAGTGGATAACACATGCCTACAATTCCTCCAACATCATACCATATAGACAGGCGATCTGCTTCTGCTTCTGACCAACCATATTTACTCTGAAGGTAGTAAGGTAGCCAGAAGAAGAAAGAATAGTTGACCATCTTGAGGCAGGCGTAAGATAATGAATACTGATTAAAGTAAGAAAAGAATGACAGTTTACTGTACCTGGAGCACAAATAGAAATATTACAAACATTTAAAACTTGGTTCAAATATTAAAAAGTGAACTTGTATATGCCTAAATACTTACTTTTAGTACTTGAAAATACAAATTTTACATATGAGATACCAAAAAAAAAAATCATTTCAATAAAAACATTTACAAATTAAAACTCCACTGTTTTCTAGATTAAGTACTGTCATTATTGATGAATGCAAAACTCACATTTCACATTACCTTAGGAGAGAGAGATTTTAATTTCCTACACTTCTTGGTAAATATCAAACAATTATCACAATCTCTAATGATGCAATAATCTTATCCTAAGACTACCGGTTAATATACATATTTTGTCTCATAACTTCTGTCTTTGTTACCATTAATATATATCACTTTTCCCCCTTACTCTTGAAAAATGTCAATCACTAGTTATGGAACATTTTCTCCACAAGTAAGAACTATATGTCAATACAATAAATAAAGAAACATATAAATACACTTTGTAACACAAGCTATAAACATTAACTCAAGTTAGTCATTATGACTGACACAAACAACAAAATATAAGAAAGTGGGGAATGTTCATTTTCAACTGTTTCAGTATAAAAAATATACCAGATTAGAGATCTACCTGTATATAAAACAGCATTAACCCTTTGATAGATTGTTTAGGCATGGTATTCATAATGAAACTTTGTAGAATGGACAGCAACTGTCTGTTATAGAGACACAAGTGTAGAAGACAATGTTTCGAAAGTCTTTTGTCTTCAAACCACATACCTACTTGTTTTTATACAGTTCATTACTATAAAGGCCGCATGACATCCACTAATTTTGCTTTTCTGATTGAATGTTTTTAAACAGTTGTCAAAAACATTGGCAACTATAGAGGATGGGTTGCAAGGAGTTAAAGTCTATATAAAGCTTTGTTTATTGCAAAAGTTTTGCAACAAAACAGGAAAAGTTTTATATAAAAAAAAATTAATGAAAGTATGGTGATGTATTTCTGTTACTTATCACAGAGATCATTGTCACCTACTATCTCACTGACTAGTGAAATGTGTGTTCCATTTGAAAAGTTTTAAGATGTGATACTCTGTCAACATATATATCCTTTCTTCTGTATAGGTTTGTGCAGCATACAGATGCATAAATACTCGTACAGTTACTTTTATATCCTAGATATACAATGTTTTGTTGGGCTTAACATTTGAGTAGATAGATATACAAGACATAAAAGAAATGTAATATGCTAGTTACTAATCTACTTATTGGTAATGTATGCACATGGTTTGAAATGTGTGAAGAGGACTGTATTTCATTACCTTATAGACTTGCAGTTTAGTGTTTACTTCAGACCTGCAACTGCTAAACCTCTAAATTCTGCTGTCCATTTTCAGCTCAGCTAATTATCATCCAGCTCTCATCAATAACGGTAATGTTACACATCTTTCAAAGCTTACAGAATATGCTCTTTATAAAGCTAGTGTTTTAGTTTCAATGTTAGTTTTAACTTTGCAATAAGCAAATAGCAACATTCTTGTGAATATGTGAAGTAGGTAATTTTGTCTTTTACTTTATAAATTTTGTTTCAAAGCTTTAAAGACTTGCTTGTTTATTAATATGTACCGAAGCTAAAAAAATATCAATCTTCAACAGTATTTGATTGTACTTACAGGTATTACACCAGGAATAAATACAGCATAACTGAAGCTCACTGCATCAGGTCTAGACAATGATTCCTTGCTATCAGAACTAACAGTATCTGTGACCATATTACTGGTCCCAAGTAGAGGTTCTTTATCTGACTTATCCTCAATCTCTGGCAAACCTAAAACACATCAGATAAAACTTCACAGGATATAATGCATAAGGAATTACAACATAATGCACAAAGATGGATGTGATTATAAAAATTATTGTTTTACACCATGCTTCCACTTAACAGTAATGTATATTCTCATAGTCTGAACTGAATCTTTTATAATAACTCACAGTCCCAACAGACATTTTAGATAAACTGGATTAAATGACATATGATCAGCTAATTTAAGTAATTAGGGCCATGGCGTTATGTTCCTTAACTAGTTCAAGATAGAATCTTACCTACATCACGAGAAGAAGGAATGATACTAAAATAAACCACGATACCCCAGCTGAACATCAATGATGCTGGAACCAAGAAGGCATACTAGAGAAGAAAGTGTTAGCCTTAACTATGTTTTTGATGAAACTTGCATGTTTTCGTAACTTAGAAACTCCAAAATACTTATTTAAATTTATGGAGTATTTTTTTCTCTCTTTTGAAGAACTCACAAAACAATTAGTTTTATCTAGAATCTTTCAGTAAAAAATAAGAAGATTAGTGGTACAGCATGTACAAAATTATTAATAAAGTAATTACATCAATTTCACCAACACAAAAAACTTATTTGTTAATTTCTTCATATTATTTTTATCAAATACTTATCTACCATAAAAAATAAGATGACAGTTTTAAAATGAAATAGTTCTTTTTCTCTCACTCTTCCATGAACACACTACTACTTTTCAACCCACTCTATAATAAAAGGGAGGTATAATATTTTATGTTTCATGTTTTAAAACTGAAACCATAGACACATCTAACAGCTGCATATATAACCTACCTCAAAACCAAAATGGAGAACAGATGCAACAGTATAAGCACCTATTATGTTTCCCACAGATGGAGATGCTCCCCATAACCCAGTTACCAGCCCACGACTACAGAAAAAAATAAAAAAAGGCATACTGACTAGAAGTTTGGATATATTAAAAAAAGGATAGGAACTAGCTATTGTTTATATCAGTGAAAAGAGTGACATGTCTGTGTTAAAGAAACCTACAACAATTTTGAAAGACAAATTCAATCTTGTTCTAACTTCATTTTCATGTAATCTTGATTTTAAAGTATTTTATACCCCTCTCCTCAGTGGATAGGTATACTCAAAATAATGTAAATTTAGTAACTTTCAAAAATACAATCCTTAATAAAAACACTTAATACTTCAGATAAACAGGTACAAAAGCTTCCATCTCAAAAAAAAATCAAACAAAAAAATTTACTACTATTTATAAAATACATTCTTACCTAGACTTACCAAACCAATTTCCAATGATGGCTATCACACATGGCCATCCTGATGACTGTGCTAAACCTCCCAACATCCAAAAGACCAAATACCAGTAGTAGTTGTAAATGTTAAGCCAACCACTCACAGTGCCGAATAAGAAAGTCTGATATACATAAAAAAAAAAATTTTCCTTCCACAACAACATCCACAGAGCAATAGTAAATTACAACTGTGTACTGATGCTTACTTGAATTTTGAGCTCCTACCATATTTTTTGATAAAAGGTTTTAAAATTTGGCATGTATGCTTTTATCTATACAAATATAAATCAAGGTTTTTTTTAAGCACTAAACCTACACAAGGGATTCTGTGTGCAGAGAAGAAAAATTTTAAAAAAGCTGAGAGGAGTCCCTAAAAATGGCAACAATCTAAATTTTAGGGGTTCTCAGGGTTAATCAAACTGATTTATTTACAATTTGTATTAACAGTAAAGAAGCATTCAAAACAATGATTTAATTTGTTTTTAATTTTGCTTAAATCTACATGAGGACTATCTACATTAGCTATCCCTAATTTACCAGTGTAAGACAACATGGAAGGCAGCTAGTTCTCACTGTCCACTGCCAACTCTTGGGCTACTTTTTACCAATGGATAGTGGGGTTGACCATCACATTATAATTCCTCCATAGCTCATATGGGTATTAAAACATTTATTAAAATAAAGTAGAAAACATTATTTCAACCTTCTAAGGTCATCTTCAGGTTGACAAAGAGAGTTTGTAACTGACAGTTGCTGAGCATGTCTTATGGATGTGAGTGTAAACAAGGTATGCTCCCTACAATCCCATACCATTTACACTCTCGTCAGTTGCAAACTCTCTTTGTTAATCTGAAAATGACCTAAGAAGATCAAAACATTGTTCTCTACTTTATTTTAATAAATGTTTTAATACCCATACCAGCCGTTAGTGTTAATATCCATACCAGCTGTCTTTAGAATACAGGGTGTAAAAAATGTTTTGTACAGTACTTTCCTGATAACTTTCTACTTTGTTCATTTTGTTTTATTGCATTCATTTAAGTGTTTTAAATAAGCAAAACTGTCTAGCATTTCATTCTCATGTGAAAATTCTACTAGTCTCAGAATTTTCATTTACTGGCAATATAAAATGTACAAAATACATATCTTTATTTGCTTATCTGCAAGAAAGATCCAAAGACAAAATAAATAAAAGCAACAAGTATCATATGTACATGTAATGATATATGAAACACCAAAGTGTACAATCTTCTGTCTCAACTTACCGTAATTGCTGAGAGCCACATCCCGATAGCCAACACCTTTCTAAGGTCAAATCGGTCTCCGAGAGCACCACTGAAAAATAGTCCCTGCACAAAATTTATGGTACAAATTGAAATTCCTTTCAGTTCAGCATACAATGCAATGTTGGTAAACTAACTGTACATATATTTCACATATTTTAGGAGTTATAAAATACATATAAAGCACTATAAAAACTGCATTTACATGCATTTTCAAGGACTTCAACAAATTTTTAATGAACCTGTATTAGTGAATAGACTGTGAGCAAGAAACAATATAAAATTTTCCTTTCCCAAGTTTTACTCTCAGTGCTACCATCAATGAGTGAACAAATGGATATTTTGCCTTCTGATATAAAACTAAAATACAAAGGAAAATGCTATGTATATAGTGCATTCAGCTTTACCATATTTTGGGGTTGATAGACTTAATAGTTTCCATACTTCCTCACTCAAAACAGATTTATGGAAAGACTTCCTTGTGATGGAACACCAGCCACACGGAAGAAGGGAAGGGGTAGTTCAACATCTCCATAATAGAGGTGCATAATCATGTATTCTGAATAAAGAAGTTGTAAAACCTGAAATAAAGTTAGAAAAAAGAAATAACTCGGAGAGCCACCATGAAGAGTAGAAAATGGCTACAAGAAGAAGCAAAAGCCATGTAGGCAAAACCTATTTGTGATGATAGGACTCCACTAGTACAAACAAAACATCAGAGGGCAGAAAAACCACTGTGAAAATGGTTCAGGCCAGGGCAAGACCATAGATCCACAACCAGGGCCTGATCTTCCAAGACATGTTGGACCAGCAACCAAATGTTGTAATTGCGAGTCTAAAGAGAAATTTTAAAACCAGGAAAATAAAGATCCTAGCAGTGAGTGCCTCTAGACTGAGGGATGGATGGAACAGAAGAGGCAGTTTCTGAAAAAATCATATTAAGAAGACTAAAGAGATGCAGAAGATAACAGCAATCTTGCAGATCAGCCACCATCTCAAGGAAGAAGAAACACAGAAATCTCTATTCTACAGCCAGATACTGGAAAGATGTTTCTGTTGGATTGGTTGATATCAAATGCAAAGCCATATAATGTGCTACTTACACAGATACAGAACCCCCACACATGTGAGTGAAAACAGCCAAAAAATGCAGGTGAACTTAAGGGCTCTGAACAGAACCAAGTTTGGAGAAAGTTTGTATGGAAATACAGTTATATGGAATCAAGTGAACCACCATAACCATCAGAAAGAAATGGCAGAGGATCTTTGGATACATTCACACTAAGAGGCCAGAAACAACTGAGGAAACAAGGAACTCAAGAGAAAAAAAAAGGGCCCCCTTTACTTATTTACATTAAGGCTTACACAATTAAACCTGCCACTAAGTAGAAACATGACAGTAACTTATTTACATTAAGGTTTAAACAATTAAACCTGCCACTAAGTAGACTGTTTTGAATTTTGCACAAAGCAATTCGAGAGCTAACTGTGCACCACTAAGCAGAAACATGACAGTAACTTATTTAGATTAAGGTTTACACAATTAATCCTGCCACTAAGTAAAAAGATAACTGGAACTTATTTACTTTAAAGCTTACACAATTAAACCCACCACTGAGTATGAAACCATGAAGATAGTATCCAAAGTACCCAAGAAAAAAGAAGCATCATAGTTATCTTCAAACATGTGACGCTTGTTCCACTGCTGCAAAAAAAGGAAAAAAGCTTGTGAACAGGGCACACAATGAGTAAAATAAAAATAATTTGAACTTCTACAGTGTTATAAGAACATTTTCTGCATTCTTTATCTTTAAATTTTAAACCAAAACAGGCTAACAAGGAAAACCTTCATAAGTTAACATATTCAACTGAGTCAAGAGTAGGTTAAGTAATAATGAGAAAACAGTAGATAACTAACACAGTGTCAAATGTTATGCTTGGCCATGTTGTTTCATTAGTACCAATTATGCAAAATGAAATTAATGGATGGAACTTTTGTTTACTCCAAAACATAAAGAAAGTAGATTTGATAGACTGGGTATTTATGGGTAAAACTTCTCAGTTTCTTAATATTTACAATAAATGTTTTGGATGGGAGAAAACAACAATTTTCTTAATAAAGCCCACGATAACTAACACTGTCTAAATAGTAGGCAACAAACACAATATTACCAATAGGTAGCATGAACACCAACTAAACAGCATGTAAATTGAATAGTAATGAATGAATGGTGTTCTGCTAAATGCAAGAAAAACTTTGGCAAAAGAATAAACTGACACATCTAAATGAAAACTACTTCTAACATACTTAAAAAAGTTTTCATTGAGGTATGTAAATTTATTCTACATTACCTTTTATCAAACATTAACACTTTTGACAGTAGGTATCTTGGACATCAGGTCAACAGAGAGTAAAGTTCAACTCTTGATCAATAATATGTAACTTGAACAATGTTAACAGTATACAACTTGAAAACTGTGCATTTAGCATGTTATTGTTAATATATACTTACCTCATAATCATAAAAATCAGGATAAGACCTATTAAAAGGTGTCCATTCTGCTTCAATTGTGGTCTTTAAATTGCTAAAAGTTTTTCTTGTTGCATGAAATATGGCATAGCTAAAGAAATATATATGATTAATATACACAAACACACATGTACAAACAGTTTATTTATTCTTTGAAATAACTATACAGCATCACTCCAGAAAGTACTTTGCTAACTTACATACATCTCTTATTAAAATAATAAAAAAAAACAACAGACTGTGACATACAAGTATCTCTGGTATGTAAATATTTTGAATTATAAATCAGATGTGATTCTAATGCTAAATTCATTGTACATTATTCACTTACACTATTTTAAAGTTATGATCACCAGTTAGTGATTTTAGGTACATACTATATGGTTAAACAGTTTTAAAACAGAACTAGATAAAGTTGAGGAAAAACAAACATGTTAGTTTTTTTTAACTTCTGTTGCTAGTAGTGCTACAATTTACAGTCTCTTACTGTTTGGCAATACCTATTGAGAATAAAAGTTAATTATGGATGCAAGCCTGTTGAATGAATAAACTACATGTGGATTTTAAAGACTTGTACCCAGTTCAAAAGGGTAGAGTTCAAAATATATACATCAATGTGCAGATGTTATTACTTACATATATGAAGGTATGTATTTGGTGTATCTTAGTATCTTAATTTTTAGATTACATTATATAATGTGTCACATAAATAGGCTTTTTACAGAAATGCCCTCAAAAGGTAAATGGATAAGTTGGCTCATACATTAGATAGAAAAATGGCTTGGTAGAAGAAAGCAGAGGGATGTGATAGATGTAGTTCGATCAGAATGGATTAACATTACAGATGGAGTATCTCGAAGTTCAGTGTTAGTAACATTGTTTGTTTTACATCACTAAAATAGATGAAGAAATGGTAAATAGATTACTTAAATATGCTGATAATGTTGAGGTATTGGATGTTGTTGGGTGTAAGAAGGATGGTGCTATGTTACAAAAGGATTTAGATGAAGTGGTTAAGTTTAGCAAATAAATGGCAGACTACTTTAAACCATAATAAATGCAATGTAATGTATGTCAATATCATAATTTGAATTATAAATATCATTTTGATTGGAATAATCTTAACAGTAGAATACAAGAAAAAAATCTTGATGACCTGTTCAGTCAGTCTCTTAAGCCATCAAAGCAATGTGTTGTTAGTGGTAGAGAAAAAAAAGATTTTAAGTTGTATGTACAAAAATACCAAATACAAGTCAAAACAGAGTCAGTCTATTACAGTATAAGTCACTGGTCATTTGTGGTAATGTATTTAGTACTGGTCTCCTTATCTTAATAAAGGCAATGAATTGTTGGAAATGGTTCAGAGAATGGTTACTAGGATGTTACTTGAAATTAAAAGGTTGTCATACTAGTGCAGTTTAAGATTCCTAAAATTGCTTTTTCTTGAAAAAAAGAAAGAATTAGTTGAGATTTGATTAAGGTGTCTAAGAATGTTAATGCATCATTCTTGTTTTGTTCTAGTAATGAGAATGGTAGGACTAGAGTAAACAAATATGAATTTTGGAAGGACAGAAGTCATCTTCAGATCAGTTTTATTTTTCTAACAGTGTGGTTAGGTTTTGAAATGTGGCAGGTGCAATAAATTTATGGGAGTTTCAGGAAAACTGGATAAATATTTTATTGATAAGGGTTAGCTTTCAGTTTATATATATATAAAAACTGAAAGCTTTTTATATATGTAAAAATGGCTGGTATGGGTTGAGAAAATTCTATGTAGAGGCACGAACAACGTTTCGACCTTCCTCAGTCATTGTCAGAAAGAGGCAACTGACCGATAGCTGACCACATATATATTTTTCCCTACAAATAGCTTTTCTCATCATCACTGATAGCTTCCAGTTTGTTTTTATCCTTGCTCTTTTTTTTCATTAGTATAGTTTAGGTTACTGGATAAGATAACCCAAGTGGACTAATGAGATCTCTGTTGTCCCTAAATTTTATGTTGTGTTACTGAGTAGAAATTAACAGCAATACACACACACACACTTGAGCATTAGTTTCTACTTGAAAGTAGGGCCTCACTAAAGGTGCTTTGTAGTCATTTTTCTTGCTTAGCTTCCTATAACAAAATATACAAACAACCAGGTGCTAACTAGTCCTTAAAAGCTGTCCTTGAGAAAACTGAAATTTATATTCACTCTTAATTTTCAAAAATTATCAATTTCCTCGTTTCTATTCTTGTAAAATTACAGCCTCCACTACTACTGACAAGCCATAAGTCAATCACATTTATAATTGTTTTGCCTAGTCTATCCTCTCATTTCCAATGCTTAAGATTTATTGTCCTATTATCTTCAGAACAGAGGGGAAAAAACAAAAACAAGAACTATCCTACTGATCTCCTTGACAACCATTTAAACTTCTTTAAGATTATTTCTTGCTCCACCTCAAGAGAAAATAAGCTCAGTGAGCTCAACTTATGTCTTTACTATAACATTTCTCTTTACCTGGATTCAACCAAGTAGCTGCCCTTTAAAACTTTTCGAATAACCATAAAGTCAATATCCTTTGTTGCATAAAGAAATCAAAGCTGTTCACAGCATTCCGGAGTGATTGAATATTTCCAAATATTTCTCCAACTCACTCTGTAACTTATTATACAACAAAACCCTCAAGACATACTGAAATATCAATAAGTTTATATAGTCATCAACAAACTTTACTAATTTAAATGTTAATAATTATACCTACAATATCACTATCAATATTACTAGTAATATTAAAGTAAATGGCGTAATACTATTATTAAGCATTCATAATTCTAAAATCTACAGATAATATTAACATTATAACGGTAACAATGCAGTTATTTACATTAACACCGCAACACTTAATTTTAAACAACATTAAAGTTATATAAAATTATTATACTTGCAATATAAACTCTGCTCGAAAACTAGACTTATAAACTTAAACTACTATGAAAAACCACACCTGAAAAATGTAATGAAAAACGCTGAAAAATGATAATGAGTCCAGGATGAGCATTTTGTCACCTGATCGTGTAGTTCCTGTGAGCGTGTTGCTAACACATTTGTACTACATCTAAATATCGCCATTTTTCACCACAACATCGTGTTATCCCTAAAGCAGTTATCACTTGTTTCGCTTTATAGCTAGCTACTTTAAGTCTTTAATAACCATATTTAATGTATGATAAACAAAATGATTCAAATTTCAAAAAAATTTAAGGCGCGTGATTGATTATATTATGTAACACAAATTTTGTTCCTGGATAGTTCGTGTTATTTCGGACCCCGCTGATACAGCGGCAAATCTACGGACTTACAACGCTAAAATCAGAAGTTCGATTCCCCTCGGTGGGCTCAGCAAACAGTTCGATGTGGCTTTGCTATAAGAAAAAACACACAAACACACGTGTTATTTCTTAATTACTTATGTTGTAAAAGTACAGAAAATGGCCACTATTCCCTTCAAACTTTGCTTTGTGACCTGGATAATGAAATTTAGAAATTAACCTATTTTCTATGTAAAAACGGGCAAACTTATACATTTTCATTTACATAAGGTCTGAATAAAATAATATATGAATCAAAATTTACATGTATTTATACTAAAGTTATCCAAAAATTTTTAGAAGGGAGTAGTTTTCAAGATTTGCGACTGTAATGTAAACCAGTTTCACGTATCAGCGCCGAAATTTAGTCTCGGCATTCGACTTTGTTAGACCAAGATCTCTGATCCAGCCATTGAGGTCTCTTTGATTGGGGTAGTAAGGATTTCTCTCATCAGCTGCACCTCTGAAATTGTAATCTGAATCTTCAATGACAACCTACTCTTCTGATTTGCCGTTCTCTTCTGAGGGTGGCTGCTTCCTCTCTGGTGGAGTGGGTACAGAGAATTCAGGGCAGTGTGGCATTGGGGCGTTGGATGATGGAAGGTCCTGATGCATGGTTGCAGATGCATTATTGCCAGCTCGACGTTTGGAACGGTTCACCATGCAGAAGTAGAAATTGTTTGAGTGGTCAGTGGGTACACGCCAAATTCTTGGAATAGCGAACTTCGTGGCTCTCTTTTCCCCTCTGTACCATCCTGCAAAAGAGCAAAATAAAATTGTTTTTATGAAGAATAAATTTAATTCATCCACAACTAATGTATAAGAGGTTCGTGCAAAATATTTCATATGTGATATTTTTTCTATACTGTTGAAAATTAAAAAATAATCAAAATAAATTTAAATTTTAAAAGGTCTAAAATTGTATAATATAAAATCTTACTATTCAAACACACAAAAATTGTCCATCTTACCTTCTAGAGTCTTTTGCAGTGCTCGCAGATAAAATGAGATGCCCACGGTTTGTCTTGATCTTAGACAAGCATGCCAATATAGGCGACACACATTTTAGCAGATGCTGTCACAGAGTACTTTTTCGCTTGTGTCTTGATAAATTGGTCAAATACATAGGAGAATGTTGCAGCTTCTTGATGCCATCTCTGATAAAATCAGATAGGTGTATATGCTAACTTAGGCAGCTAGAACTAAACTGAAGTGGTGAGTGGTGAGCCCCTGTACATATATTATTATGGAAAATTCTCGTAAGTTGTACAACATTCTAGAAATTTCTTGTAAGTTCTACAACATTCTAGAAAGTTCTTGAAAATTTTTGCATGTTCGAGAAAATTTTCTATAAGCTACTCAGCACTTAATTTACCTTGAATGTTCTGGAAAACTGATAAATTTGAAAATTTCATTAACTCGGTCACAAAAGCAAAGTTTAAAGATAAAAATATGTCCTTTTTCATTTACTTTAGGCATAAGTAACTAGGAAAACACACTTTTTGCCCAGAAACAAAAAAAATATTTTTTTTAAAATAGTGTTATAATTTAAGATGCACATTGAAGGGCCTGATTTTTACCATCGCCCATGAAAAAAAGAAAAATTCGATAAACGTCAGATTTGTAAAGGAGAGGACCGAAAAGGTATGTGATATTGTATTTAAAAAAATTGAAATGACAGTCGAATTGTGATTTAGATATTTAAAAAAAGAAAAAGTAAGCAATATCCCCAATTTTTACATATATTTCTTTCAGTTATGTTGTGAGTTGACATGATGTTGTCTTATCTTGTTACCAAAAGGCATTACAACAAAAACTTGAAGCTTGTTTTTAACTGTTCGTAATCCATAAATCAATAAGTTTGTTGTTGAAATATAAATATAATAATGTGATATATTTATATAATTAATATTAGTAATGGTGATCGTATCAATTATCCATGAAGGATACCCAATTTCGATGGAACTATTAAACGTACTGTAGAGCTTAAGGAAACAAAACAAGATTTTTGATGTCAAAATTAATGTAAATCAGACATCAAAGTTCAAACGTCAAATTGGCAAATAACAACAACAACAACAACTCACATTTTATCCCATTAGAAAAGTTTATGATTGATTTGAATTAAGATTACACTGTCTATAGGTGCCAGTTACACTCATCAAGGTTTTGGCCCGGCATGGCCAGGTGAGTTAAGGCGTGCGACTCGTAATCTGAGGGTGGCAAGTTCGCATCCCCTTCGCGCCAAACATGCTCGCCTTTACAGCCGTGGGTGCGTTATAATGTGATAGTAAATCCCACTATTCGTTGGTAAAAGAGTAGTCCAAGAGTTGGCGGTGGGTGGTGATGACTAGCTCCCCCCTCTAGTCTTATACTGCTAAATTAGAGACGGCTAGCGCAGATAGCTCTCAAGTAGCTTTGCGCGAAATTCAAAAACAAAAACAAACAAACCATCAAGGTTTACTTTTTACGACCTATTTAAAAAAATGTTAAAGTTTTCACAAACTTGTCCCCGTCTCACCTTAGGTGGTTTTTGTTTAGATTTTTGAAATGCTTAATATTGATTTGTTTTTATTAAATCCTTCCCCAGATATAAAGAGTACTAAAGCTGAAAGACAAGAATCGGATTTACAGATCAAAGTCAGGGATCAGTTACATCCTTCGTAACTAATCCAGTCTCTGTGTATGGGGCTTCATATTACCAGTAGTGAACCATTACTGAACCAATTGCATTTGATCTTATTATTAACTGCGAGATGCCACTATTAATGAATAAATATGATAATTTTTGTCATTTCATAGGCATTTTAGATAGCAAGTATAATACAAGTATAAAGGAACAGAGTCGTCCGACATGAGTGGCGTGGTTATAAAACAACAAGACCTCATCAAGGACCAACTACAAGAAACATTCTGGATTTTTTTTTACCGTAGACATCTGGCTAGACAGATATGTGAGAGATTTTTTTGGTGTGACTGCCCGTGCAAATAAACTGAAGAAGTCTACAACGAACCTGAGGTTGTACCCGTTAAGCTGTAGCAGATTCACAGCTTCTCACACAGGAAAGAAAATCAGTGAGGTGTTTGAAGCCATCTGTGAGTTATATGTAATAAAGAACAAACTGGACTACATTATACATGGCAATGTGTCAAACATAAATAAAGCATTCATTCCGTGCTTCCCTAGAACAACGGATAGTGATGCAGGACCTACTAGTGCTGATGACCTTGATGATGACAGTTTATGGGAGGAGCTTGAGGAAGGATACCAGAAAATGTAGATATGGAAATGACCAGGAACTGCCAGAAGCAGCCCATGCAGTGTTTTACACACGCTATGCAACTGGTAGTGTCAGATGGGCTAAAGGCAACAAAATGAATGAACCTTGCCAAGAGTAAAAATTCAAAATTGTGTACTTTACTGCATTGCAGTTGCAAGAACTAGTCACCATCTTGAAACCTTTCCTTGAAATAGTCATTTGACGCAAGGAGAGCAGGTTTTCACCATAAGTCCTCTCCTGTACTATGTATTGTCGTTAAACCGTCATCTGCATATGTTGGTCAATGTTCGGTATCTGAATGACTTAATCAGAGCCCACAAAAATTCATTGTGGAACAGATTTCAAGAAATTGTTTTCACTGCATATATAACAGAATTCAACTCGAGAAACTGCCAATGTACCATTTGGTGATCAACTTTATCTCTTATCAGCACTACTTGATCCAGCATTCTGTATGATGTGAATCTAACATAATGTCTTAGAATCAGAAGAGGTGAAGGACAAGGTCAAGAAGCTTACAAAAGGTAATCAATAACCTGGAAGTGAAGTGTGAGCTAATTTTAGAAAATCAATTTGTTTTGAATAAAAATTAATGTAAAAGATAAGATGCCTATAATCCCCTTAAAAGAAAAGAGAAATGCTGAATGGCTCCGATTGAATTTTAAAAATATTTGATGTAAATTAAATGACAATTAATATTAGTTGTTTTGTGTACATTGTAAATGTAATCTGAAGTGATCCAATGAAATTAAACTTAAGAATGATTAAATATGACCCATCAATATATTCAGACTTTACGATCTATAAACATAAAATGTATATTTTCTTATGAATAGCATGCTAAATATTAGCCTACAATTCATAAAAAAAACTTCAGCGATGAAGATTCATGTTCATTGAGTTTAATAATAATTAGATCAGGTCAGGTTAGAAATAATACATGCATGACAATTTACTTAAATTTGTTTTATTTTGGATTTTCTTCAATATATTCGTTATACAGATCTGATCATGCCCCAGGCCGGGTATCACTGGTAGAAAACGATACCAATAGCAATGAGGAAGGCATTCTACATGAAAAAGTCCCTCGACTTTTTGCAGGGGTACAAAAGAAGCATACTCTGAAATGGAATTTCTAAAACATCTGTATCTTCACCACTGAGCAAATACTTCGAGGTGTGCCAGAATTTCATGAAGGAAGTCCCAGGATATCTCTTCATTTCTGGTTGGTGAACAAGAACAATTTATCCAGGTTGTTTCCCATAGCTGTGAGAATGCTGGCTATTCTCACTTCTAGTTCTTCCAATTAACGATTGCTCAGTCATAGAAACATCACTATGCGCTCTCATAGGGCTAACTTTCGTGAAAAATGCTGTCTCATATAATATTTTAAAAGTGTCACGGTTTGTGAAGATAAATTATATGATGTGATTGCTTCGGCATAGATTAGAAAAGATTCCCTTCAAACAAACATTGTTGTGGCTTTCATACCAACAAAGAAAAAACAAAATGAATTTTCTTTCTTATAGAACATTTGATTAGTTCAAAAACACATTTCAGCATTATGACCTGGGCAAAATGACTGATGACTTGACTTACGACGTGACCTCAATGACTTGTGACTTGGCTTGGACTTGCCAAAAATGATTGTTAATAGCTCTGAAAAGGAGAAATTAGAGGAAGTCTAATTCAGGTGTTTAAGATTCTAAAGGGAAGAATAGTGTTGACATCTCTTCTTTTGTCGATTTTAATTCAGAGAATGGTAAAAGTATGGCACAGAAATTTTGCCAGGGTAGATGTTATTTTCAGCTAAGTTAGCTTTATTTCTAACAGAGTGTTTCGCTTTTGGAATGGTTTACCTTCAGATGAGGTAGATATGGTTAATTTCATGGTATATAAAGGAAATATCGATAAGCATTTGTATTATAAGGAGCGGATTTTTGTTTTTAGTGTTCAGTTTAATTTAGTGGACAGGGCAGTCTAGATGGGCCAAAACTTCCCTTGCTATTGTTAAATGTCGTGTTATGTTAGGTTATAATATTTAATATTATTTTATTATGAAACCGAAAAGTGCCATGAAGAAACTTTATTTTCACTGTATTAATTTAGACGTTAGTTGAAAGATTCGAGACGTTAGGATTAAATAAACTTATAAAAGTAGTACTAGAATGGCTAGGACTTTCGCAAACATTGGTCGTTGGAAAATTTTCCGAATCAGTTTGTTTGTTTGTTTTTGGAATTTCGCACAAAGCTACTCGAGGGCTATCTGTGCTAGCCGTCCCTAATTTAACAGTGTAAGACTAGAGGGAAGGCAGCTAGTCATCACCATCTACCGCCAGCTCTTCGGCTACACTTTTACCAAAGAATAGTGGGATTGACCATCACATTTTAATCCCCCCATGGCTGAAACGTTGTTCTCTACATTTTTTATTAAAAGTTTTATTACTGTCTTCAGAATACTGTGTTCTTTTATTACCTTCCCTAGGTTTGTGAATATTTGATAATTCATACAGATAATTTGCATGAGAACTTACTGGTCTAATATAGTTATAGGCTCTCTTATCAACAACATATTGTTTCTTCTGGTTCAACAAATAACGTATCAATCTATTTTCTTCAGTAGCAGTTGGATAAGTAATAAATTTTGAAAACGTTGTTATGTCATTAACAACCCAGTTGATCTCTTCAACACACCTTACTCTTTATAAAATAACAATACTATTTTTTACCCAGTTCCTAGGTAACAATCTCTTTCCTTGATTTTTAGAAATTTCTCGTGCATCGTGTTCGTAGGATTGCCAACAAGCCCGAACCTTTCTCACAAGAGCTGAATAAATTGAAGTCAATGTCGAACACACATTGATTTTCAAGACAGTTTGTTGTACTAACTACTGAGAATATGCTGAAGTGCCTTTCTAGTCCCATAGTTATTAATTTCGATGTCTCTTAAATACAAGTGTTGTAGTTCTCCTGAATACTAGTTTTCTCCATTCACAGCAAGAAGAAATGAAACCCAGTCAAAAGAAAAGTATTTTCCTAAATAACAGCGGTATGTCTCCGGATTTACAACGCTAAAATCAGGGGTTCGATTCCCCTCGGTGGGCTGAGCAGATAGCCTTGTGTGTCTTTGCTATAAGAAAACAAACAAACAAACCTAAATGACGTTACAATGTATGTTAAAATCTTTCACAAGGCTTCAAAATCTGTTCCTAGTTAGAGATAGAACAAGTTCTCAACATAAAAGCTGTGCAGATTATGAAATTCGCTGCCCTACATGTGAGGGCGCTAAGATCAATTCTACAATAACAAAAAAGAGAGGTGTGTGTTTTTCATATGGCGAAACTACATCTGGCTATTTGCTGTGTCTACCGAGGGGAATCTAACACCCGCTTTAACGTTGTAAATCCGTAGAGTTAGCACTGTACAAGTGAGGGACAAAGATTAGAGGGGAGGAGAAAAGGACACAGTAATTCTAAAATTCACAACAGCTGAAACATTCTTCAATATGTACTCAATAAACTCAACACTTATTGGTTTTGTTTGTTTTGGAATTTCGCACAAAGCTACACGAGGGCTATCTGCGCTACCCATCACTAAATTAGCAGTATAAGACTAGAGGAAAGGTAGCTAGACATCACCACCCATCGCCAACTCTTGAACTACTCTTTTATCAAGGAATAGTGGGATTGATCGTCACATTGCAATGGCACCATGGCTGAAAGAGCGAGCATGTTTGGTGCGACGGGATTTGAACACTCAACCTTCGGATTATTAGTCGAACGCCTTAACCCACCTGGTCATGCCGGGCCTAACACTTTGCGTTAAAGATGTGTTAGAATATCTGGAAGGACCGAGAAGAAGATGATGTTAAGAAACAGACTTGTAATTGTCAAAAAAAGAAGTCAGCTCTGCTCAACCAACAAGCTGCTGTTGAACTTTTATTATACATATAAGGTACTTTATGCTCACACATTAATAGTTTATATGCAACAATGAAGTACTATTTTAACACTACAGAAATAAGGAAATTTATAAAACTAGTTTGAAGCCAAGAAAGTTTTATGATGGTATGAATAAAAATCCTAGAGTAAAACAATATACCATTTACTAGTTCTGATATGCAATGTTAGTAAGTTTAATTGTTCTTTATAGTTTTATAATTAATTTGTGAGGTTAATTTGTTGTTTGTTGCTGTGATGCGCCCCCCAGTGGCTCAGCGGTATGTCTGCGGACTTACACGCTAAAATCCGGGTTTCGATACCCGTGGTGGGCAGAGCACAGATAGCCCATTGTGTAGCTTTGTGCTTAATTCAAAACAATAACAATAACAAATGCTGTGATGCATCTACACGTTTTATTATTTTTCTACGTGATACTTCAGTGTGGTAATTCGTATGATTAAGTTACAAGTGAGAAATTTTGGTAACCATCAAGTTAAACATAATTAAAAGCTACCAGATTTCCTAAAAAACTATATATTTGAAGAGTTAGTAAGTTGATTGATTTGTTTTAAATCTCTCAAAACTTTAATTCAAGCCTTTCAACGTTCGCTGTCCTTGACCGCATCTTTGTAACCCTCTCACGGCTGGAAGGGTAAGCATGTTCAGTGATGGGAATTTGAACAAATTGTAAATGTGGTAAGTTAAAGTCAGATATAGGAAATATGTCACAGGTGGATTAAACAAAACAGAGGCTTGAGGTCAAAACACAGTGTTAAACTCAGGACACATTGCTGAGATCAAGATATAGTGTTAAAGTTAAGACACAGTTTAACCCACGTTGAAAACACTTTTAACTGCCGCAGAGACAAATATTGGGTTGAGGAATAATTCGTGAGCGTTTTTTCAAGTTAAAAAAATATATTCATAAATGAAACGGTTTAGCAAAATATTTCATGTCATTTGGTAGATAATTTTTTGCTCTAACAGATGGTGTGTTTGATTTTCATATTTCTTTAATTTTTGCTTTCATTTTCAGTTCATTAAATGAAATGTCAAGTGGACAAAATCGAGCATTTTCGACACCATCTGCTTTTCGCATTTAATCGAGGTGTTAACCCCGCCGAAGCTGCTCCTGAGATCTGTTCTGTGTATGGCAAAGGAGCAATGCCTGAAAGTACCGCCTGCCGTTAGTTTTCGCGCTTTAAAAATGGGAATTTTGATCTGAAGGACGGGTCACACACTGGTCGACGAACTGTGTTTGATGAAGAGCGATTGAACCAGCTTCTTCACGAAAATCCACGTCAAACGACTAGAGAATTAGCGGAGCAGATGGATTGTGATAAAAAAAACTGTGGTGAACCACCTTCATTTAATGGGCAAGGCTTAGAAACTCGGCGCTTGAGTGCCACACAATTGGTCGACCAGTGTGTGACCCGTCCTTCAGATCAAAATTCCTATTTTTAAAGCGCAAAAACCAGCGGCGGGCGGTACTTTCAGGCATTGCTCCTTTGCCATACACAGAACAGATCTCACGAGCAGCTTCGGCGGGGTTAACACCTCGATTAAATGCGAAAAGCAGATGGTGTCGAAAATGCTCGATTTTGTCCACTTGACATTTCATTTAATGAGCTAAAATTGCAAGCAAAAATTAAAGAAATATGAAAATCAAACACACCATCTATTAGAGCAAAAATTATCTACCAAATGACATGAAATATTTTGCGAATATATGAATATATTTTTTTAACTTGACTAAACGCTCACGAATTATTCCTCAACCTAATACATGGCACATTAGACTGGTGACTGCATCGTGAAGTAGGGATGTATATGAATAAATAGCAGTTAATTAAAGTGAAACTGTATTGAAGTAGATTGTAAAGATGGATAAGTGTTGGAGTATTCACGATTACAAAATTGGTAAAAAAACAACAAGACGTCTACAAAATGTTTTTGCTTTAGAACAGAAACGTTACTTTTGTCCTCGGATGTCAGAAGAATCTCCACTGAAATCGCAAATCACAAAGCGCTATCTTTTTTGTAGCTGATGAAAAAAAAAATTGTATAACAAGAACATGGGAGTATATTTAGTTAATGTGATCATTAAATATCTTTACATTATAGGGTAAAGTAGGAGACTTTACAACAAAACTATGTAGCAGAAGATTAGTCTTTAACCTGAAGTAGATAAAGAAACTAAGTTAGGCACATAACTTCAGCAGGATTTAGCGTATTTCAGAACAGAGATTACAATTTTGTATTTATGAAATATGTGCTATAGGAGTGTTATGTAAATGTTATGTAAACGACAACCATGTCATGTCGTGTTTGAATTCCCATATCTATTATTTATATTTCCATATTTATATTATTATTTCGAGGTTTAAACCAATAAAATATGTTATTCATTTAAAATAACATTCAGAATTAATTAGAATTCATTTAGAATTATTCATGTAGGGATTTCTGGAACTGGGTAGATCGATCACTTGTATTGGCCTGGTGTCTGTATAAAGTGTTATGTAAATACGTAGAAATTTCTAGAACTAGGTAGATTGATCACTTGTATTGGCCTGGTGTCTGTACTCTGGAATTCTGGGAAGTTACGCGATTAGTATATAAACAGACGGCGATGCGAGGGAAGGAGTCATCCGTTTTTACTCGGGTCAAGAAGTTGGTTTCGTTTGAGAAAGTTTAAACGTTTGCCGTGTGATTATTCAAATTGAATTTGTGAATAGAGCTAGATCAACTAAAGCGGTGATTTTTTTTATTCCGTCAATCTTTACAATTCAGTCGAATTACGGATTATACCGAAAGTCAACACGTATTGGACGGTGAATTGTTTCTGAAATTACCCATTCAAAATTCGAAAATTTTTTCGTGGGACTAAATTCACCGCCTAGATTGGAATTTTGGATTTCTGATTTGGACACTCATTCTGGATCATATTATTAAACACAGGCCAGTACCTTTTTGTATTGTAAGTGGTTTTGAAGGTTGAACCTGGATATCTGTTATTGCTAGTGGATAATTTATTTTGTGTCTGTCACATATAAGTAGATCATTGTAATAAATTATACAAGCTGTTATCTGTGTCTTTCTGTTGCGTTCATAAAACATAAAAAACGTAACAAGGAGCATAAGATATGTAGCATATGTGTACCACAGTATGAGAAAACCAATTCCAGTAATGCTTGTTTATTTGTTTGGAACTAAGCATAAAGCTACACAATGGACTATCTGTGATCTTCCCACCACAGATATCTAAACAAAGTTTCCAGCATTATTAACTTCACAGACATATCACTGTACCACTGACGGCAATTCCATAATAGTCCATATTGTGGAGAACGTATTTCTAGGAAGCTATGTCTCATATAATATAGGTCTCATCATGCCTATGATTAATCATTAATTAATTAACTAAATGTTCGTGAAAAGGATGCTTAACACTAATTAATTAAATAATGTACAAGTATTTCAGAAAATCATTCATAATTAGTTTGTACTAAAAAGGACATTACACTTCCTTATCAGTTGATTAGTCATACAAGTAGAATAGAATAATTGAAACTTACTCAGTTAAGTGATTAAAGATCTTCAGTACCAAATTATTATGTTTCTTGCCCTAAAAGGACTGTATCTTTCTCAATCTGATGCATACAATACATGACTGCATGTTTAAATCACCCTAAAAAGGACAATATCATACAGTAATAAAAATTTTTACTTTGAATTTATACAACAAATTTACATTGTCAATAAAATACTTATTATGCAATAACATTTTTGCTAATTTGTGACAAAATAATTTACACATATACTTAATTACTATTATTACCGTAAACTTTTAACAAATATACTGTGACACTACAAATCAATCTTTCGATTTAATTATCTGTATTAAAAATAATAAATGATTGAATTAATTCGTCCATTTTCTATACAGCCATTGATCACTTGTAAACATACATAAAAACTTGTGACAGTATGTAATAAAATTCTAAACCGTTCATAGCTCCTTTCAGACAATGTTCTGTAAAACCTGTTTCACAAATCATACATAACTAATAATCGTCCTGCAACTAAATATAGCAAATGAGCGACATACTGATTACTATTATTAAAAACACCATAACATTCAGATCCACACAACACTTTGCACCATCAGTAAAACGTTCATTAAGTAATAACACTTCCACTTATTTGACTTTATGGACCAAGATAATTTTCATATGTAACTTTATCTCATGTCTTACAAAGGCATAGTAGTACAAAGAAATTACATCACATTTCCTTATCATTAATTAGGCCTACAATGATGAAACAATAATTAAAACTTACTCAATTTAGCAATGAAAGATTTTAAGCATCAAATTATTACATTTTATGTTCTAAAAGGATATATCTTACTCAATCTGACACATATAACATGATTATATGTTTAAATCACCCTAAAAAAAGACAGTATAATACAGTAATAAAAACGTTTACTTTTACTTGTTTGGCTTCACAACATCTTACTTCCAATAGAGTCAATAATTTGGTGCATCAGCACATACTGTTAAGGCTACAGAAACTACAAAAAAAAATGGAATAACTTGTGAATGGACATCATAAACAGGATTTGGTGAGCAAAGCATCATGTGAAATAAAATTATTTAAAGACACACTTGCTAACGAGACATGAAAATTAACGTCTCACCGAAGTAATTTTCAATAGTCTTATTTGTCAACGTCATACAATTATTTAATGACTGATTATCGTAATTCTAATAAAACAAGTAACATTCTATCGATCGTATTTGCTGTAACTCGTCGTCACTTGACCAAATTCCATTCTTACACAATATACGCAGAACTTTAATAAATGTTTGAATGAATTTGTTAAGATCTTCTGTAAAAATGATGTGTCTGGAAAAAAGTATTTTTTCTTAGTTGAAACATTTTGTCACACTTTTTTATTGTGTAATCTTAACAAATTTTTTTTAGGCTTAGGTTTTAGTGAAAATAAGTTTGGTTTGTTTTAAATTTCGCGTAAAGCTACATGAGGGCTATCTGCTCTAGTCATCCCTAATTTAGCAGTGTAAGACTAGAAGGAAGACAGTCATCACTACCCACTGTCAATTCTTGGGCTACTCTTTTACCAACGAATAGTAGGATTGACCATTACATTATAATGCCTCCACGGCTGAAAATGCGAGCATGTTTGGTGCGACGAGGATTTGAATCCGCGACCCTCGGATTACCTGGCCACCACCATTCGTTGATAAAAGAGTAGCCCGAGAATTGGCGGTGGGTGGTGATGACTAGCTGCCTTTCCTCTAGTCTTACACTGCTAAATTAGGAACGGCTAGCGCAGATAGCCCTCGATAGCTTTGCGCGAAATTCAAAGCAAAATTAAAACAAACCACCTGGCCATGCCGGGTTGTGAAAATAAGCAGATTAATTCAATTTACTTTTAGCTTAAATCTTGAGGAAAGATCCAGATATAAATGAAAGAAGAAGGAGTAATATATCTTCTTAGTCTTGGATCTATGGTCTTGCAAGAACGGGTCTCACCTACAGAGAACAACATTTTATATCTAGATAGCAGAAGTAATATCGGTTTCAAATCTTGTTCTATGTAGGTGGATGTAGTTATTAAACTCCAACATTACTTGATCTGCTCTTTCATAACTTCAGGGGGGTTGGGGTTAACACTACTAATTTTTCATCTCATCACACAGGCACAAATTACTGATTTTATTTTTTTAAAAAAACAAATAATAATGTTCAAGTCATTGTATTTTTCTTCTTGTTAGATCGGTAAGCTTATGAAACTGATTTTTCTCTTTGTGTGTGTGTGTGTGGTTACAGTTTTATGAGTAAATATATTCTCTGTAACTTTCTCTCTCTCTCTGGTGTTTGGTTATATATATTTATAAAGCAAGGAGGGTCAGGTATACCAAACCTCTTCCTCCTTTCAAAACTTTGTTGGAGTAGCCTGATAAATATATTACGAGTAAATACTCTGTAACTTTCTCTCTCTCTCTGGTGTTTGGTTATATATATTTATATAGCAAGGAGGGTCAGGTATACCAAACCTTTTCCTCCTTTCAAAACTTTGTTGGAGTAGCCTGATAAATATATTACGAGTAAATACTCTGTAACTTTATGACTTTCAAAAGCTACAGTCGAATGGTCAGAACAATTCCACGTACTACACGTGTAAGTAATTCGACGATACCCGGCTTCAGAAAAGAAACCTTATACAACTTGCTATATGCTGTAGCAACAAGTAGGAGTTTCTCTGTCACTGTATTTTCCTTGGGCTTACTTACGTTACAACATTCGTGTTAATCAAATCTCATTGTGAATTCTTTGCGATTGTGTCATTCCTCCCAGCTAATATAAATGTATTGAACAAGGACCACAAAAGAAGGTCCACTGGTGAGGCTAAGAGGTTTCAAAAGCGACAGCTTTAGAAAACGTTATGCAAATATCCAATCCATAAAATATATTCAGGAAAATTCGCACAAATAAAAAAAAAATCGATAACTCTTTAGACTTCTCTTTCAAATTATGATCAAAGAATTTCTCAATTAAGTTTCTTAAACTTTTAATATAAATATTTTATTGTATTAAAAATAAAATAGTTTGGAATAATTTATTTTAATTTTAAAATAACGGGGTTGGGTAGGAAGGATTTGAAACATTTCCATATTGTAATAACAATTGAGCTTTACTCAGGAAATCTGAGTCTGTTAATTAAGTTCCTCGTAAAGCTATTCGAGGGATATCTTCTCTAGCCATTCTTAATTTTTAAGTATCAGTTTCTCTAACCATCCCTAATTTTAAAGTGTCAGTTTAGAGGGAAAGCAGCTACTAAACATCGACCATCGCTGTTGAACTACGCTTTATTAACAAATTGTGTGATTGTTCGACTCGTTATAACACCCTATGTACTGAAAGGAAGTGCATGTTTCCTGAAGAGACTCGAACTTTCGACCCCAAGTTATGAGTCGAGTACCCTAACGACATTGTGATAATGAAGAAAAGTTTCGTCTCAATATTATTTAACTAATAGAGTAAGATGAGTCTTTCTAATGGTTAAAGTAAGGATTTTACGAAATTCCGTCAGTGACAAAATATGCTTCATTTTGGCAAACTAATAAATCCAAAAATGAACGTCGTCAATGGACCAAATGTCTACTACTTCCAGGACTTAAATTACGCCCGAACTTAAAACAACAACAATTGCAACAAACAGTTTTTAAAATTTTGTAACCCCTTGCCGCCCACATTTATATAATTTTCTTTCAATGTTAGAAGCCATAGACAAATTCAACCCCAACAAGACATGTTACTACGAGGATGCATAAACAAAAACAAAAAGACACAAGAAAACTTGAACAAGAAAAGTTAGAGAAATGTCGTAACTGAATATATTTTACGTTGATGAAAATTCTGCTTGAAACTCTGTCCAAGTTAACAATGGTTTTCGCCTTTTTTCTGTCTGTCATATGTTGTTTTATCTTTGATTAAAATTAAGGATATTTAAGAAGTTCACGTCTAAGGTAACTAGCGCTTATACTTGTCCTTAAATATTTTAACAACAAGAACTGTTTATAAATTGAGGCATGCTTGTTTTGACGTAATTATACTAATAGACATAATATAACTAGACTATATGCATCATGCTTCATCATGAGTGCTTTCTAGTAACGTTTAGATATAGCAATCAGTCGTCACTAAACAATAAACGTCGCATCTCATTTCCAGATTAGATATGCCGCCACTAATAAAACTAGGCTTAGTGCAGATGTGATTATTTACTTGAATAACATTTCACGACTAGTGGAAAATAGTCCCTGGTTTTAGGCCAACTATAAAACAGTATCAAAGGTCCAGGATTAAATGTAAAAGCTATTCATTAGTTTATGGTTGACAACCTGGATAATAAATGTGAATGCTCGATAGGATAGGCTGTGTCATAAGTTCATACTTGTTATGGGGATTAATCTTTTCAATGCAATGATTTTTGACCGACTAGAAATGAAACATTTTTTCGTATTAAAAAAAAGAAAACAAAAGCTTTTATTCAATGAAAACTGGCAGTCAGCTACTTCACGCTTCTTCCAAACTTTAGAAGGAAGATAAGCACAACGGCAGTGTTATGTATTTATAATGTTTGTTTGTTTTGAATTTCGTGCAAAGATACACGAGGGTTACCTGCGCGAGCCGCACCTAGTTTATCAGTGTAAGATTAAAGGAAAGGCAGCTAGTCATCACCACCAACTCCCAACTCTTGAGCTACTCTTTTACCAACGAATAGTGGCATTGACCGTAACATTATAACGCTCCATAGGCTGAAAGGGCGAGCATGTTTGATGTGATGGGAATTCGAACCCACGACCTAAGTATTAACTTTGTCAGAATGGACGTTCTAACTGTTAGATGTCGGTGTACAGTTTATACTTTCTTTAATCGTGTAGTTGATGGTAGTATTCTAAACAAAAAGACGGTTTTCGTACTGCCTGTCATATAGCTAACAACCTCCATCAGTTTTGACCAGTAAATATCATTTTGTACTTCATATTATAGGACCTAAGAAACCAGAATTAATAACCCTTGGCAATGCACTAGCGAGGAAATGTGATTGGTTAGAGCATTTGGGACAGCTGCTTTGAAAGCCAAAGCTGAAGGAACATAATTACATTTCAATATAGGCAATATTTTATATATAATACCTCTTTGCAGTCACTATTTACAAACATTACAACAGTACTTGCACTAAGGCAACGTTTTCTTGGAGGCACACATTCTGTTGCCATAAAACAACATTTCACGAACGTCGTTAACCCTGCTGTTGAATAGGTGAAAATCAGATTAGATACCAATGCTGGTCATGGTTCAAACATGTTTTGCTATTATTAGAAGAATCTAATGAAACTTTCCTGACAAAAATTCCTTTCATGTTTGCGGGGCCTTCGTACTGAAATTCACGATTCAAGAACTTAGGTGACTGGTTTCAAGGGAGTGGCTGGCAAGTTGCCATCTTAATGTTAGTGTGTCTACAAGTGGAGAAGCTTATTTCATCATAAAGGCTACACATCCTACAAGGACTAGATACGCACATTGAACTACATGCATATGAAGGATACGAAATGAAGGTAACTGTATGGATGTCACAGGTTCGTTCGAGAAAATCCCAGTCTAACCATTAATCACTCGTTTAAGTACAATCAGTTGTTTCTACGAATATCTGGAATATCTAATACCATGGTTATTCAGCCCGGATTACAACAACTATGCACAAGGATTCTTAGTTCATACAAAATCCAAACTTCAGTAAAATTCTGCAAATAATGTGTGAAAAATTAAATACTTCCAACTCATAATGTATGTAACAATGAACTACCTACAACTTATAAAGCGTGTAATATTGAGCTATCTCCGATTTATAATGCGTATACTAGCGAAATATTTTCAATTTATAATGTATGTACGAATGAACTACCACCAACTTATAATGTGTGTAATGATGAACTACCTCCAACTTATAATGTGTGTAATGATGAACTACCTCCATCTTATAATGTGTGCAATGATGAACTACCTCCAACTTATAACGTGTGTAAAGATGAAGTACCTCCAACTTATAACTCAAACATTCCGCTCTCCTTCTTTCCACAAGGTTTCATCAACTAATGTATGATAGCTTGTAGCCAGAGTTACAAACACTTCACGTCTACTAATACTCCTATCTGTTAAGTTGATAACCTCTATAAACACTTCACGTCTACTTATACTCCGACATGTTAGTTTGATAACGTTTATAAACACTTTACTTTAATAATAACACTTCATGTCTACTAATACTCCTACTTGTTAGGATAATAACATTTATAAATACTTCACTTTAGTAATAACACTTCATGTCTACTAATACTCCTACTTGTTAGGATAATAACATTTATAAATACTTCACTTTAGTAATAACACTTCATGTCTACTTGTACTCCTGCATGTTAGGTTTATAACGTTTATAAATACTTCACTTACACTTGTACTCCTACATGTTAGGTTGATAACGTTTATAAACTCTTCACGTCTGCCATTCATGAACAGATATAGTAAAGAATCAACTTATTTGTTGACAGTGTTTTTACTTCTTGTAAGTGTAATATAAAATGAATGAAAGGAGATGTGACTAGAGTTGTAATGTTCAACAACGCAAGATTGATGATTGCGCTCGTTTCTGCGGATATTGAGTTTTCAAAATTATGGTGCTTTCCTCAAACAGATAATTAAAGTAAAACAATACATAAGGCGCTGAACAACTAAATTTAAATAGAAGAAATAAAAATGTATTGTCCCTTGCTGGTACAGCGGTAAGTCTAATAATTTGTAACGCTAAAATCAGTGGTTCGATTCCCCTCGGTGGACTCAGCAGGTAGCCTGATGTGGCTCTTGCTGTAATAAAACACACACTCACCTCAACAAGTATTGTTTTACGGCATTATAATCTGACAGACATTTCCACTATTTGTTGGCTAATAGTTGCTAGTGTGTAAAGTTTAATAGTTGTATTTCCTCTTAATCTATAACTTCACTTATGCAGAGAGCTCTCAAGCAGCTTTTCGCGAAGCTGAACAACAAATAAAGTTATTTGGACGTCACTCTACTAACCCAGAACACGCTTCAAAGACGAAGAGAAGTATCGATGAGGGTATTGATTATATTAAACATTAAAAGAAATATAAAAGAACGTTTCAAAAACTGAAATGTCACAGTAACAAAAAATACATAAATGAAAGCTTGCAATACTTACATTACTAGTTTGTTAAATGATTTATGCTTAAGTTTTGGTAGTTTAACTGAGAAATGGACATGTTAAGATGCTGGGTGCAAAAGTACCTTAACAGCAAATGAAGAGATAGACAAGCGCCAAGTCGAAACACAGTCGGTTTAGATTCGAATTTCCGTCACACAAAACGTGCTGGCCGTTTCAGAGATGTTGGAGTTAACGCGGCGTGCAATAACACTATTCGTTAACAATTTGGCACTGGGAGGTGATGACTAACTACCCTCCCTCCACTTGTATACTGTTGAAGTAAGGACGGATGTGTAAATTTACGAAAAACTGAAAACAAAATAAACACATCACGACATACTTATCCAGTGTAACAGTACTTTTTTTTATATATAATTGTTTAATTATGCTGATGGTATGAGTAGCCTAACCCTCAAAGTATGAGGTGTTAAAGTCTTGGATAATTTTTTTTATATATATTCTATATTGATGTTGAGGTCCACACACAAGCAACAATTATTGAGTAAACGCTCGAAATGTAACATTGTAACGTATGACCGGACAAAAAAGAATTAAGAAACTAAAATAACTACACGTTTTTCAACACATTTCTATTTTTTCTAATAATTATTTTAAAACTTGTAAAACTATGGTAATTAATTAATTTTCACCATTATGTTTTATTTTGTAGTATAGATTTCTGAGATTAAGTACAATTTGATATAGTAGGCGGTCTATTCTCTGCCCTCGGCGAGAATAGCTTATTTGGTAAAGAAATCCAGCTATCATTAAATACTTCAAAGAGTACGTCTAAAATGTATTAAAACTAATAAGTATTAGTAAAATTAAAATATTATTGTGACTAACAACAATTTGAAGACGCGGGATTTATACATGTGGAAATGGCGAAGGTGATTACAAACATAATGTCATAGGTAAATTAAGTTTTTGGTTTCAGGTCTTATTTTTTTTTGCCCCCCGCTAGTACAGCGGTAGGTCTCCGGATTTACAACGCTAAAATCAGGGGTTCCATTCCCCTCGGTGGGCTGAGCAGATAGCCCTTTGTGGCTTTGCTATAAGAAAAATATACAAACTTATTTTTTTTTTATTAAACTTTACTAATTTAATAGCAATAACACTTAAATCGAAATCACTCTTCTCGCTTTTAAATGTACTTCAACCGTTACCTTTGAATTTGATATTTCACCCACCATATTTATCGATTAAAAATGAATTTCCTCTATATTTACTATTCGGAAAACATTTGAATTATAGTTTAACTGACAATATTGATTATTAATGTAACCTTATGTTTGCGATATTTTTGTTTAAGCTCATTTGAATCTGTTGGTTAGAGTTATGCAATATGTGATACTTTTGTTTAAGCAGTTAACAATGTTAAAAGTAATTATGATGCTCTTCGTCAACTCAACCTCACGAATACAATGTTTTCATTAACATTTCTAAACCTAAGAATGTAAGATTTCATACTTATACAGACCACGTTCGATCTACCTTTAGTTTGTATAACGTTGTTGTTGTTTTGAATTAAGCACAAAGCTACACAATGGGCTATCTGTGCTCTGCCCACCACGGGTATCGAAACCCGGATTTTAGCGTGTAAGTCCGCAGACATACCGCTGAGCCACTGGGGGGCAACGTGGTTCCAGATTGTTAATACAATTGCCGTACGACTCTTGTTTTCTGAATTAGCTTTACATTTATATTTACGTGTAAAAATTAGATATTTTCATTTCATGCTTAGAATTTTAACATAAACATTTGATTTTTTAATACTATAAAGGATTGATGGAGAGTCAGAGGTTAATGAAGCCAAATATTTGTTCTTAAAATCAGATCTGTTTACAGATATTTATTCCATATTTTTCTTAATTTCCTCATTACAGATTTTAAATTAGTGGTATGTGAAAATCACATTTTAAATCTAACATATTCTTTAATCCCAGAACCCATTTGTAGGGCTTGACAAAAGCAAAGAATTTTTTTATGCATCATAAAATATATATAGCATAGGTATTAAATACATAGGTTGGTGAAGCAAAGAAACTTTTCCGATAATAAAATAATTGAGCAATCGCTTAAAGCAAAGATATCCTTTGGCCTTACTCCTCTCAAAATTAATTTACACTTTTTATGATTCAGTGTATGAATTGGACTAAATACGACAAAAAACAAAACAGAACAGTAGTTAAAAAAAATTTGAATTAAAACTTTTAATTATAATTTCGTTTGTAAAAACAACACAATATCGACCATATAATTACTGACGAGGCCTTTTGTTATTACCAGAGATCGTAAAGACAAAAAATTCCTAATGTTGTTTATGAATACAAATAACAGTACATAAAGCTACATATGAGAAATGGCCCGGTATGGCCAGGTGGGTTAAGACGTTCGACCCGCAATTCGCGGGGTGAATTCCCGTCGCACCAAACATCCTCGCCCTTTCAGTCGTGGGGACATTATAATGTTACGGTCAATCCCACTATTCGTTGGTAAAAGAGTAGAACAAGAGTTAGCGGTGGGTGGTGATGACTAGCTGCCTTCCCTTTGGTCTTACACTGCTAAATTAGGGACGGCTAGCGAAGATAGGCCTCGAGTAGCTTTGCGCGAAATTCAAAACAAAAAAAAAGGTTGTCCAGAAATAAATCTCGTTTTTTAATTACGAACTTTGGAAAAGTATAAACCATTGTAGTAAAACATGCTTTAATCAAAGTAACAGCTATTTGCCTCAATACACTTTTGGTAACGATGCTGTTTATGCCACCGCTAAATAAATCAGAGTTTCTGTGGTCGATGAACTTCCTGAAAGTTTCTTCTGCAGCTGCTTGGGTTTGAAAGCATTTATTGTTCAAAATGTTGTCTTGAGAAAATGAAATTATATAGGGGAAGGTCTTGGGAATAAGTTATTATGATGACTACTTCCATTAATGTGTTTTTATCTAAGAATGGCTTCCTTCCACAACCTTCGTGGTCTTCAAGACTTTCATCTCCATGTCAAAGCCTTTGGAACCAACGCTGAACTTATGTTCAATAACAAATCTATGGTCGAATGCCTGGTTAATGTTCCCTGTAGTGTCGGTAGCTTTTCGTCCAAGTTTTAAATCGTAGAAGAAAATCAGACGAAGTCCTTCTTGTCCATGTTGCCTTGGGAGATGAGAAACTTACTCTGAGTAGAGATGAAACAGCAGACAATTAAGACACCTTGTAAGTGACAAAAGAAAGTGACTTAGAAGGTGGAACAGTGAATAGAGAAAAAAATTATTCATACTAAAGATTTTATATACATAATAAGCTGGCGCAGATAGACTTTGAGTAACTTTGCGCGAAATTAAAAAAACAAAAAATATGAGAAACTGGGAGAAGACTCACTACCCACATAAACGAGCACAATCATCAACCTTGCGTTGTTGAACATAAATACGACTCTGGCCACAACATCCCCTTTCATTCATTTTACTTTACCTTTCCAACTTTGGATCAAAAGCATTGAAGTAATATACTTTATCAAGGGAAACGTTATTATTCTTATAAAAAATTCTGACAGCCAAGACACGTTTATCGTTGTGAAAGCTCGGAAACCAACCTGAATTTTCTTCAAAACTGCGAAATAATTAATAAACAAATTAAAAAAACCGTCAATGTTAATAAGCTCTCTCTGGAGTTTAGAGAAATCAAGATTGCTTCAATCTCCACACTGTACAGTTACACGAATGGGATTGATATTTACCAAATTGCACAAAATTTTTATATTTAGTATCACCGATATTATCGGTTTAACAGAAACTTACAAAGTAATTGTTACACTAAGATTTACATTAGACATTTTTTACTGAAACGCAGGATCTACATAAACTTCTTCAATTTCTACGTTTAATGTGTTTCACATCGTTGATTACTAAGCTTAAGTCACGTATTGGTTCTTCAGTTATAACATTGTTATCAGCTTGTGACATTTATAGTTTTCTTGTGCTTTATTTACATGTTGGATTACGTATTAATTACACAACATTTTCAGTATGATTATTATGATGTGCCTGTGGCATATTCTATTCTTAACCTAAAGTGTGTTGTTATTGTTTTCAAATGGTTCTCAGTGATTAACATGTAGCACTGTTAAGATATAATTTACATGCACCATTTTCGGTTGTTAAAGTATTAGAACATGTGTCATATTTCAGAGTGATGTGTAGCTATTAGAGGTTGAGTCACACTAATTGTTACAATTTATGCCTGAGACCAAAAAACTACAAGTTGAAATATATTTTTACTTCGTGTCCATCAGATGTGCTAGAACTCTGATAGCTTAACTGACTACCAACCATGGTTAACTAGTTCACGTGTTTCACGTGCACGTAAAGCGTGTTATCTGCATAAGGAACAAGACTCTTTCCATTATCTGATAACATGGAGACATATTTTGTTTTCTAGAAAAGGACGCCAGTCTTCTGTTGGTAGTTCGTATTTTCAAAACTATCCGTTAGTTGATTGGGAGCATCTGGAAATGAAATCAAAATTGCTAACAGGCAACTACGCTTTCAATCTGTTTTTAAAGAACTTCCTACAACTTGATGCAGCATTTTATGACTGGGCAACATTCTTCGAGAGTAAGTTAATAATTATCGACAACTTTCTGCACTCTTATCATCAGTTTTACTATCATCAACTCCAATTCACGTGCTCTATCTGTAACTTAGTTGTTGCTACAGTGCAGTGGTTCCCAAACTTTTTCAGCTTGTTACCCAATTCAACATGCCACATTAAGCATGTTACCCCTTTCACAAAATGTTTTCAACATTGATATATATGGCTAAATTAAACTAGAGATATATTGCACTTTATTTATTTACAATTTATTTATATAATTTATTTACACTCAATTACACTTTTAATTATTGTATTTGATCATTGTGCATTTCCAATGAATATTGCTAAAGATGTCAAGAACATCAGTGGGATGGATGGAGTTGCATACTTGAAGCTAGTTCAGGAATTCTTGGCTTTGTGGTTGAAAGTGCCAGCCTGGCATCGTTTGAAACATTCAAGCGAGTCCTCTTTTTTGTTTTCATCCCCAGCACGGTTGAGAACCCCTTCTCGCACAGATACGTTGTTGAGAATGATACCAACAACTTCAAGGCTCTCTTGGACAGAGTTGGCGAGTCAGCTAGTTGTGAAATCCAAAAGGAATCTGAATTTTGGTTTTGGAATTTGACTTTCAAGGTTTCATTTGCTCGCATTGTGATCCACTCCTCCTTTGCAGGGAAATCATCATCATGAATGGCCTCATCAGGTACAGAAAAGGGATGAATGATCCACTGAAGATTGGTTGTTTTTTGGTCACTCTCTGAAAAGTAGTGTTACATGCTTGTTTCAAGCCCCTTTAAATGGTCGCTCATCTCTTTGTTGATGGTCTATAAAAGTGATCCAGTATCATAACTATTCTCCTCAACAAACTAGTCTAGGGTGGGAAACTGAGCGATCACTCCTTTCTCCAAGCATCGAATCCAAAGTCTCAGTTTTCCCAGAAATGCAGTCACAGTGTGATGGGCATCAATGACAGTCGTGTTTTGGCCCTGGAGTTGCAGATAATCACTGTTCAGCTCCGCAAATATGTCAGCCAAGTAACAAAGTCGACCAAGCCATTCCTTATCAGTGAACTTGGTAGCAAAAGGAGATTCTTCTCGTTTCAGAAATTCCTGAAGAGCCGTTCGGAGCTCAATGACTCGACGTACAACCTTGCCTCGTGACAACCAGCGAACATCGGTGTGGTAGAGCAGAACTTGATACTGCTCTCCCATTTCCTTGCACAGCTCCATGAATACGCGCGAATTCACATCCCTGAACTTGATGAAATTGACGATTTTCAACACATCTTCAAACACTAATTTCAGATAACCAGGCAGGCTTTTTGATCCAAGAGAGTACCGATGAATGATGCAATGATCTACAGAAATTTCTGGAATCACAGCTTGTATGAGGCCCCGTAATCCACGATTACGACCCATCATCGACGGTGCTCCATCGACGGAGACCTAGATTAAAAAAGAAAAACTATTATAGATTGCGTCAGTTAGTCATTCTTACTTATCTTTTGCGTTATAATTATATGGTTTTAATTTAATTTAATTTATTTTGGTACTTTAGTATTTCAGTACGACAAGCACGATACTTTTTTGTGAATTATGTATAAAATATTAGCTACACTATTGCTACTTGTACAATAAATAAAACTACATGACTATATGCCATGTAATTCATTGTATTTATACTAATCTAGACTTTATATAAACATCTCTCCCTACCTGTTGAATGCTGCTCCAATCCAATCCATTCGTGGTAAAGAAACTGTTGATGATATTGAAGATATCTTCTCAGTTCGTGGTTGTCAGCAGATCTTCGCATAATAGGAACGCTTCCTTGATCTTGTCCTAGTGGACGTAAGGAACGAACCCAAGGAGAACAGCACAACTGGCTACGTCACACGATTCATCAAATTGCAAGGAGAATTTGCTATATGAGCGTTCCTTGATCTCTGTTGTAGCTTGGGACAGAATATCTGATGCCATGTCATCGACTTGTCGGCGGATTGTGTTGTTTGATAGAGATATGACACTCAGTTTCTTCGCTTGATCCTCTCCACATACCTTGCTTACCATCTCGTATGCACAAGGCATAATCAAATTCTCTGCAATGGTGTGGCATTTTTGTTGTTCGGCAACTTTATATGCAACAAAGTAAGATGCTTCGACCGCAGCTTGAAGCTTTTGGTCTTGAATTCCAGATGAACCAAACTGGATATTCTTCAGTGCTACAGCCCGGCGCTGAAAATAAGCCTGATCCTCATTTTGAAGATTTGGATGGCACTTCTGGAGGTGAGCTGAGAGTTTTGATGGCTTGAGGCTTTCATTTGTCAACACTTTGTGACATACTGCACATTGTGGCCGATCCTCTCCACCAGAAGGTAAATTCACAAAACCCTGGCGAAGAAAGGCGTCAGAGTATTTTATTGTTTAATCTGCAGAAAAAAAAGTTTGTTTGTTTGTTTGTTTTGGGAATTCGCACAAAGCTACTCGAGGGCTATCTGTGCTAGCCGTTCCTAATTTTGCAGTGTAAGACTAGAGGGAAGGCAGCTAGTCATCACCACCCACCGCCAACTCTTGGGCTACTCTTTTACCAACGAATAGTGGGATTGACCGTCACATTATACACCCCCACGGCTGGGAGGGCGAGCATGTTTAGCGCGACGCGAGCGCGAACCCGCGACCCTCGGATTACGAGTGCACGCCTTAACGCGCTCGGCCATGCCAGGCCCGCAGAAAAAAAAAAAAAGAAGAAAAACTGCATAAAAAGTGTGAACAATGTGAACTTATTATTTATTTTTAATGGCATTCTAGATAGTTTTAAAAGAGCTTATTCAGCATAGGAATGATGAAATAGTAGGTAAATACTAACTATACTGCACAGGGCAGTACACATACATACCAGGTTTTGTCTACCTCGGCTGATGCTCACATAAAAACTGACAGTGTGAAATAGAGGCAACCTCAGGCAGTGAGTGACGCGTACTGGACACGTCGATGAGTCATCAGGGTTACTGAGTGACTTGTGTTCTGAAGCATACTTGTCAAAATACTTTAAGATTACCACACACTTAGACACATATTTTTTTCTTTTCTACTATTGTATATTAGTTTTTGATGTTTTTTGTTATTTGGTTTAACTTTATTACATACTTAAAATAGGTTTAATTTACAACTTTACATACTAAGACTAAGTTAACATTAATCCTAATACCAGCTACCTCAATGTTTTCTTGATTTTCAGAATTTTAACTTTTTTCTGTCACCCCTCCATTACCCTCGATAAATTGTTAAATTACCCCCAGTTTGGGAACCACTGCTATAGTGGCTGGAGACAAAGATATCCTCTTTTTCTTGGTTGTTTGCTTTTAATTAATTCGTTCCGACAGGAAATGTAGAACAAAAAGTTAATACAATTAATCAGATGATAAAACGAATATTTTATCAGTTTAAGAAGAAATGTTAAAACTAACCGTCCTCTCACTTTTAAATCCGGTGCATACGTATAGCTGATACGTATAGCTTTACTTGAAATTAAAAACAAACAAATCATAAGAGGATAAAGTAAATATAAGAGTAATAACCACAAAACTTGTATTAAAACTAAAACAAACAATTGTGTGAAAAAACAGTGCTCTAGTGAACCAGAATTAGTGACAAGTTTACAAACCTATAACCTTTAAATCTGGATATAGATTCCTTCTGGTTGATGCGCAACTGTTTATTTCAGGAAAACTTTGTACAATAACCTAAAGTTATGTTAAGGTTTGTTTTCCAAGAAATGACCTAACATTTGATGATAAAAACATGGACCAGAAGGATTGTGTATTGCATTACTACAAATTGATGCATTAGATACATTAGTTACTGGTATATTAACAGCAACTTAGAACTAATGTGAACATATGGACTTGTAGCTGACATTTTATAATAAGAATCAACAATATGGTGTGTGATATTTTCACTTTCTCTTATCACTAGAATGTCTCATTGGCACTTATCTAAGATAAATTGATTCATCATTTGTGGAATAAAGAATGGTTTGATAAAATATCTGTATCTAAAACAAACAGCATTTATTCATACAAACCAACTGCGGTTTAGTGCAGCAGCTATGTAACATTAGTTATAAATACCATATAACTGATTCTTTGACTCTGAACCTGTACAATAACAGCATGGTTTAACACAGTAATTAATAAAACATTATTATAGTCACTCACGACGAAAAACCTACTTGAAGTAAAAATGTATCTCAGGATGGCTGGTATGGGTATTAACACTTACTAATAAAGCAGAGAACAAGCAGTTTTGACCTTTTTGGGTTATCTTAACACTTTGTAAGCCAAATGATGACGAAAGAAGGTTGAAACGTTGTTCTGTAATTTATAAGTTTGTGTTAATACCCATGCCAGCTGCCCTGAGATGCATTTTTACTTGAAGTAAGTTTCTTGTCATCACGTATTTGATGCATCGTTTGTTAGGTGTTAAAACATGCTACAATAATTACCTGATACATAGTTTAGTTTTCTGAGTTAGGGCACAATGAACTTCTAGTCAGTTTCTTTGATAGCACAGACTGGACTGACTGTCCATTTCTAGTCTGTAAACTTAGAGTTTTAATTACCAACAGAATGATTTCAAGCCAGAAATCGACTAATGTTGGTCATCCAACTATCAATACCAACATTTATTGGCACTGATAAAGTTTCATCTTATCTGAAGAGCTCGCAGAATTAGACTAAAGTTGTTGGACAGAAAAAAGTCAGTTAAGAATCACTTCGTTAAAGGTTACAAATGTGTGCAAGTAAGAAGTCGGGTGACTTAGTACGTTCCATCTGCCGGAAACCATCGTTGATGTATCACCACCAACGCCTCTGTTAATGTGTGGTTGGAGGTAATATATGTATACAGTGTTAGCTATTGTTTTGTGGACAGACAGAGCTTTGACTGTTGAACGATAAGTTTTATTTATTTTTAAACATTCGTGAATGGATATTTAATTCCAAAATCCTGATTTGGTTTGAAATATGCGCAAGCCCCCACGAGGCTGTCCTGCGCGAATTTAACAGTGACAGACTAGAGGGGCGGTATCTAGTCAACACTACCCATCAGTTTCTCTTTTACCGACGAACAGTGGGATTGACCGAAACTTTATAATATCCTGGCGCCTGAAAGAGTAAGCATATGTGGCAGGACATTACAACCCGCAGTTTGTAATTAGATGCCCTAACCACTAGTACTCCAAGGCGCAGATTGAATTTGTTCGAGGCAAAAGGTATCGAACCAGGAATCGTAGGATTCATAGTTTAGGCACGTAACCACATGGTCAGGTACGACCCCATTGTTTAGATGTTGGTAGTTTCCTACTATCGTCTGGTTGTGACGAAACTTTCAAACTTGATTCATTCTATTAGAGGTGTTGAAAGAAAAGGTTAAATTTGACCTCTCGAAAGAAATAATAAAGTTGTGAAATTTCGGCAACCTAATGAATGTTACACGTAACAGGTATTAAATGATCAGTAAAGTTCCAGTGGTGGTACCAAACTAATATGAAATATCTCTACCTTAATATAGATTCCTCACTAAAACATATTAATGCAGCTGTACCAAAAACTTTTTATGTAAATTAAAATAATAGCACCCACGGTTAAAATCGATACACAACTGAAAACATTTTTTTTTTTTAAATTGAGGCCTCAACGTCATTACCAGGAGTGGGTTGCACGAGACGATGGTATCATATATTTAAAGGTGTAACGTCGAAACACAGTCAACTTTTTAGAAGCGATAAATTGAACGTAATTAAAATCTTAGTGTCCATTTTATTGGTGAGTTACTTGTGATTCTAACACTTCACACAGTTCATACTTGTTTGTTGATATCGCTGCACAATACACTCATACACTCGCCGATCCTAATTTTTTGAACTGAAACTACGAGAAAGGCAGTCAGCCAACAATATTTATCAGCAACACTGGGCTACTTTAATCGAATAATGGGACTTGACCGTCATTTTTTTAGCGCATACATAGCCCAAAGATTCGGGGTACGTTTTTGCGTCAACGAGCCTCAAACCGTGGATCCTCAGATTCATAATCCGGACACTAGCCACTGAGCCACGCTTGATCCTTTCCTGGAATGATCTTTGTTTCCAGCGGGCAGAGTTTGATCAGCTTGTAAATAAATACAGCTGTAAGTAATGTCTGTATTATTTTCTTAAGCTATAAATCCCTCTATTAACTCCATGCCTACAGTACTTATCAATTTTAGTGGGGACAAAATAGTTTGTTTACATAGCTTCTCTTTTACAAACTGCCAATAGTTCTCTCTGATGTTGTATATCCATAGACTTAACACTATACTAGCAGGGGGCATTTAATGTGGTAGTGCCATTAGAAAAGAACAAAAAAAAGATGCTGTTAAACAGTACATTTTATGTTTTTCATGAATATTCTTTATTTATTACTGTAAAAGGAACTAAAATGAAAAAAAACAAGAAAGTTATTTGGTCAGATTCGCGAAAATAATGAATAGTAATAAGAAATATTCTTCATATTGTTTAATGTAATTCAATATGGTTACATGAGCTGAAGGTTCACCCAGTGACTTAAAACTTGTGAGGAAGGATTAATTGTTTGTTTCTTTGTTTTGAATTTCACACATAGCTACTTGAGGGCTATCTGTGCTAGCCCTCCTTAATTTAGCAGTGTAAGACTAGAGGGAAGGCAGTTAGTCATCACCACACACTGTCAACTCTTGGGCTACTCTCTTACCAATGAATAGTGGGATTGACCATCACATTAGAATGCTCCCACGGCTGAAAGGGTGAGTATGTTTGGCATGACAGGAATGCAAACCCGCAACCCTCAAAGGAAAAATTAATAGTTACACATGGTTCAAAAGTCAATAAAACTGTAAGATTAAGAAGAAACAGAAGATGTATATTGTCACAATGTGCTGTCATTTTAGCACAATAAAAAAGTAATTTACAATTATTTCATAATTTTTATGGTGGTTATGAGGACGTTTAGATTGGCTGATAATTTAAAAGTTACAGCTTGCAAAATAACAGATAAAATAAAATTTTTACTGACAGCAAACATCATCTGATATTTATGAAGGAGGTTTAAAGAACTACATAAGTGAAATTGGAAAATTTTCAAATGAAGTATTTTTAATCTTAACATGAAAAATCACTTTGCAATCATAAGAGTCAAAAATGACAACATATAATTAAAATATTTGTATCATTACTGTCAAATTTGTCATGACACAACTAGTACCTTCACAATCACAATAGGTATACTGCCATGGTTAAAAGTTCATGTCAAATACACAAGTCCATTGTGATAAAATTAATTACTGAAATAAAAGTACACATTACCTCTAAAGTGTCAAAATTGGTCAGATCCCAGTGGTGGGTAATTTTTTCTGAATAACTTTTCCACAATTCAAGAAATATTACAGCTGAAAGTAAATAAAAACAAAGTGATAAAGTTTATTATCACTAAAGACAGAAATTGCAACAGAATACAAATTACTCTTTAAACTGATATGGCTTATGATAATTTATTCAACTATTTTTGTTCACCAACGTGTTAGTAATAACAAACTTTGTAAAGTGTTTTCTTTTTTCCTTGAAAAGTCCCAAATTACAGACAAGATATCTCAAAGTAATAACATGCGTTTGGAATTAATTTGAAGTGTTTGATGTGAGACTTAAAGTCTTGAGTGTGTAGCAAATTTGATGTGATTTATGTTGGTTTGAAATTAAGACCATTTCAAGTGTTGCAGGTATACGATGTTGGACGTTTTTATGTTGAAGTAACCCTTTCACTATGGGCATCCATTACCACACATATCATGAGGATTTTCTTGGTGAGTTACTTTCCCAAAATTCAGGTCTTTTGTAAGGTCAGTTTGATGTTACTGGGTATGGTAACATGAGCATACATGCACCCTTTCATTGTAACTTCTACACTGTTATCCAGACACAGGGGAAAGATCAATATAATAAATTTATATGTGTATGTGGTGTGGACAAGAAAAGTGGCCCCCTTGAAAATGCTGTTAATTTGTTATATATTTTATTAGATAATAGAAAAATGTGTAAAATGCACTTAACAAGATCTGTTCCAATATGATATCAAATAAATTAACATTTTCAAGGGAGAGGCACTTTTTGTTCTCTCCTTGTATATAAATGTATATTGTTATTAAATTTAAGCTATTTTATATGAGTCATAGTTTGTAGTTATTCTAGAATGAAAAAAGGCATTATTTATATTAATTTCCTAATTGTTTATAGTGGTCAAATCTATCAAGCCCACACAGAGTTTCATTACTAAAAATAACAGACAAAACATTAAGTTTTTTTTTGTACAAAAATGTTTGATAATTATCTGGAGGTTATAAAAATTTTATATGTGAAATTTGAACATTTTCTGATGCATACAAGCAATTTTATTCTCAAAATCAAAATTACTACGCATGTTAGATAGTCAACACGCTAAAAGAAAATAGGCACAAGAAAAGCATTACTTAAAAAGTCTTCAACTAAATAACAAAAAATTTGATATTTTGTGTATGAAAGATCTAACGGATTCTGAAGAAGAGAATATTATTAATATAACTTTGACATGTAAATATATATTATACTTACCTCAGAGTGACATAAAAACAGCAAAAAAATACAGTAGCACCATTATCAAAAAGATGTGTAATTCTGATAAAAGTGAATGTCTGTCCTAGTTGTCCATATTTACATCCTTTTATGTTACACCGAGGACATAAAATTGTGTCTTTGTAGTGCTCACAAACGTCCTTACTGTAAAAAAAAAATGCAATTTTGTTTTAAGTTTATAGAATAAACACAGCACAGCTGAACATTTAAATCAATCATAACATACAACTATCAATTTCAATGATAATGCCACATAAAATAACTGATTAACTGATATTATGTTTAAATTATTTAAAATATTTTAAGGTACATTAATGGTTCAAAACAAATCAACCAATAAAAATTAATGGTTCCAATTATTACTCTTTGCAATTATTCCAGCTAGAAATGTCTTGTGTGAAAATAATTAATTAGTCAAACACTGATTAATTAGTCCAGTGATTAATCACTTACCACATTCCATCAATTACATATCTCTAAGTAACTGATTTATCTGAGGTATAATTTAGAAAATGATGAAACATGAGTTATAAAAATAATAAACTGTTTGATAAGTCTTTTAACTTTTTTCTCCCCTTATTCATACCTGTGAGCATCACCCATCAAGGTGAAGAACCCATACAGGAAACACAGCACTCCCACTGCTGGGATCAGCATGCAGGTATAAATCCCAGCCAAGCAAAGTAGAGGCCTATTTTCACTCCAAAATATTCCCTGAAAAAATTGAAAGGAACAAACAATGAAGTGATTCTTATCAAACAAAATATAATGGATACAATAACTAATGAGAAACTCCAAAAAATCAATCCATAAGAACCTTTTCTTTATATAAAGATTTGTCTCAATTTTAAACTCTGACTAGTATGAGAGCAAAGTGATTTTCATGCTAAAATTAATAAAATTTATATATCTTTAATATTACAGTTTCCAAATTTCATTTGCATCGCTTCTAGAATCTTCTAACTGAATATCAAGTTATTTTTGGTAAATATTTATGTTATGCATTATTGTCTCTACCCTTACACTACATGAGCTTAGGCCAGTTGTTTAACCTTGTAACCACACCATAAACAATATGAAATAATATTTTTCCTTTCTAAAATCCCTGCAGATCACAATAAAAGCTTATCATTATTTATCCTGACCATCATCAGGCTTGTATCAGTTAAATATGACAACTTCCTAAATACTAAGCCTCTGTAACAACCTAGGAATCACCTTGTATACACTTAGTTCAAATTACAGCATAAAATTATGTAATACACACGATCTTCAAAAGTATATACATATATTACATTACATCTATTTCTTCATTCATATATTCTAATGTTATCTAATAAGAATTTTTTTTACTATTATAACAAACAAAATATGTGCATAAAAAATAACAAAAATCTGGTACTTAATTGTGAATGCTGTAATTTCTTTTGTTGTCAAAGACTTAAAGTATTGAAAGATGCTAACCCAAATTTTCCATGGGGCTGTTTTTCATTTTTTCCCCAAATTATTTATTAATTTCAAACACACAATTTAGAGCACAAAGAATAATAAACACAAAACATTCAATGTGTTATAATTATTACAATTTAACTGGTTTTCTAACTAAACATTGTGCATCAAAACAATTTCCTTAACTGGTTAAACTAAACATAGTGATAGCAGATTTGAATCTACGTTCCAAAAAACTTTAAAGCCATCTTGTGAACGAGATGACATTACACATAAAACAGTATATTAAATATTTATTTTCTAATGGTTATCAATAATGTAATAGCAAATGTCAAAGACTGAAAGAGAGAGAATTATTTACATTTTTGAAAGACTGTATGTAAGAGAACAGATGGCTTGGTAACTATAACTTTATGTTATGTACGAGGAAAATCTGCAAGTCTGAAAGTTGTATTCAATTTGAGTCAATCAAATACAAGTGAAAAGATGTCTAAGTTTGAACACACAAGTGACATCATGTAGAAATGTAAACACTAAGACGTTACAAATTAAAATATTTTACTTATGAAATTCAGAAATTAAAACTACATTATATGACAGAAACATCTGAGTAACTACATATTAATGCTATTAGATCTACATCTGTTTTGGTTATTACCACATCTTTATTGAATTTTATAGCTCAATGAAAATAATACAATAGCAACACAAGTGAATTCTCTCCCTCCTGTCATGACTGACTCTCCTTATATATAATTATTGTATTTAGAATGATCTCTTTCAAAACACAACTAATATGAATAAAACTCCAACTGAGACTGAACATGGCCTTCCATATAAAAGTATTTTTTTGGTAATTTCAATCTTTAGGTAAAACTCAAAACTTTTACCAAGTGATTTTTTATATTAAATAAATAAATTCTGTCCAGGAAATTATTAACACTCACTTCATGTCATCAAGGGGTTGTTTTTTAAATATTGTTAAAAATGAAGCCCAGTTGTTTAATAACCATTTCCTGGGAGCTTTGTCATCTGAAGAATGACATTCCCCTTAATAATATGTCAAAATAAATTGTCAACATAACCATTATTTTACTGATACAGGAAGTGAAATATCTCCAAGTTTAATGACAACTGATAAAAATATGTTAAAGTGTACACTACAGGAGTAACCCTATCACACAAATTCATCAGATCATAAACCTGATATAACACACACTGGCTGTAGAAATAACTGTGAACAATACTTTTAACATATGAAAAATTGTTCTTTCTCACTTTCTCAATACTTTATCGACATCAATCACACTTGGAAAGAATAATCCAATAAATTAACTGACTTCATGTAAAGGAAAGGCAGCTTTGTATGCATGATTGTCAATGAGCTTGGTTATTCTTGAAAAAATAGGAGAAAAACACAGTATAAACACATAAGGCATAAAATATTTAAATATAAAAATATTTAATAAAACAATGTTAACAGTGATTGCAATGACTTTTATTCATCACTATATATCATATCATATATTGGAACACACGTATCATACGTAACAAACCCAAGCACACACATGTCAAGTACTACATGGTTGCCAGGTACCAAGTCTTTTTTAGTAGTTTAAGAAGCCTATAACCATATTATTATTTACCAAATTTTCACTTTCTTATTTTGATGAAATAAGGTTTCATTATACTGTTCTGCTGAACCATTGAAAACAGGATTCAAAACTAAAGCTTACAGAGAAATAAAAGAAACTTATTGGATTGCTAATCTAAATACTCTTCAACCTTTTGGACTTAATCTAGAACCTGGAATCGTTGATCTTCATTCATTGGTTTCATCTTTGCCAAAAAAATTATTTTTATTCTTTGCTTATTTCTTCTCGTATCGTGAAAGCTGAATTGACTGAAACATACAATTTGTTTCAGATAATTTTTCATATAATTTTTTTAATAAACTAATTAGTATATCTTTTTCAACCTGTCTCAAGATGTCACCTTTACTTTACTTATAAGTACAGTTTTAAATACACACATATTCAGCCATTTCTAAAGTAAAATATTCCAAGCATATTTTCACATACATTCTCACCACTAGCCATATTATACTGGAAATAAGATGTTTACACAAGAACATAGAGAAATAGACATTTCTTGGTTGTTGTTTTGAATCAAGCACAAAGCTACACAATTGGCTATCTGTGCTCTGCCCACCACGGGTATCGAAACCCGGATTTTAGCTTGTAAGTCCTCAGACATACTGCTGAGCCACTGGAGGGCAGACATTTCTTGGAAAACCAGTGACGTTTCTGATGTCACTAAACTATCTTTATTTGTATATCACTCATTTGATTACACCACCATTTCCAATTTGTAACTGAAGAAAGGTCCACCTTTCAAAAGTGCTCAAATTATGGAGTTTTTATTTATTTCTATCAAAACATCTTGAACCAACATTTTTGCAACATCTTGAATGACCTGTACAATATATTGTCCAAATAAAAAAGCACACACACCTCCAATACTTATAGTGGGTTACAGTCTAAGAGCAGAATTAACTGACTTCTTTCCAAACTGTTTATTATCAAACGACTCTATGTATATTGTATCACAACACAAAACATCATGTTTTTACCTGTTACAATGCTAACTATATAGGACTGACCTAAAAATTAGGGAAAGTTGCTTACTTTCTACATAAAATATAGAGTAAACCACAGCTGAAATTATTTAAATTAACTGTGCATTGGTTTCCACTTCTGTGTGATTGTATCAGGAATACCAAGGGTTACAAAGATTTTATCTGTTTCTATTAAGACCTCTTGAACTCACGTTTTTCTAACATCATAATTATTCTGTTCTCATAACATCTTTAGTTTTTCACTTATGTTCTGCTATTTCTTTATTCATCAGTTAATCTGTCAATATTACAACTTCCTAAGCTTTAGACAGGAGACAGTGGTTGTATGTACAGGCAGTTAAAACCATAAAATTAAAAGAAAAAAAATGGGGAAATGCTAAGTTGAAACTTTGAAGAAAATAGAAAACCTGGCATTCAGAGAGGAAAAAACATGTTTGTTCATTATATTTCATATTTTTCAGTTTCTCATTTCACTGCACATTGGTAATTTCATTTCTATTAGTATTAGGGTTGAAAAAATAGTAGATAAAATATAAAGTTTAGCCAGAAAAATATCTTTGAAAGAAGTACTTTTTTTACTTTTTACCATGGAAACTCTCACTCAGACTGATTCATTTTAGGCTTTGGAAATTCACAGACAGATCTTTGTGAGAAATATTGATTACTTGTGTACAAAACAGTTATGGCTATTAATTTTTATATTTATGAATATTATTTAGCACAATTAATTTTAGGACTAAAACTTAATCTAGTTGAAATTTATGAGATATTATCAAGTGTTAATAAGTAAAGGTAACCAATCAATCAATCAGTACATTCTGATAATTATAACTTCTTGTTTTCTTTGTATTAACTTATGAATATTGAACACTTCTTGTCAGTTTGCTATATAAAATTAGATTCATTAACTGTTCACATCATGTGATAAATAACAGAACTTCTAGTACACAGTAACAGTCTTATGTCAAACTACATTAAAAAGTACAAGTCTCTAAATTTAACTAGTAAAGTTTAATATGACAGAAAAGTTCAGGTGGACATTCCATCTTGGGATTTTATATATACATGAGAACATAAATCAGCAGCTAGTCAGTACAAGGTCAAAACAAAATATAATGATGATAAGTACAAATCATTATAACCCAAAGGGTATTTTAAGACACAGATATTTAAGTGTTAGCCTTAAAAATAAACACTGTAACTTTTAATTAACAGATTTCTTAACATGATTTCTGCTAAATATTTGGGGGCTATCTGTGCTATATGTCCCTAATTTAGACGAGAGGGAAGGCAGCTAATCATCACTGCCCACCATTAACTCTTGAGCTACTCTTTTACCGATGAATAGTGGGATTCACTGTCACACTGTGATGCCCCCACAATTGAAAGGCAAGCATGTTTGGTGTGACAGGAATTTAAATCTGCAACCCTCAGACGGTGATTCAAGTGCCCTGTCCATCTGACCATGCTGGACTAAATAATTTAAGGATATATCAGTAAATCAAAAGGTAAGCTATGCAAATTTCAAATTCTTACTTGTAATTATGTTTAGTTTATGTTTCTATCTCAATGTAACTTTTAGTTGCCTACTGTTCCTGTCAGTAAATCCTTACATGATATAGAAAAGTTACATCTTACAATTTTGTTATGTTACTTTTCAAAATTTAGAAGTTAAAACTGTTATGTATAAAGCGTTTAAAATGCCATGTGTTGTGTTTGGATTTCTATATCTATCGGTCGAAAAATTTTTTTTGTTATTGTTTATATTATTGTTTCGAAGTTCAAATCAATAAAATATGTTGTTATTCATGTAGAAATTTCTAGAATTAGGTAGATCGATCATTTGTCTATAAATAGAATGTATTTTGGCCTGGTGTCTGTACGAGACGAATCCAGATTACTCTGGAATTCTGTAGAAGTTACACGATTGTTCAAGAATACAGTAGGCCTACTAGTATATAAACAGACGGCGATGCGAGGAGAGTCAGTCAGTTATTCCTTTCACTGTTTTCACTCGATTCAAGAGATGCTGTCTTCGTTTGAGAAAATTTTCAACGTTTTCTGTGTGTTTATTCAACTTGGATTTGTGACTGAAGCTAGATCTACAGAAGCTGGGATTTTATTTCGTCAATCTTTACGATTCATTCGAATTACTGGTTATACTGAAGGTCAACACATACAGGACTGTTTAGGGGAGACCCGTTTTCATTCGATTCAAGAGATGCTGTCTTCGTTTGAGAAAATTTTCAACGTTTTCTGTGTGTTTATTCAACTTGGATTTGTGACTGAAGCTAGATCTACAGAAGCTGGGATTTTATTTCGTCAATCTTTACGATTCATTCGAATTACTGGTTATACTGAAGGTCAACACATACAGGATTGTTTAGGGGAGACCCGTTTTCATTCGATTCAAGAGATGTTGTCTTCGTTTGAGAAATTTTTCAACGTTTGCTGTGTGTTTATTCAACTTGGATTTGTGACTGGAGCTAGATCGACAAAAGCTGTGATTTTATTTAGTCAGTTTTTACGATTCATTCGAATTACTGGTTATACTGAAGGTAAACACGTATAGGACTGTTTAGGGGAGACCGGGGCAAGTTGGAAAACGACAAATTTGAGACATTCATCAAAAACATCGTAAAAAGAACTTCGTCAAATTTATTGGACTGTGAATTGTTTCTGGACTTCTCCATTCAAACTTCGGAATTTCTTCGTGGGACCAAATTCACCCCAAACTGGAATTTTGGATTTCTGATCTGGACTTTTGGACTTTCATTCTGGATCATTCTATTGGACACAGGCCAGTACCATTTTGTATTGTAATTAATTTTGAAGATTGAAACTGAACATCTGTCATTGTTATTATATAATTTATTTTATATCTGTCACATATATAAAAGTTTATTGTAATAAATTATATAAGCTGTTATCTGTGTCTTTCTGTTGCGTTCAGTCCACATGAAAAACGTAACAGAAAATTGGGCTGCTCATCCGGGATAGATCAAACAATTTAATTCTATTCCAAAATTAGATTTATATTCTATACAGATCGACAGCTTGTATATTCAGAATGGCATTCCAACTCGAAGATTTTACAGACAAATTTAATCAGAATTCCTCTTTCGAATTGATCAATGAATTGACAAAACCTGAATTGCTTGATGTTGGAAAACATTTCAATTTGGAAGTGAAGCAAGCAATGAAGAAAGCAGATATCAAATTAATTGTTGTTGAACATTTGGTCAGCCAAAAAGTTTTGCCTCAAAAAGTGGGAACAACAATAGCCTGCCGCTAATTTTGACCCAGATTTTGAATTAAAAAGAATGGAAATTAAAATGAAATTTCGTTTAGAAATTGAAAGCAAACGACTTGAGGCAGAACAGGAAAACAAACGCCTTGATGCCGAAATACAAAAAGAACGCATTAAAGCTGATAAGTACCTCCATTCAGTGAGAAGGCTGTAGATAAATATTTTCAGCAATTTGAAAAACTGGCCCTTAGGCTAAAATGGCCTACCGAATATTGGACAATATTAATTCAGAGTGTTCTCAAAGGTAAAGCTCAAGAAGTATTTTCCAAACTCACGGCCGAGCAGAGCTATGATTACGAGCACGTCAAAAAATGCATTTTGAATGCTTATAAATTGGTGCCAGAGGCATACAAACAAAAATTTCGTGGTTACAAAGAGTTTGACAGCCAAACTTATGTCGAATTTGCTCGTGAAAAAGAAACTCTGTTCGACAGGTGGTGTGATTCCAAAGAAATCAAAGATGATTACACAAAACTCAGATAACTCATATTAGTTGAAGAGTTTAAAAGATGTATTCTCGTAGAGCTCAAAACTTACATTGATGAACAAAAAGCTTCCAACATTCATGATGCTGCTGTCTTGGCAGACGAGTACGCTTTGACTCACAAAGATTTGTCACATAAAAGCAAAACAAATCATACACCAAAGAAACCCAATGACTCATTCAAACATTATGCAAATGTCGACAAAGATAAAAAAGAGCAAACTTCTGATTCTCAAATAAAGACTTCATCTCATTCTCAAAGCTTGTCATCTACCAAAAACGTGTCATTCTCATCCAAAACATGTGCTTATTGTAAGAAACCTGGCCATCTGATTTCTGAGTGCTATAAGCTAAAAAACAAGCCATAACCCCATAATTTCATTTCGCCCTCGTTGGATACATCATTGGTTCCCAATGATTTTGACCCTGTCCAGTCCACTGTGGATTCCAAGTCCAATATTCTTGATGTACCTGAAGATCTTGTTGAGGACAAATTTAAGCCTTTCATCACTGAAGGTTTTGTTTCTTTTGTTGGCGATTCACATCTACAACCAATTAAGATCCTGCGGGACACTGGAGCCTTTCAGAGTTTGATTTTGGAAATTGTACTTCCGTTTTCTGAAAAGTCATCCGTTGGGGCCAATGTGCTCATTTCTGGTGTAGAAGGTGGCGTCGTTTCTGTCCCTCTTCATACATTGGATTTGCATTAGGACTTAGTTTCGGGCCCAGTGACTGTGGGTATTAAATCTTCATTGCCTGTTGAGGGTGTGTCTATGCTTTTGGGGAATGATTTGGCTGGTAGTAAGGTGGTACCAGAAATTCGTGTTGTTGAAGCACCTGTTGTTAGTCCCAGTACAGAGCAACTCGTTGAAGAGTTTCCTGATGTTTTCCCCGCCTGTGCTGTTACTCATTCTCAAACACGTTCTCAGGAGTCCAAAGAGGATTTCCCTTTATCTGATACGTTCATATCTCACATCGATGAGATTTCTGACTCAACTTTGAGTTCTACTGATGACTCCAAGTCATTTTCAACTCTCTTCATCGAAACAAACTTGTTGAGGAACAGGACAATGATCCTGAAACTCGTTCTCTTCTACAACTGGCCGTTGATGAAAATGAAATAAAAACTGTCCTCATTTGTTACTACCAGAAGTCAGGTGTGTTAATGAGAAAATACAGACCTCCTGACATTGCTTCTGATGAAGAGTGGAATGTTATTCACTAAATCGTCATTCCAAAATGCTATCGGAATGATATTCTTAGTCTTGCTCATTATCATGTGTTGTCAGGACGCTTAGGTGTAAGAAAGACCCTAGATCGTATCCGACGACATTTCTATTGGCCAAAGATGTTGTTGACAATTGTAAGACATGCCATTCTTGCCAAATGACTGGAAAACCAAATCAGGGGATTCCCAAAGCACCACTGCAGCCTATTCCTGCCTTTGAAGAACCGTTCTCAAGCGTCATTATCGACTATGTTGGCCCAATGCCAAAAAGCAAAGCAGAAAATGAATACCTCTTGACAATCATGTGTGCTTCTACACGTTTCCCTGAGGCTATCCCTTTGAGAAAAATCACTGCTCCCAACATTGTCAAGACTCTTGTCAAATTCTTTACCATGTTCAGGATTCCAAAAGTTGTGCAATCAAATCAAGGCTCAAATTTTATGTCCAAGCTATTTCAACAAACCATGCATGAACTAAACATCCATCAAGTTTCATCCAGTGCATACCATCCTGAGTCACAAGGTGTCCTTAACGTTTCCACCAAACTCTGAAAGCCATGCTTAGAAATTACTGCCACGAGCACTCAAAGGACTGGGATGAGGGTGTTCCCTTGTTGTTGTTTGCAGTTCGTGAGGTTGTTCAAGAATCTACTGGATTTAGCCCTTTTAAGTTGGTTTATGGTCACTCAGTTCGTGGTCCATTGAAGTTGGTCAAGGGGAAATGGTTGGAAAACAATAACTTACAAATTAGTTTGTTGAACTATGTCTCTGATTTCAAAACCAGATTGCACAATGCTTTTAATGTTGCCAGGGAAAACCTGAAATCTTCTCAGGAAGAGATGAGAACCTGGTATGACAAGAGGGCCAGGAAGCAATATTTTAATTTTGGTGACCAAGCACTAGTCTTTTTGCCCACATCAGGCTCTTCACTTCAAGCTAAATATTTTGGATCTTATTCAGTTAAAAAAAAAGTTTTCACAAGTTCAAACTTTTTTTTTGCTTTTAAGGGGGAGAGTGTTATGCATAAAGCGTTTGGAATGCCATGTTGTTGTTTATATTATTGTTTCGAAGTTCAAACCAATAAAATATGTTGTTATTCATGTAGAAATTTCTAGAATTAGGTAGATCGATCATTTGTCTATAAATAGAATGTATTTTGGCCTGGTGTCTGTACGAGCCTCGTGCAAAAATAGGCATGCGCAGATTACCCTGGAATTCTGTTGAAGTTACGCGATTGTTCGGGAATACAGTAGGCCTACTAGTATATAAACAGACGGCGATGCGAGGAGAGTCAGTCATTCGTTTTCATTCGATTCAAGAGATGTTGTCTTCGTTTGAGAATTTTTCAACGTTTACTGTGTGTTTATTCAACTTGGATTTCTGACTGGAGCTAGATCTACAAAAACTGTAATTTTATTTCGTCAGTTTTTACGATTCATTCGAATTACTGGTTATACTGAAGGTCAACATGTACAGAACTGTTTAGGGGAGACCGGAGCAAGTTGGAAAACGACAAATTTGAGACATTCATCAAAGAAATCGTAAAAAGAACTTCGTCAAATTTATTGGACTGTGAATTGTTTCTGGACTTCTCCATTCAAACTTTGGAATTTCTTCGTGGGACCAAATTCACCCCCTAGACTGGAATTTTGGATTTCTGATCTGGACTTTTGAGCTTTCATTCTGGATCATTATATTGGACACAGGCCAGTACCATTTTGTATTGTAATTAATTTTGAAGGTTGAAACTGAACATCTGTCATTGTAATTACATAATTTATTTTATATCTGTCACATATATAATAGTTTATTGTAATAAATTATATAAGCTGTTATCTGTGTCTTTCTGTTGTGTTCAGTCCACATAAAAAACGTAACATGTGTCACACTTCTTAACAAATGCCAAAGCTAAAACAAACAGTTGAGAATAAAAGCAATAAAGTTAATAACCTTAAGACACGATTTAATTCGAAAAAATAATCAGTGATGTCGAGAAACCCACTCGTTGAGAAATTTATATGCAAAAACGACTCGTTTGGGTTAAGAAAATATTTTACTTAGAAGAGCGAACAACGTTTCGACCTTCTTCGGTCATCATCAGGTTCACAAAGAAAGAGGTAACTGACCGGTAGCTGAACACATGTTTGAAAGGGGTTGTGTAACTGAGTCTCGGAATGTAGAGGACGGTGTTAGATGTTTGATTATAAAATTTTATTCATTTTATTATATTAATATAGGTATAAAGGCGTTTCTTTATATTGGTTTATTTTGGGTTTAAGTTGTTGTATAAGTAAGGCTTCTTTAATTTTGCGTTTGTTTCTTTATTTAGTATTTGAGTGTTTTCTATGGTTATGTTGTGTTTATTTGACTTGCAGTGTTCGAAAACGTGTGAAGGTGACTTTTTATGTTCTTTGAATCTGGTTTCCATTTTTCTACTTGTTTCTCCAATATAGAAGTCTTGGCAGTTATCATATTGTATTTTATAAATAATGTTGGTGTGGTGTTTGTCAGTGTAGTTTTTACACAGTATAGACCTCAGTTTTATGCTTGGTTTTTAAATAAATTTGATATTAACTGGAATGTCATATTTTGTTACTAGTTTTTGCCAACTGTTGGTTATTTGTCTGCTGATGTCGGGAATATATGGTATACAGCAGTATGTGGTTTCGTGATTTTTTTATTCGTGAGATATATTTACTTTTGTTGGTTGATTTTGCGTTCTGTCTAGGTGTGTGCGTATAATGTTTTCTTCGGTTTGTGTAGGAAAGGTATTGATGTTCATGAAGTATTGTTTTATTTTGTCTAATTCCTCGTTAATTTCATCCGGTGAGCATAGTTTTATGGCTGTGTTTATTTGGCTTTTTAGTATGTTGAGTTTTTGTTTTGTTTCATGTGCCAAGTCCCAAGGAATGTATAGTCCAGTATGGGTGATTTTTCGGTGGAGTTCTGTTTTGAATTGTGTGTCGGTTCTTGTAATTTTGAGGTTAAGAAATGATATTTGATTGTTTTCTTCCTGTTCACATGTGAAGTTAATGTTGGGATGTATAGAGTTAATGTAATTGAAAAATTTAAGTATGTGTTCTGTAGATTTGAATCCCCCAACCGTGTCATCTATATATCTGTACCAGTATAGCGGTGAATGTAATGCTGTGTTAATTGCTTGTGTCATAAAAATATCGGCTAGAACTAGCTATACTGGGTTACCCATGCTTAGGCCATTTGTTTTTATATAGTTGTGGTTGTTGAACATGAAGTTTGTCTTTATCGTGGTGAATTCTATGAGGGTTGCTAATTGGTCGCTGGGAATGTCTATAATTGGGTTAGGGTCTCGGATGTAGAGTTGAAGGCTATTTTGCAGGCTTCACTGGTTGGAACTTCTGTAAAGAGGGATATAACATCGAAACTGGCCATTAAGGCTTTATGATTAAGTTGATTTAGATTAGACTTGAAATCAAAAGAGTCTTTGATGAATGAGCTGGCTGATGTTACATATTTGGAGAATGTCCATGCTATGTATTTACCAAGATTGTAATTAAACGATTCATGTGTGGACATTATTGGTAGTAATAAACAATCTGGTTTATGAAGTTTGGGGATGCCGTATATTTGTGGTGTGCATGAGTTCTTCTTATTTACGTAGGAATAAAGTGTTTGTGAAATTGTGTTGGCTTTTTTCATTTTTAGTAGTAATTTGTTTAGTTGCGTCTCGTGTGTCTTTGTTAGATTTGTCGGTATTGGTTTAAATTTGTTCGTGTTTGATAGGATGTTCTTCATTTTTTGTATTATTCATTCGTGTTCATTATGACTGTAGCGTTACCTTTATCTGCTTTTAGAATTTTTATGTTTTTGTCTTGTTTTAGATTTTTAATGGAATTCATGTCTCTGTTTGTAAGACTGTTTATTAGCTTTCTGTTTTGTGAAATTATGTTGATGTTTTTGTGAGAAAATTCTTTGAAAAAATTGTTTAAGATCTTGTTTTTAGGTGGTTTTGGAAAATATAAATTTTTAAATTTTCTTGGGAACTTTGGCTGTTGGATGTCAATAAAATTGTCTAAGTTGTCTTCTATCTGTACCAAGCGCCGAGTTTCTGAGCCTTGCCCATTGAATGAAGGTGGTTCACCACAGTTTTGTGATCACAATCCATCTGCTCCGCTAATTCTGTAGTCGTTTGACGTGGATTTTCGTGAAGAAGCTGGTTCAATCGCTCTTCATCAAACATAGTTGGTCGACCAGTGTGTGACCCGTCCTTCAGATCAAAATTCCTATTTTTAAAGCGCGAAAACCAACGGCGGGTGGTACTTTCAGGCATTGCTCCTTTGCCATACACAGAACAGATCTCACGAGTAGCTTCGGCGGCGTTAACACCTCGATTAAATGCGAAAAGCAGATGGTGTCGAAAATGCTCGATTTTATCCACTTGACATTCCATTTAATTAACTGAAAATGAAAGTAAAAATTAAAGAAATATGAAAATCAAACACACTATCTATTAGAGCAAAAAATTATCTACCAAATGACATGAAATATTTTGCTAAAGCGTTTCATTTATGAAAATATTTTTTAACTTGAAAAAACGCTCACGAATTATTCCTCAACCCAATACATACGTAAAAACAGCTCGTATGGGTTAAGAAATTTTTTTATATTAGTTGTTCGCTCATTTACATAAAAAAATTCTCTCAACCCAAACGAGCCGTTTTTACATGTATATTTTTCTCTACAAGTGAGTTTTATCGTGAGCACTGTAGCTTTGTTTTTACGTCAATGTGTGATTTTTGTTGTTTGTTTTCGAACCTCGTTCTGGATCGTGTTTACTCTTATTTGCGAGAAAATGGAGTCGCTGCTAGTTGTTTATTTCCTTCTCAACATTAGTTATATATCTGTAGTTTTCGTATACGTGTATTACTGACGAGTTGCTCTTGGTAACAACAAACAATAAGCCAAAAAGTTCTACTCCCACCACACATTGGGTCGATATACACTTACGGACTTCCAGCACTAAAATTTGGTGTTTAGATTCCCCACGGTAAATAGAGTTTGGATAGTTCAATATATAACTTTGCAACAAGAATATAATAATAACACCTAAGATGATTTCAAGACAACAGGCACTATTATCGGAAATTTGAAATTGTTTCTTTTTTCTTTGCCCCCTAGTGGCAAAGAAGTATGTCTGACGACTCGCACCGCTTGAAACCGCGTTTTGAATCATAAAGCATAGATAACCAGTCGTATAGCTTTGTGCTTACTTCTAAACAAACCAAACCAAAATATTTGCCTTTAATAAATAGTAACACATTACCTGTTTTGTTTTGTATTTAAACAGGAATGCACGACTTGCTTCGTTTTTCAACAAAAATGCATGACTTGTTTTCTCTTTACCAAGAATGCATGACTTGTTTGGCAAGAAAAAAAAACGTTTTACCCATAATTTACAACTACTGACTAAGACGTAGTAAAAACAAACACTCCAATTTTTCTGAAAAATTAATTTTTGGTATAACTTTCATATAGTTAGAGAATAATAATGTCACTATTAGGATCACGATATCATCAAACCATAAAATTAGAAGCAAGTCTAAAAGAAACAATTGAAGCTGAACTTGTAGTACTTACACATAAAAAAAACACACCAAAAGTAGTCACCTATGAGGAAGATGCAGGAAGTTTGATGGCAAATCCTCACCTAATTACACTTCACCATCTCGTATACAAGAGTTGTATTACTAGAGATATAGCGAAGTTACAGCTGATTAATTCTGTAGACCACTTACTTGTGGAAAATAAAGATGACTTCTCCACTAGACCTCGTGATATAGGCAAAACAAATACCTCATAAGATTGATACTGGCAGTAGAACTACAATACTCCAGTTGGCTTGATGACAGCAACTTGCAAAAAAGGCTGAAACACACAAAGAAATCGAAGGTTTCAAATAACAAGGAGTGTAAAATCCGAGTACTGGACTTTGTGCATCATTATGAATTGTTACGGAAGAATGAATCAATCTTTAAGATTAAAAACGTTGTATACTTTCACAAAGAATAATTCCAGCAACTGCCAAGGACGTACTCTACCTTGGATGTTTGTTTGGATGAAAATATTTTTCAGTTATGGATTTTAGTAAGTTCAAGACAATGAAGCAAGTAGAGAGAAGACAGTCTTTTCCTCTGGGAATGGCTTACGGCAGTTTTTGGTGTAGTCATTTGAATTACGTCATGAACCTGTTACTCGTCATTGACTATTTGTGTTTGTTTTCTTTGAAAAACCATAAAACGCCACTGCATACAGGTTGAACTTTTCTAATGCTTATGATGGGCCAATAACATTTCTGAAACAATCGAAGAAAGAAAATCTTAAGAAAAAGTGTGAATTGTTTCATTAATAAATGTTCCTGAGACACAGATTCAGCAGACAAATTACATTCACAGACCTATTTAAAACTCAATTTGTGTGAAGTAAGGGGAATTTCTTGAACTGTGCTCTCAGTATAGTCATTCTGTAAAACTGTTGCGATACAACTCGTCATCTACACTATTATTATTTGAAACATCAAAGTAGATGGCTGGAATTTTGTAGTTCGGAGTTCTGTACAGCAAGATGACTCCATAAACTTTAACTGTATAACTTAAATGTTGTGTACCACTTTGAACAGTTATAGAAATACTGACACATTATCCACAAAACCATTTATTAATAAAGAACATGTGCAAGCACTGTGATAAGTGAAATGCATGAGAGTGAAGACAACTAACCCAAGTTACAGCAGAAATAGCCAAAGCTAGAATATTCACAAATGATGATGACCTAACATGGTGCAACACTCAACTTTGGAGATGTCAAGGAAAAAGACATATGTTTGAAACTAGTCATTCAGTAGATCAAGAATAATGTAGAAAAACTCTCAATTCTAACAGTTTTTAAGTACAACCTTAAGAAAATGATGTACTTGGCAGTCCAGGGGCGTAGATGTTTTACACCCGATGGGGGGAATGATTTTTCCAACCCCTTATGTGGAGTGTTCAATTTGCAAATTAGTAATTCCTGATTACGTGAACCTGAAAGCCTTAAACATGCAGTCACAGAGTAATTTTGTTGCCACAATACTTGCATGTATACTTAGGCCTACTGACTGATACTTACTAATTATCGCTTAGATCGAAAAGCTTAGAAGCACGCCTATATTAAAGATGTACATTTCGGCTACTGAAAAATCCTTCATCTAGGCCTAATTACGTAATTCGATTGGTAAGAACATGAGAATCACAAGAACAAACACACAATTTGTAGGCCTGTGATGCAATAAAGCAATTTAACAGACCAAACTGTAGGTGGGATGATTGTATGCACCATACCCCCCACCTAAAATGAAGGGGGATGTATCCCCCAGGATCTACGCCCCTGCTTGGCACAATGGGATTAATTATGCCAACAACAAAGTCTATGTTGAAAATTGGAAGATACCAATGGCCAGAAACATGACTTCTGTTGGTACCTTTAATGCCTGTATTCTGAATTGCTTCAACACAGAGATATGACAGCTAGACACTTATGCATTAAGAAGACAGTAAGATTGTCCTTTCATAAGGTTGAATGTTTAGGATCTGTAGAGAATTTATATAAATCATGTGCACTATGCTGTAAACAAAAAAGTCCACAAAAGAAACAGTACAGGTGGCTACAGCAGTATGATGTTGTAGCACCACCACTTGACAAAACTCCTGTTAATTATCTTGGTCTGCTGCCACAAAGTAATAGTAAAATATAAATACATATGGTTATGATGGATTATTCTACAAAAGCAAAAGCATATTATGTTACTAAACAGAAAGTGGAAACTCTAGCAAAGAAAATCATAAATGATTTGTTTCTGGATTTGGAGGGGTCAAGAAACCTTATTCATACCAGAGAAATTGTTGGAACAGCTTCCTTTGTGGAAATGTGTCAATTATTTGGAAGCAAAAATACCAGAATAACGCATGGCTAATCAACCTCTGCTATATTGAAATATCAACCTAATAAACTAAGCATAGCTAGAAATTTCATTTATAAAACAACATCTAATATGCATAAAAGCCAAGGTGATTTCCCAAGTCCTTTCTAGTAATGGCTTTTATGTCATGTTGATCAGCTGTAGAAGTATATTTTAATACTTGTTTTTACCTATTTTCTGAAAATATAAAATGAAACATATAAATTGCAAAACTTGAAACCATATGCTGATTTGTTTAAGGTTATGCTGTTAAAAATGTTGATTATATGACAGAAAATATTGAAACAATTTAAGTCTGATGTTGCACAGTCACTTAAGGTTGTTGGTCTTGACCTGCAAAGCCCATTCTTTTCTCATGGTTGTGTGCAGAATCCCCTCTACAGCTTCTGTACTCACTGCTGAACTGTACACTATTTCTCTTGTCCTGGATCATATTGAAGCTAAGCAGTACTCCAACTGCACTATTTATACTGACTCGCTTGGTGCTCTACTGGTTCTGGAATTGCTTCACGTTGGTTCAACCCCTGTTGTTGCCGATATTCAAAACCGACTGGCCCATTTCTTTTTTTCATCTACTTCTATGCAGTTTTTCTGGATGCCGGGCCACGTTGGTATTCGCGTAAACGAGCTCGCTGACACCGCAGTTAAATGTATCTGCTCACTCACTATCACTGCTGTGCCTGTTCCACACATGGACTATGGTCCTGTATTAAAGGCTCGTCTTCGTGCCAGCAACGTGAAAACGATCATTTCTAAATAAAACTGGTCTTGCTTCTGTAAGGATCGGAAAGAGGAAGTTGTTTTACCTGGACTACGCACTGGTCACAGTTTTTTAACTCTTCGTTTTCTTTTATCTGGGACTGATGCACAAATGTGTTGCCTATGTAACACTCAGGTCGCAATAAGCCACATTTTATTGTCTTACCGCCGTTATGATTCTCAACTGTCCCAAGGTTTATCAGTAACGTCAGACTGTTATTGATGATGGTGACACTG